>JAUCMS010000153.1:7468496-7530743 GCA_032357445.1 Enteromius radiatus | reverse complement strand
CAAAAGCACCAGAGGTGTGTGTATATATATATATATATATATATATATATATATATATATATATAGACAGTAAGACCTTTAAATAATGTCTTGTTAAAAGGCAGGTCTTAGAGTCTTAAAGGTTGAAAACCACTCATGCAAAAAAGTAGATTGTGCAGGTTAATGGTTTCTATGGTTCTTTTAAATATAGGTCATTCAAAGTTATCAATGCGTTCAAAATGACAGCACATGAAATTCCAAGGAAACCCCACAAATGTGTTATACAGTATATGCAAGTGGACATACACATTAACACCTGGCTCTTTTGTCCACTGATTGGGGTTTTTCAGTCATTTCGAACCAGGAGACAAAATAAGATTACACAATGTCACAAAATGAAACAACAGAAAAAGACGAGGAGAGCAGCCACTTTTGTTTCTTCTGTGTTAGCTGAAACACCTCGTAGAACAACATGGACTCATGCTAATGCTTCAAAATAAAATCTTGTCTCATTCTTGTCAACCCAGTGTCTCGTCTTGTCTCGTGGGATAACTGTCTCACCCCTACAGACAAGATACCCCAATGAATCACCCGCCAAAATGAACGTGAAAATGTACAGCTCTGTGTATTAACTGGCATTCCATTTGAAAACAGGTGATGGAGATTTACTGCTAATCAAAGAACAGGCTTTACTGACGAGATTCGCATAATATCGATATATCTAATATAATGCCTTTTCAACCACCTTTGGATGTGAAAAGCTCAAAAAGTTTTATGCCCCACTTTCACCTGTGCTTAGTGTTGTCCTCTTGTGATCAGATCGACAAAAACACGTTAATACAAGGTGTAAACATGCCTCAGTGGGAATACTGTACTTTAGTTAGGAACGAAAAGAAGAAATGCAAAACACTCATGAGTTGCACAATACAATCAGTCATACATCAAACCTAACACATTCAGGTGGAGGTCAAGGAAATACCTGACAGAGGCTCAGCAACTGTGTAAACAGAGACATAAAGAAGCTCAGGGGATCAAGTCATTCACTGTCCACACAGTCCAATGGCCACATGCTACAAGAGGGATGATGGTATTACGGCTAATCAGTAAACAGAATGACAAGCATCTGGGTCATATCTCTGAGACCTGGGCTTGAGGGCACACCCTGAATTACCATAGTTTACCAAGTCAGAGTCAAACCTCAAGTAATAATGCAAAAAACAACTTAAAAAAAAAAAAAGAAGTCAAATGTAGATAGCCTAGGTAAAAACACATGTAATCTTTGTCTAGTCTAATGAGGTAGCATAACCTAGTCATTGCTTAAGGAAATATATATTCATTATTAACATTTAAAGTAATAATTAAAATTCACATTTAATGACGCTTATGATATGTTGTATTATATAAGGACATTAGGACAATATGGAGTTAACACTTAAAGGAGAAAAAGAGGAAAATAAAGAACTAGGACAAATATGCAATTTGGAGCAGAAATATGTATATCTGCACCACATTTATCTTTGAATATAAATTTAGTTCTTATGTTTACTTAATAAAAAGGCTTTTTGCCTGCTAAAATAGAATGAACTATGAATCGGGGTCAGAAGGCATGTAGTAGACTGTGTGTAACAAGTTTTTATAATGTTGATCATTTCGAGGACTTACGAATTCATGTATCAAATATGATACACTGGTTTATAGATGCATGCACTGGCAAGAAAAAAAGGCCAGCCTGAGAGCACCAGTTCTCATTTCACATGCAAAGAGAGTGTTTACATTAAAATAGAACAGTTTGGCACAAATATTTGATGTGGGCGCTTGACTCGTGGGTTGTAAACAAAAGAACTTATTTGAAAGAATTTCTAATCTCATAAGTTCAAGTCAAGGTGATTAAAATTAAAAAGTTGAAAGCAAAGACAAGAAAGCACATCTCTAGTCACCACCAGAGACTGTCTAGTTTCACTCTGCATTTCTCCCAGGATTATGTCATAAGAAAACAGACTCAAACAGCAGTTTTAATGCCTCGGATTCAACCTTGAGCTTAAGTGTTCATCATTTCCAGCCAAGCAGGAGTGTATCACAACAAGTATAACTGGCAAGAACTGACTAAACAGATCTGTTCATGAAAATCACACTTACCGGCAAATCAACACTGACATCGGTGCCATCTAACAAAGATACTCTGCAGGTGATGATGGACTTGGCATCTCCAGCAGCCGGGATGTGTGTTGTGGCTCGCTGGGCTTCCCGGAGCCGAGTTTTCTCTGCATGTTTGCGGATGGACCGCCGTCCCAGAGTCCGGCGAAGGAAGCTCAGCATGTTCAGGAAGATTTGTTAGTCCAGTCTGAAACAAAGAAACAATTTCAGTTACAAATTACAATTCCCTGTAGTTTTTAGCCACAGTTCAAGTGTGGAATCTATAATAAGACCATTATTGAACAGATGGCACCTTATTTCCTTAATGTTTAACTCAAATTTTGTGCAGAATGTATAGTTAACTATTACTTAACTTAAGCGTCTGTAAAAATACCACAATTAATGAAAACACAACGGTTACGTCAATACAACTATAATTTCCACAAACAAACAGTTTTGCTTGTATGGGACTCTACATACAAGATACAACTGCAGTTAACTAAAATTACTTTCACCCCCACTAACTATAATTCCAATGTGGTAAATCTTCATAACAGACAGTGGTCCGTTTAAATATCGTCTGACAAAGCGTCAAACGTTTAACGCTGCTGTCAGGCGTGCTCTGTTTGTGGTTTAGAGCTAAACTGTAGCGAGTGGCTCACGATCACGCGCTGACTGACTGAACTCCTCTGACACCTGTTTGCTCAAGAAAAAAAGATGCGCACAATTTACATTGAACGGCGGAACAACCTAAAACGTAGCATTCATCCAAAAACACAAACAGCTACGAGTTACAATAAGGCTGTAGCGATTAATGTTATACGGTACCAATATCTATCGCGCCCACCTTCGGGATGACCGCGCTCGCGGCGCGAATCCACTTGTTGATCCTCAGACCACAAACAAAAGCGATACTTACTGCAGACTGCCTGGTATTCCGCCAGTGGAGAAAAGTCCTCTAGCCTCGGCCGTTATCAATAAACAACTTTGTGTTTTGAAATATCCATCTTCTACGCCGCAGCGTGGCCCATCCACCTTATGTTTTTGGAGGTAAGTGTTACTGATATTCTCCAGATCCGAAAGATTGTGGAGTGGCTGTTTTCCCTCAGGAAATGACGTCACGTAAATCCTTAAAAGTGGATTTACATTTAAAGGGCCGGTACGGAGTGAAAATCGATACTTGTAATTTATAATTGCCTCAATACTTGTAACATTTAGCTACGTTTACTATATTTTAAGAAACTACAATCAGCTATTTTGTGACATGGAAGAAAGTTGCAAATCAGTTACTGAATAAAAATTTAGATTTAGATTTTGAAGAAATGCATCCTAAAATTCTAGTTTAAATTCCAAATATAGTTTTATACACAAAAATAACATTTATGAGAGCATTTTGGAACTTTGTGTACTGCATATCCCCCATATCTTCCAAAGTGGTGTTGTAACGGTATCATAGTACAGTAATAATATGGTAACAACATGGTTCTCAATAATTACGGATATGCATGTAGCCAGGAAGTGATGAGAAAGTAATCACAATTCAACATCATTTGTCTAGATCATTTTATTCTATAGACTGAATAATCATAGCACTTTTAAAGCTAGCGCATTATAGTACGCAAGTGATTTGTAATTGTCTTGGTCGTAGCATCGGTTTGACTTTAAATAATTTCATAAATTATTTCATCAAATGGATTAAAAATGTATAATCTGAAGTTTTAATAATAATAAAAATAAAAAAAAAACATCTGACTTGCAAAAACATGCATTTTATTCTTTAAATAAGTCCAACAATATTTAAGTGTGGCATATAGAAATATTATAGTTGCTAAAAATATAAAAGCTATGGTAAACTTTAACCACTGGCTCATCTGGACCAGCAAAAGATCCTTAGTACAACAGCCCTCAAACAGCCAGGTACTTACAGGTGCTCTGTATTATTATTTTCTTTTCCCAACAGCACCACCCAATGGTTTACTCAGTGCTGCAAACTACTGAAACTATCCTTGCCAAAACCTTCAAAAGAGGAAATCAACTGTACAATGTAATTCATATACAAAAACGACCCAGATCACACACCTTACTTTTATTTTAAAGATTTTCTTTTTAATATACAACATTGTATGTACACTTTATAATATTTTCATAAAAATGGTCAAGTGGCACAACTTGACCTTCCTGTTATTTGCAGCAAATAAAATGTTAACTCCAGTTTACAATTGTACATCTTTGTTGGAAAAGTGCTGTCCCACAAGGCAGGTGGTGTGTAGTTTCTCCCAAATTCCATGCCGTATTCCGTATTAAATGGGCTTCTTTTTTTTTTTTTTTTTGGTAAAACCTGTAACCTGTTCAGCATAGAATGGAATTATTTGGTCCTAAAACCAAGGTTCTCCAGCAATTATGACTACAAAGAAACGTTATACGATTGACTCTAAATGTAGATAGTACCTTACAAAGAGTACAGGCATAGATTCAACTCTGCATTTAACTAGAGATGACCTGTGAAACTAGGCAATGGGTAAGAAATGTAATTTGAGAGATTGACAATGTTAATTTGATGGCTTCTAAACAAAGACAACTAGGGCTCAATTAAATAAATGAAAAAAAATAATCAAACAGCCTGAACTAGACGCCAGCTCTAATGTGTCAAGCCAGGCTTAGATCAAACCTAAAAACATTCACACCAACAGTACTACAAAACACACTTACACATACAGACATCAGAAACATACAGTAATAACACAACAACACAGACACTCTGAACACACTTGCTAATGTTAGAGGGATATCCTGCTACAAGAAACAGGTTAAAAATAAATTCCGATTTGATCCCCCAACATGGTACTGCATTTGACACATTGTGGTGTGTAACATTCAGATTTAACAACAACACAAAAAAAAATGTATTTGCAACATTGATGCAGCTTGTTATATCACATAGAGGGAATACTAAACTCTCCAACTGAATATCTGATTTTAAAATGGCAAGGAGTTTATTCTTTCAGGGAATGTTTGCCTCTGGGCAGAATCAATTTTGAAATGGACAGTTCTCATAATAAGAGGAGTGTCTAGAAAATGAGTTAATCTTCTGTTTGTTCATTTTTGTGGGTTGGTAGCCCAAAATTGATTATTTTACAGTCTCACATGTTCTTTTATTTCACAACTACTGACACCTTTCACAAGCTATTGTCTGGCTTCAGAAAACTCAGAATACAGTGAATATTATTGTATTTTGTAGGCTTTCACTGTATGGAAATGAGCAGCATGAACATTTTTCAAAACGTCTCCTTTTGTACTCCACTGATAAAAGAACATCATATGGGTTTGGAAAGACACAAGGCTAAAGTAAATCACATCATTTTCATTTTAGTATTCCTTTATCTTCTGCATGAGAGTCTGAACTGATATTTTGCATCACAGCTGTAATGCAAAGTGCTTTAATGTCCTTGTTGACAGCTTTTTAGTTTGACAGCAAAATAAATACAAATGATTTTCATCCTGTGCCAAAAAATGAGAACAAAGCAAACAGGGAAAAAAAAAAAAGATCACTGTTGTTTTGTAAGTAGTTACTTATGTTGAATGAGCAGGGCTCAATATTGAAACTAAAACAATAAATATTTCTAATAAAAATACAAATGTTCATCTGCAGCACAGGCCTGGATGTGAATTGATTTGTGGGTGTTAGTTTCCAAATAATAGGTGACCATATATATTAAAACACTCATTCATTCACGGGCCTGCCCTTACACACATATGGCACCAGCAATCTCCACTATATTTATTATTAACATATATATTTGTTAAAAACCTGAACACTCAAAGTCCCAACAAGTACCTAATTCACCTTTGTTAGATTTCTTTCTCACTCCTTTCTTTCCTCGTTGAAGCCTGGCATATAGTCTCTTTGCCAGCGTAAAGTGCAGCAGTGCTTGGTTTATGTCCTGTGTTCCTGGCTCGAGATACTTCTCCATCACTCTGTCAGGCAGCTGTAACATCATCATGTGGAGAAGATCCTGTCAGTGAATTTCAGCATCATTTTCAGGGAAAAGCTGGCATTGCATTAGTTGGATTCGTACAGCGTGGACTTGAGCGGTTTCACCAGGCCCTCTTCGTAAACCTTCAGTATGGCCTCACACACAAACTTGAACTGGCTCTGAGAAGGCAGAGAAAAGAGAGAAAGTCATGATGAATGCAAGACGTGTCAGTATCACGCAAGAGCAGCCAAGTGTGACGGCGGTATGTGAAACTGGGATGAGAGCATAATTCATGGACTGTGTCTGTGTGACTGAGTGAGTTAAAGAAGGATAGAGAGAGACAGGAGAATGCACACAGAACCACTGTGGAACAGACCAAAAGAAGAAATGAAAGTATGGAAAATATATCAGGTTACAATCATTCACATTCTCCATGTGAATCCAGAGCAGCAAATTGTGTTCAAATAATTGATACTACATTTGATACAGTACCATTCATTCAAAGTTTGAAACATCATCAATGAAAAGTCTCACAAAGCATGCTTTGATCAAAACATAAAAGCAGGAGGGGGAAAAACAATAATATTGTTACACGTTATTACAATTCAAAGCTAATTTCTATTTGAATCCATTATAAAAATGTCATTTATTCCTGTGATGGTGGAGCTACATTTTCAACAGCCATTACTTCAGTATTCAGTGTCACATGATTCTTCAGAAATCATTGTAACATTTGAATGGCATTGGACGACCAATAGAAAAAGTGATGTCCTAGTAACACCACTAGTGAAAAGGCACAGAGTGGGCATGTAGTGCACGAGTGTTTTCACTGAGCATCAACCCATTCGCTGTCTAATTAGTGTGGACTCATGGTCAGCAGCCTCTGGGCAGACAGGCTTCATTAAAGTATAGCAAATCATGTTGTAATCACAGCTACGTCACTGTCTCAAGCTCTGCGAGTCCCAGTGTAGACATCTTTTAAAGATGTGGAAACATTATACCCTGCGGCTGCATTTTAAATGCAAGTAATGTATTTTTTTTGTTGTTTATTTAATTTGTCATCATTAGTTGTGTAGTATTCCGCCTCTTCCCAGCAACTGAAAGCTAATGATAAGCACCCAATGGATGACTGACGAAGGCAATGACAGGAAGAAAGAAGGTGGACGGGACTTACAGGCGTCTGAATCATCATGGCCCTCTGATCCCGCATGGTTCTCACAATTTCTAATGGATACACCGGCTGGCCACACTCCATCAGACACATTGCCGTCTCCATGGTGATTAAAACTCCCGTCCGGCCAATCCCAGCGCTGGAATATGAAATAGGGAGAGGGGGAGGGATAAAAAGGGGAAATGGTAAGCCAAGACTTGATTACACTGTAATTCACTTTAGATAACTACATTTAGAAACTACTTTTGAGATATAGATGAGTTACCTGCAGTGGACAACAACAGGCTCGTCTTTCCCAGCTCGTTTACTCCGGACCAGAGCCACAAAATCCAGGAAGTCAGTTGAGTCATCTGGTACACCATGATCAGGCCACGCCAGGTACTGGATTTGGGTCAATTCCCTGCTTTCCTCACTCTAACAGCACACAGAAAAAATACATTTATTGGGATCATGACAAATAAAGACCGTAAACAAGAATCTGGAGTTAAGTAATTGTAAGTAATCACTGGCTTAAAGTGATAGTTCACCCAAAAATGGAAATTATGTCTATCTCATTGTTTTTTATACATACAATGAAACTCAATACGTTGTACAGCTATTTGGTTGCCAGATTTCTTCAGAATATCTTCCACTAAATAAAGTCATAGCTTCAAAATGACATGAGGATGAGTAAATAAGAATTCTTTATTTTTAGGTGAACTATCCCTTTAGGCAACTAAATCATCATTTTAGTGGTTCAAGTTAAGAAGACACTCAAACCGTTAAAATGCAAATTTAATATAACTCACCTCAATGTGAGTAAGAGTCATATCCCTAACCAAGAAAGCAGAGTTTCCTTCCTCAGTCTGGCAGGAAACCTGAAAGCCGCCATATGTGGCGCTACCTGAGGGGTTCGGCCAATACTGATGGCACTTCACCTGTGGTAGAAAGGAATCAAATGACATAAGCTCAAAGAGATTTAAGAAAAAGGGTGGTAACAGTTCCTTTGTTAAAATAAAACAACCACAGTTACAATGTCAAAGATCAAGAGATATACATACACGTCCTCGCTCAACCTGAGTAGTAAGCATGACTACCAAGGAGGAGCATTGCTCCCACGTCATCTGCCAAAAATCTGGGCATGTATTGGGCAGTGGCCCCTGGCAGGCGATATATCGGTTTATAAGACTGGAGGCAGGGATTTCCATCTGTGAATATGACAAAACACCATTATGAGAGGCTAGTAATCACTGTCTGTCATTCCTGGGGTGTTTGAGTCTGGTGGAGATAATAAAATAATTACATTGATGTAATTTGCATTGATGTAGTCATCTGTGCCTTTCAAGATGACTCGAGTTGCATCATCTGAAAATAAAACAGCAAAAACTGATTTAAGTTTTTCAACTCCACTGGTTGTTAGTAAAAAGTAATGGCATGCAGCGATACTCACAAGGTGAGATGTCTCTGTAGCGGTTTTTGGGAAGATTCTGAGGTAATTTGGCACATGACATTGTCATTCCAGGCCTTTTCCGATACAGTTGCTTTAAAATAAAAGAAAGTTAATCAGTCTACAAAAATACCAAAGAATGAAAACTCATTAACAGAGAGACATCTTATGACCTTCAGTATTCAAACCTCCCTTTCCATTACATTCCCCTCACAAAACACACACTGCTTATTAACTACAGAAATGGTGGGATTGTGCCTGATATACAAGTATACAATATAAAGTCTTAGGCCACTAATATTTTCACCAATAAAAAAATGGTTTTAAGTTGGTTATTTCTATCTTACAGGTAGGTTTTTTGAAGCATCTTGGAGACGTTGGCACAGTTCTTCTGGATTTAGTCGGTCTCAGTTTGTTTTTCAGATCAGATCTCTGTGTGGAGGACTGGCTGTTATCAGACTACTTGTGCAGACAATAATCTCACTGCATTATTACAATTAATGACAAAAATAATGTTTGGAAATGTAAACTGATATTTCCAGCTGACACGTTACCACAAAAGATAGAAATAAACAACTTAAAACCATTTTTTGTTGGTGAAAATACTAGTGGCCTGAGACTTTTGCACAGTACTGTATAAGAGGCAATTCTTAGTTCTAGAGACATGCACTGGTGTTTTTAAATGTCTCATGCATGAGAGATGGCACTTTACTGCTCAGATTTGAGCATTTCAATAATGGATCATTTCAAAGACATTCCACTCAGTGCTTTGCGTGTAAATCCATGCACTTTATGCAAATACAACATATATCATATTTTATTTAGCAGTAAATTTGGCCCAAACTGAACGCTTTATGGCAGGGATGCATTTTCAGCAAATAAATAATGAATGTTTCTGCATTGTAGAACTAGTATCTTAAATCCTTCCGGGGGTTACTGACAAGTGTTAGATTGGACCATGTCTCTTTGAGTTATATATTGGACATCTTAATCAACATTTTCACATGCACAAGCTCTACACACACTAACAGGAAGATATTAGGGCTGCCTGATGAAAGACAGGAAGTAATAGGAAGTGCTGTTGATATGACTACATCCTGAATAACCCTGATTGCTCTAGATTTCAGAGCATGCTGTAAATTAGTAATTTAGATAAACAATTGCATATGAGCTTGAACTGCTCTTTTGCCTAGGAGAACAAATGACAAATCATTTGTTTTGTTTCAGAATTAGTCTGTTGACTCACATCAAACTGGGCCAGTATAGTAGCACTGTTGAGACCCTCCTTTAACTGCAGCATTGAGTCTCTCCAGGCGTCCTGGTCCAGTTGCGATGGGTCTGTGGGAGATTTCTCTGGGATATATTGAAAATCCGGTTCGGTCTCCAATTTCTCCTCAACCACATCGTAGATAGCTACACAAAGAGAGACAGTTAATGTAATGGCAACGTGCTAATGTGATAAATCTACAAAGCTGGAATTTATTTTCCCTAAAAAGAACCATACGAAGTGAATAAATCCGTTGTCAAATGTCATCATTATACTAAAGTTCGAAAACCATAATTGTAATGGGCATTTAAAGTGCTAATAAAAGGATTATGTAAACAAAGAGGTCTAAAAATATTTTAATATAATTACTAAGATATCCATAGTGGTTAATTCACTTGTTTATGTAAATTTATATTGTGAATATACACTAACATTCAAAAAATGTTTTTTAATGAAATTAATCATTTTATTCAACGAGGATGAACCGATTTCACAGAAAAGACTTAATACTACTAATAATAAATGCAGCAAAAGACTAGTGTATGTATCAGACCAGTGCTCACCATTGGGCCGCACTAACAGGATGAGCTCCCCCGAGTGGCTCTCACAGCTTGCCTTGATGAACATGACCACCTGATCATGCGTGTGCTCTGCTATATCTCGACCGTTGATCAGCACAACCTGATCGCCCTCATTCAGTCGAGGCACACACAAATCAGCCTAGAGAAGAGACAATGACAGAAAATTATCATGTACTGGCCATTAGATGATGATTCTTACTATTGTAAAATCAATATCATAAAACAGGAAGAATTCAGGAAAATTCCATGTCCAATTTTGAATGGAGAACAGCATAAATCTTTGAACACAGGCATAAACGAGACATTCCCATATGGGACAGTTCACTGCTAATCCTATAGGGGTCACTCTTCAATGAATCTGTCTTTATTGTCTTCAGCTGTAATCGCAGCTGCGCTATAAAGGGTAATACTACAGCATTTATGGCAATAAACAGCCTGTTAAACATACCGATGTTCCTGGCGCTACTCGAGACACGATAATGGGCATCTTCTGATCAGAGCCACCCTAAAAAGAAGAGACAGAAAGATGAGTTCACAGAGGCAATGGAATCATTAAATCTTTAATGATCAGTCACAGAAATTGACAGATGCAGAGCATTTTACCTTCACATTAAACCCAAATCTTCCGTTCTCATCCGGTTTCATCTTGATCAGAACAAGATTGTCATGAGGTATGACTCCATTGGGCTAAACGGTTAGAAAAATTACAATAATGTCAACATTTGCATTTCAGTTTCAGTTCAAGTACACTGCACTGGTTTTAGCTCATTTGCATGGATTTCTGTTAAGCATAGGTTTTGGTCGGTTTATCACTTGGCACCTTCATACATTTCTGACTGTCTGTTCAAACATGTTTCAAATCATTGTTTGAGATCTTCCTAAGCGGTGTTATTTGCACACCGACATGTAAACCTTCAGAGATCAGGTGAAGCTGCTTAAGGGGAAAGTTCACCTCAAAAAGTCTGTCAATTTCTGCTTAGCACAAAAGAAGATATTTTAAAGAATGCAAGTAACCACTTTCTTGTTTCCATTGACTTTCATAGTGATTTTTTTTATTTTTTTTTATGCTATGGTCGTCAAACAACTGTTTGGATGGCCACTTCCAGAGGAAAAAAAACTTAAAGGTGAATGCATTATGAAAGGATTTTCATTTTATGGTGAACTATCCCTTTAAAAGTCCATTTCATCCCCATAAAACTGAAATTAAATAATTTCCATCAATTCACATTTTCTGAACAGCTTCTGAAGACAGCTTAGCCTTTTCCCCACAAGTAAAAAATATCTTTTGTCATCCTTATTTATTTTTTGTTGTGTTTTATAATGAATGAAACACTGTATTTCATGTATTCAAAATATTATATACAGAAAATGTAATAGATTTCACAAACATAAAAGCTAAAAGAGATAAAATATATAAAAACCCTTTCAAAATATTAACTCACACAAAGGCAGTGAAAAAGATTTATGTGCAATGAACTGCATCCACCAAACCACCAAGAGCTTTATTACTTTTTGAAAGTGCAACCACATCAGCGGTACACCATAGAAGGGAGGGACTCAGGACTATTAATGCCAACTTTGGAAAGAGGAACAACAAAGTAGCACACAGACAGTCTGGGTCGAGTGAGACAGTTGATGTATTCTTACCGTGGCCTTTTCGGTTGCTATAGGGACATCGTACATTTCACTGATGTGGTTGTCCAAGTTCTGTTGGGAGTGGGACAGTATAAGCTGGCTCAGGTTCTTCCGGGACTGTTTGGGTGGAAGGGCAGGGGGCGGTCCTTCAACTCCTTCTGGAGACCTATTAAATTTAGAGACAAATTTAAATACATATAAAAATAAAAGGGAAAAGAGAAATAATAAAAAAAAGTCAAACATGTTTGGATTGACTCGAGCACAAGTAAAAAATTTTGTAGCTCAATACATTTCATTCAGTAAACTGACCACATTATACTGTTACAATTCAGTGAACTGCTAAATCATGCAACCAACGCATTGTGTTTCAGCTTTCACACTTGGGTGCACACTTCCAATAAACAGTACTCCATGTATTATCATGAATATCTGAGTGTGTGTTTGTATATTGAGGCATAAGTGTGTGCGTGTACGCATGTGTGGGTTAGCCCCCACTGACCCCGTTTGGCTTTTATGTTCACTTCTAGTCGTGTTCTCACCCCAGCATGGTGTCTGAAAGTGACCGCTCTGACCCAAAACCAAACATATCACACCCATAGAGAGCAGCTGAGCAGGTCAAAAGTCACACAGCGCAAGTGATAGCAGAAACAAACAACACAACCAGTAGTCTGACTCTCAAATAATTCCTGTGAGCAGATTCTCGTAATAAATCAGTCAAAAAATATCACTGCAAAGCCAGAATTCTGCAATTCCTGTTGAGTGTGGGCATCAAGTGTTCATTTCTTCATTCGGACCTCATGACAGACAAACAAGCATATGCTGAGTGTGTTTGTGTGTGCATACGTGTCTGCATGTTGGTTAATTCTTTAGGTGTACACGAAGCATTAAGGAATATAAACTATGCATGCATCTGTGTGTTAAGAATAGGTATTCATATTCAGTTCTTCTAAATGATAATAAAAAAGCATAATGACAATGATGCATATAGTATCACCTCCTCCTTACAGTGTCTATCTTACATTAATCACATTCAAACTTAGTTGTGAAGAAAAGTTAATTCACACCTTGTCCTAACACATATCTGATGATGTTGGACTAATTAGATTCCACTGTGGGCAGGGCTACTCAAAGCAATTTACATGTATGCATTTAGCAGATACTTTTATCCAAATTGACTTTTTGTTCTGTGTACCACATTTTAAAGAATGCTGATAACCAATGACTTTCATTATATGGACCAAAAAACTTTTGTGTTATTTTCTGTGTTTTTGAAATGCACAGGGTTTGGAATGACACGAGGGTGAGTAAATAATGACAGAATAACAAAACTATCCATCTAAGCAATTTTGTGTCACATCTGACAAGTCTTAAAATTAATCTAATAACAATAGAAGTTTTTTTTCTGCAACACAGCCCATTATCAGACACGTTATGTAGTAACACCCTCCCCCCAATTGTAAACAGATAATTTCTAGAACAGCTTAAAGCCTAAAACAAAGGAAAAGGGGATGAGCGGTTATACATCTATTAAACGAGCTCAACAAAACAGCCACATGCCATGCAAATAGCCTATCTGCCACTGGCAATATCATTAGGCTTAAGTATACTGCAGACATATTCAAGAGGATCACAAAGAGCTTGACATGTTTACCATGCACTGTTAAAATCCAAAGCTCTGTGCCCAATGCTATGAGAGCGATAAACACGTTTTACAACTGTGCAGCGTGCGTTTAGTTTCCATTCGGGGCCATTTAAGGGCACAGACAGAGGGTGGTAGCGGTGATTGGAAGGCAGAGACAAAACAAACAGCCAATAAAAGATGGTTTTGGTGCTGTAAAACCACTTTTCCCATTTGAGGAACAGACTTGAGCTTCTGTTTTTTGCACTAAATTATGTGGCTTCTGCAAATAGTGTTTTATAATAACTGAATGATTTAATGTTTCAATAAGTTAGAGTGGCACAGTGGCACGAATAAGCAAACAGTCAAGACTTAAAATGCATTATAAAGTGCATTAATAAAGTAAAAAAAAAAAAAGAATATACCAAAAGAGTATACCAAACGTCTGCTAAAAGAGTTGGTTTTCTGGAGTATTCTTTTTGTAAGACAGTTTTTGTGATTTGAGAAACAGAAAGTTTTAAATAAATGTCACTGATATTACTTTGAATAAAAATATCCGTATTTCATACATCTGACTATGAGCCTTTTAAAGAAAAGGCATAATCCACATGTCCTATGTGGTTGCTTAAACAAGTTTGAACACAGGAGGAACCTTAGGAAGCACCGTCATTTATAGAAAAGCATCACTAAAGTCAGTTTTTGAGGATGGAAGCACTTACGGCGTAGACTCCAGGCTGATGCTGTTAGCTTTTGTAGAGGAAGCTGATTTGTAGTTGGAGAAAACAGGAAGGCTGGGGGAGGTATGGATGACATGGTCCACCAGGTGACCCATGGAAGAAGGTCGTAGCCGAGGACCCTCTTGCACAAATAAGGAGTTCCTACTGTTGAGAGAACATTTTTAAACGCTGAAATCCATGCCAATGTTTTATAAATAAACACGAATTCTCTGGATGAAGTTGTGTTCTTATATATTAAAATAAAAATGTTTTGGCACAATAACATTCAAGGTTACTATAAGGAGTATCTGTATTAGGCCTGTTACAATTATTGATCATGGATATTTGATCTAATCAAAATCATTTGAGATAATCATGAAAAACTGCACAGTTTAAACATCAATCACATTTCTCATTCAAATAAGAATGGTAAGAAAAAATTAAGGGTTTATGTAAGTTTTAAATATAAGGTCATAATCTGGTATGGAGTAAAGAATAAAGAATATTAACAAATGAAGGCCTGTGGGTTTAAACATTTAATGCATTATAGTATATTATAGAATAGTGTAGTATAGTATTAGCCAGGATTAAATCAGGACAATTAATCTTTAATAAAAACAAAATACAACAAAACAAACAAATAAAGAAAAAAAAAAGATTGTTGTGATTATTGTGACAGGCCTACTAGTATGATATACCATCAATACATGTCAAAAAACATTACACTAACAAAAATTTGGATCAAAAATAAATTTGGATTTGGATCAAAT
Organism: Enteromius radiatus; assembly: GCA_032357445.1. Lineage (NCBI taxonomy): Eukaryota > Metazoa > Chordata > Actinopteri > Cypriniformes > Cyprinidae > Enteromius > Enteromius radiatus. Next base: position 7,515,473 of record JAUCMS010000153.1, on the reverse strand, counting down.
AAAATTTCCTTTATTATTTTTCTATGACTGACATGTTACGGTCAAATTCACTCACATACAGTTTACATATGTATCTTTTTTGCCTTTTCACTGCCCAAGCACTCTACTGGGTCATTGCTCATTAGGTTGGGTGTTTCAGTAAAAAGAGATGCACTCACTGGTTGGGTGTCCCAGGGGGCGAGCGGGTGGGCAGGCTACGGGTCTCCAGCCTCTCTTCAGACAGTGAGTTCCTGCTCACTGATTCCCAGTCTGTCACACCCATCAACTTTCTGCCCAGGGGCTTGCTGGGAGATCTAGAGATGAAACACATTCTATTCATTTTCACAATTCCTCAGTGGAGCCAAAGGCTACGGTCACTTCTAACAGTAGATATTATTCCATTGAGCAACTCTATGTTCATATTACATGGACGCCATGTAATAAAGTTTCAGAACACCAAATTAGATTTATTTTAACATTCTGTTGAAATGAATATGTTGTTGTTATGAAACTTAATTATTAAGCCAGATATTATTTCAACTGACCTTCAAATGTAAAGTTTTAATACCGATTACCGATATTGAAATCAGTTTTTTTTTTATTTAATCAAAAATCTGTTTATTATTTTACCTTTATGTACACCAGACATCATTCTACAATGTTTTATTTATATTTTCAATGTTCAACAACAGCTGTTCAGTACATTTTGACACAGTAACCCCCTAGTGAAATATCTCTTTCCACTGTATGGAAATTTCAGCAGATATTGACACTGAAGTGTCTTGTAATTTTTTTCTTGTCATAACAATATCCACTTTGAAAGATAACAGAACAGTCTACTGCCAATCATTATTTTGGGGAGAAAACAGATGACATACAAGGTTGACTAATGCTCCTCTTTTGAGTTTCTCATGTGTTAACATTTCAAACTCCTCAAGCATATAAATATAAAAACTGGTCATAAAATATTAAACATGTAAAATACTATTCAGAAAGATAATAGACTCTAAAAAAGCGGCATAAGAAAAGTACTGGATTTTGTATTGCATTTCATTTCTGTGACAGTACAGACATTTCTGTATATTTTTATGCAACAACTGTATATGTATATTCATGTAACAAGTGTTCATTTGATTCATTAAACAATTTATATTTTAATGAAATGCAATTCTTTTGAACTTCATATTCATCATAGTCTTTCAAACAATGTATGAATGTTTACACAAAATACAGCAGTACAAAAGTTTTTATAATCTTGAGTCGATATGATTATATTAGAATGAATTCTGATGCATTTATCACACAGTTGTCAGCAGTGATTTGATACACATTACTAAAACATAAGCTTGACAACCAGTTTTGGATTTCAAGTAAATACAAGCTGTACTTTCATGACTGGAAATATCTACCCGTGGGTGTTACTAAAACGGTGACCACCGAGTCAACTGACTTACTTGAAAAAGACTTTGATCTCAACATGACTCTCAAAGTTTCATGCAGAGATCTTGCAAAAAAATTCACCTTCTGATCCAAGTTACTCCTCCTCACCAGCTGGCAGTTTATTTTTTAAGAAAGTTCACAAATTAATATGCTAATGACCATTAACTGAAGAATTATAGCATAACCGGTCACCAACACAAAATCTCAGAAGTACAAACAGCTCACATTACCTTGCAAACACTCTGTCCTTGATTCCCTTCTCCTTGCCATACTGAACAGATTGTGCTTCCGTCCTCCCACTGTGAAAAGATGTATGTTTGTCAGGATTCAAACTGTATTTCTCAATTTCACAACATGTGATACTTCTATATGTGGCTCTTAGTGCTCAGAGTGTTTCAGATGTTTTATTAGTGACCATTAAAAAGATGAATTATTGATCACCTCCTCTTCCTAGTTTCCATATATCTAAAACTGGCTAAAAGAGCATCATCAATTTTTCAAAAGTTTATTCTCAAGATTTACTAGAGTATTTGTTAGTGTCAACTAAGGTCAAGCCTTTTGGTGACTGGCCTCCCTCAACACACTAGTGACTACTTCAGATGACAAGACTAAAAATAAAACAAATAAAACTATATGGATTCATGAATGCCTCACAAAATTAACGTTTTGGAATGTTTGGGATTTGTAAAATCAGCAATTTTTTGACCTTTCCTATATAATAATAAAAATAATAATACTATATTTTTTTCAGCTATTGCAAATTTTATTAGTAAATGAACGTATAGTGTATGAAATAATAACTTTTTAAGATAAAATGTAAATATTAATTATTTGAATAATTAATAAACAAATTTATATATTAAAACTTTTTTTTAAAATGCATAATTATGTATATTTAGGGAAGTGCAAAGGTGATAGGGCAAGGCGAAATCTGAACGAATGGCAGAAAAGAATCTTTACTTTAGAAACCTGAAAGCAATGCATTACATTTGGGCCCATTTAATAAAGAAAAAGCACTGAAGGAACATCTTACCAGTATCTGAACCTGGAGCCCAAACTGAAATAGTGCGCAAAGAAGTTCTTCTGCGGAGGAACGGGTCGATCTAGCCGAAAGAAGGTGTGGTGTTCAACACAAGCCTTCCAGAGGTTCTTACAGGCCCTGTAGTTTACCATGTTGAACCCGAGCAATGTTTCTCTCGTCTCGTGCTGTAGGCAAAAAAGAAGAGAGGAGATTTTAAGGCTATGAAATCAAGCATACTGCATCCATAACCCAAAACATGGGAGATGTTGGTGACATTTACATTTCCTGCCCTGAATGTTATTTTGTCGTGAACTTGGCCGTGAAATCTGGCCAAAGTGCCCACCCAGAAAGCTCTGCTCAGGAGAGACCTATTAGTACTGACACTCCAATCTACAAGACTCCATTGGTCACAGAGGACTCCAGAGGGGGCTAAATGCACTTCTCAGACTGTTTTTGGTTCTGCAAATCACAGGGGCTGCGACTCAGGTCCAAGGAAATCGTACCCACTCAGCCAAGCTGTGCCATCTGGGCATCAATTATGGATCATGACATCATTGAGTTCTGCTTTTAGTACAACTGCTTCTGAAAGGCCCCTGTGCATTATTCACACCGCCGGGTGTTTTAAAGTCTCCAGCAGAGGGTCTGTGGAGCTGTGGAGAACCGGTTCAGGCACACAGGTTCTCAGCAAACGGTGCGACTGTAACATCAAGTCTCATTCCGCTCCCCCGCATGCAAAATGCATAATCTAGTTTCTATAATTAATAAGCTGTAAAGAGTCTCTATCTCTCTCCACATCATCACTGACAGCAGGGCAGTAATTACAGAGGGATTTCAAATAAACAAAGATCAGTGGTGCTATGGGAGCCAATATGCTCTTTAATTTGATATTGCCAGAGCAAGATGGTTTATTAATAGGAATTACTCCTCCCTGCAGTTTGTAAATGGGATTGGTGATGTCTGTTGGGGTCATTTTATAATTTTACATTATGATTTTAATTGTAATCACAACCTAATTATGATATTGTGACACACTGTATATACGTTTTGCAGTTTGCATCATATTGAGTGGTAGCAGACGATGTCTGAGCAAACACTGGATGCTGTTTTATGTTATTGAATGACAGTATTAAAAAGAAAAAAGTACCACTTACCGCCTCTTTTCTCAGCTGGATGAAAAACTGCTTACATTTAAAAGATATTTTTACAATCTTCAACCTAAAATAGATGGAAAGAAAATGGTTGGCAAGACAAAAACACATTTTCAAGGGCAGCAACAAACACTTATTCTGAGCTGTTAAAATTCCATGACCCATTTCACGGCCCTTTGTGTGTCTCTAAGCTTCACTCCTATTAAAATATGACTCATAGTGAAGCTAAATATATTCTACACAACACACACACACTCTCAAATGTCTGAATAAACATGTGCTGGAGCAGCCTCAACCACTTACGATACATTCTGTCATACAGTCCCAGCACAACACTGTACAACTCACAAATAGTCAATGATTGAGGTTGGTCAAACTCAACTTTAATTGTCTATAGAGAACATGCTTCAGTGGCATCCAGCTTTTTTTCTATTTTAGTCAGCATAGTATAACATATGCATGATCTGATTTTAACAATCACTTTTGTTTATGAACTGCAGGGGTGAACAATAAAAAAAAAAAAAAAATCAATAAGTGCAACAGTTTGCCCTGCTTGACATCTATGGCAAACAGGCCCTCTTCTATTCTGGGCTAAACATAGTTTGCCTGGAAAGCATCTGTGCATGTATTTCAAATAAGAGATGCTTGGACTACAGCTACAGAAGCAGCTGGGCTTGAGTTCCAGAAAAACAGCCTGGTGATGGATGGGGAATAAAGCTTTGCATGATAAGAATTTGGATGCCGCTTTTAACATTTACATTTGATTATTTACCATTCTGGACAATTTGAAATGAGTGCAAACAAAAATGCCTAAACATTTAGAACCTTCGTGGTGTTTTTCAGCCCATTAAGAATTTATTTATATATATATATATATATATATATATATAGATATATATATAGATAGATAAATAAAAGAGTGCTAAAAATTATAATTTAATAAATTATAATTTAGCTAATAATATCAGTTTAGAAGTAACAGCAAAATTAAAACCAAGGCATAAAAAATAAATAAAATGATTTTATGTACAAAAAATAATAGCAATAATAGCAATAATAATTAAAATAAAGAATAAAATGATTTCCCACAAATGAATAGGAGCTGGTTGAAACACACATGGTTAAAACATCAAAATCCGTATTTTAGGCCAGAAGTCTTCATTTAATAATGCCTTGAAGCTGACAATGCACTACATTCAAACATTAATTTCACTTCATGACTTAAGTTGAACACAAATGACACCAATAAGGCAAGTTCACTTACCATGAAAAGTAGTTGATTCGTACCCTGTTCTTGTAGATGGCAATGCCAGCTGACAACACGCCTATGAAAATCTCTGTGTTGCTTTGATCCTGAAAGCAAGAGAAATTATTAATGAGGATCAATTAGCATTTTCGAAACGGTGCTGTGTAATTCTGTTTCGTTACCGCCGCAGTACGCAGTCTGCATAGGGCACCAGCTCCCAGGGGGGCAGGTAAAAAAAACTTGTTCGTACTATATTAATAATAATATTATATACATAAAATTTATACTAAAACATGCATATTACATATGCTAAATATAATTATAAAAATGTATTTTATGATAAACGCAGTGCAGTACTGTACATGTGTGCGATAATTCCCACATCAGCACAAAATAAGCAATACAAAAAAAAATTATTTACATTAAATGCCAGCAAAGGGCACCAAAGGGCTGATAATTGCTTTTGTTACACTAACAGGATGATCAAATCTTTGTTTATTGACCAAACATTTAATTCAAATATCCAATTTTGGCCACCTTTTTGCAAAAGAAATGCTACAGTCTTTTTAATTTCTTCATCACAACTCTTACCAAAATCAACCATGGTTTTATCATAGTAAACCTCCTTATTTTTAAATATTTTATTAATTTAAATTTTGTGTGATTTCTAAATACTTGAGACCATAAAATCAATCACACTGCATTAATAAAATCATAGTCATATGTAACTGTCTAGGGCTACAATTGTAATTTATGGATAACACAATGCAATTACTATTTATTTATTTACTTCTATATTTTATTACAGTTCTATTTTGTAGGTGTTTTTTTTGTTTGTTTGTTTTTTGAGGGAGGGGGCACAACAATACGATTCTGCTTAGGGCACCCATTTGGCCAGCAGCGGCCCTGTTCCGTTTAAAGAGTTAGTCTACCCAAAGATGAAAACTCTAAATAAAAGATAATTTGTGATGTTCAGTTCCAAGCCTGCATAACTTAAAAGCTCTGCAAAATGTTAATAGTTCTCTTTTCCACACAACGACACCACAAACGGTGATTATAGTTCTCTAAAGCCATACAAGGAGCTTTGTTGTTTCATTGATTATTATTATTTGTTGCACAGAGGCTTGTGTGGATACACAGTAAAACAGCTCTGACTCACTCACCCTTGCATAGTGTAGTTCCACTCCATAAAGCTCCAACGTTCGTGCCGTGTTCAGGTAATTGAATTCAGACTGTGCTGGAGTAAGTCCACTGTGCCCAGGCCAAAATCAAAGGGAGAATAAAGAGTCAAAATGAAGACATATGCTTTGGTTTCACATCACAAGACAGTGAAGCTGAGGTAAGTGGGTGTACACAACTCTTCTGTAAATTGCATAAATTGGTGCCTTTCAGAAGCCTCTGATTTGTTAGTATGGCTAAGATGCGGAGGACAATGAGCTTCCTGTTCGCAGCACAGCTCTAGAGTGGGCGTACTGAGCCATAAGCGCTGTGAAAGCACACGTGAGTATGTTAACTAACACATGCGAGCCGTCATGAATATTCATAAAGCCATATGTGAAATCAACTAGACTCCTTCGCTGTGGCAAAATCAGTAATAGGAATTGTTGATTAGAATAGTGCAGTGCCGAGTTTAGAGCGGTGACTATTACCTGTGTTGCTGGTGATGTTTGGTGACCTCTTTTTCAAAGCCCTGAGGCTGGTTGGGGATGAAGCAGAACTCAGACAGGTATCCTGGCAAATTCTCAGCTTCACTGTAATCACCCAGCTCAGCTGAATCACACAATACAAGCCCAGCGTTACAAATAACAGCCCTGAATCATGACAGTACAACATGCAGACCATGTCACCTAATACTGTATATAAAGGGATAGCATCACTGGTGGACACACACTGGTGCCTAAAGCTCTTAATCCCTTGCTTTGTGTGTGACTTACATAGAGTATTATGTGACCAAAAAATCTGAGCAAAATGCCCTACCAAAAACTGCATGTATCTAATGCAATTGTTTTTTTTTTTTTAAAAAAAGCCTTCTAATACAGATTTTTTTTAAAGAAACTGATACTTTTATGAATGCATTATGTGATGCACTTATTTATCAAAAGTGAGAGTGATGACTTTTACATAAAAAAATAGAAATAAATGCTGTTCTAATAAAAAAAATAAAAAATTGAGCACCAAATCGGGGTATTAAAATGATTTCAAAGTTTATGTGACTCTAAAGACTGAAGTATTGTCTGCTTAAATTCAGATTTGTCATCATAGGTATAAAAATATATTTTAATATATACATATATAGATATTTCTGATTTTATAAATAAATACAGCATCGGTGAGTAATAAGAGATGTCTTTTAAAACCATTAACACAGTCTAACCCACTCCACTTTTTTAAAAAGTAAAATACAGCATATTTTAGTATAATATAGTTAGTATACAAATATTGGATTAGAAAAAATTAAAATAATTATTAAAAAGTGTGCATTCATGTTCATTCAAAATGAATGAATGTAAAAATATACAAATATTTTACATATGAAGCTTTACCACGTAAGAGTGTTTTAAAGTGAATAAATCAAACATTTTATTGAGATAAACAATATAAATGTTCTTCAAAAATACATAAACCCAACATGAATACAGAGAGTATATTTCAGCTGGTTGCACGTTTTAAACTACTTTTTAAAAATTTCTTCATTATTTGTTGTTGCCAAATGTTTTCATACCTTAATTTAAGCCAAGCATTAGAATATCATTATGATAATCCTCATTCATTTAAAACAAAAAGATAAAACACACTAATTCTTTAAGCTATTCATGAGCCATTAAACACCTCTTACAATACATGTAACACATAAAAGCACTCAGTAAATTCTTTGACCAAAAAAATATATAAATAAACCCTTCAAATGTAGCATTTAGCATCAATTCTGCCACTAATGGCAGCTTTTCAGTAAACCCTAAAGCAAACAAAATGAGTTGTAATAGATAGCGCTGTTCTAGGCAACCGGGCTCAACAGAATCCCCTCTGACCTACATAGTGCCCAAACTGCATGCTAAAAGCCCCGGAGAGACCGGAGCAAACGTGCTCACTACAGCAATCTGTCAAGAGTCATTATTGCTGAGCTCAATCTGGCAAGCGGATCCCCGAGGACCCGGGATATGCCATGTCACTGCTCCGTCTTGATTGGGCACTATTAGGTTAACCAAGATGTGCTGGGCTGTGTTAGTGCCTGTTGTACTTCAGAGAGATTTCTTGCTCGCATTTACTCCTGTTTTACAAGCTAGTGCTTGTTAAGTGTTGAGGTTGTGCACAGATGGAATGTGCCGTGCTGAGCTAGCGCTGTTGTACTTTGGTGGTTTGCTTGGAAGCTCAGCACTGGATTTGAGTTTTCATGATACCGTAATATATCAGAAAGAAACGTGGGATGTTACATCGGCAGAAAACAACTTTAATTATAATTATGCTGCAATGCTAAATTGCTATCAATTTCTCTCACTCAAGAAACAGAGAATTTCCAGCGCCTCTTGTTCGGCACCAAGCATAACATTAAAAAGGATTTATAATTGTAACATTTAAGTTAGTGCGACCAAACCAGAAAAACCATATGTAATTGACTGTCACATACTGTTCCACTGATTTAGATTGTGGCTTCTTTGTTATGTAGATCCTACAACCGTTCTTTTCAACGAATGGTTCATACTTACACTGAACAGCGTACGAAGCCAGGAGTGCGGCAGTATTGTGCGGGCAGGGCAGTCTGGGATAGATATAAATTATATTACATGAACAGTGTAAAATGTTAGAGATCAAACCAAATGACTGTATTTAAGTTGAAGCCATTGAACAACATGTAAGCACATGCAAATTCAGAAGCACAAACTGCAGTGGTATCACAAGATGGATATTGAAGGGACAAATCTACATAGTTACGTATATCATTTATCAAAATACTTTTACACTGGATTTAGGAAGAAATTTACAGTTCAAATCAGCCACATATGATCCAGCTCACCTTCCACTGAGTATATCCTGCTTAATCTGTAGAAAATACTGGTACCTATAAAAATGAAAGGGAAAAAAAAACTTGACAAATAGTCTGAGCCACTAGACTAAAAATGTACTGTTCATGCTGTGATTTTTTTAAATATTTAAAAAAAATAAATAAATATTAAAATCAAACTCCCTAAACAAAATGCTGTACTATACTGTACTGCAGTACAGTATGTAGAGTAAGTAGAGTTTAAAGGCCATTGCACTCAGAGTCTGACTTTTTTGCATGTTGAAAAATCAATACAACCTCTGCAACTTTCATCCATCATAAAAACATTTTTGCATCTGTAGCAAGAATTTTTGGCAATTTAGAGCCACAGTACAAGCAAAACGCTAAAATCCAGATCCAAAAGTGATCTAAAATCCAGAATGGTGATTGTCAAATTCAACTTTGAAGCACCAGTGATAATCCCATGGCTCCTTAATAAGGAGGGGGCACTCCTCTTCTTAATATCTCAGGATATTTCAAGTGAGATTACAACAAAATCGTCCTTACTGCTTGAAAATTTCATGTAGTAGTGTTTTGCACAATTTTTAGCAACGGGTTAATTAATACGCATCAGACTCAGTGTGCAAGGTTTATACAAACAAATAACAAATTGTTGAACAAATAAAAAATATGAAAAAGACTCAGTATGGGAAGGATCTTCACTAACATTACACTGCATTGTCATCTAACCAAGCAAATCCAAAGCCAAGACATGGTTGTGAGGTGAAGATTTAAACATTTACATGTATGCCTTTGGCAAATACTTTTATCCAAAAGCAGTTCAAACACATGACTATGCTGTTTTTTCACCACATTTTCCTCCTTGACATTGACATTAGCTGTACACATTTATCAGTTGCTTTCTTTCAAAGTGGCTTACATCGCATACATTTTATTTGTTCATGCTTTTCCTCGTGACATTTTGCTCGTGACATTCTCTACAGCTTGAGCTACAAGAACACTACAAAGAGATAATGCCACGTTATCACTATGATTCACTATGAATCACCACCTCCAATTCAAGTCAGGAGGTCAATCACTGCTTTACTCATCTCTGTTCTAGCCTATACTTCTCTGAACTATTTTTGATGTCGGCATTACAGCACTTCTTTTACAGCCTCCTTACAAATGAGGATTACAACAAGAGATTAAAGTCTGCAAAATAAATACATATAAAAGAAATATAATAAACAATCCAAGACATCAAAATTGTTTTTAAATTTTGTGTATTAGACTTAAGTATCATTAAGTGTAGACTTAAAAGCCGCCCAAATTAAACATTTAATTTATAGATGAATTTAACGACAAATATTTATCCATTAAAAATGACTAGAACACCCTGCCCCTTCAAACTGTTTAATGTTCAGTGCATATCTGGAAAAAAAAAAACACACATTTATAAACCATTTTAAAGTCATAAAGCTGAAATCCACCCACCGTGTGTATTCTTCCTGAAGTTTGTTGGGGTCGCTCACAAAAAATTTTACCCTGAAGTTCAGATGATGTGGAGAGCCCCCTAGCATTGAATTCATCAGAACATTGTGTAAGTACAAAGATGTACAAATACAAAGGAGGAGAAAGAATAATCAATGGCTGGTGGTAAACAACAGCCCCGGCTGGTGCCTTTTATAAAATGACTTACTTTTTAATTGCTTCCTTATGGGTTTATTTGGATCCAGCCACCTCTATAAATTATTGATTGAGAGAAAGAAAGAGAGAGACAGAAGTACAGAGAGAGGAAGAAAAACCTTAATAACATGGCAACAGTCCAACACAACCTAATGTCACTCAATAATTCAATAGGCTTGTGTTTTCTGCTGTGGGGAGGTGGAGATGTACTTATCTGCAGTTACAACACAAAGAGACAAACTGAGTGTGTTTGTGGAGTAAAAAAAACAACCAAATCTTAACTTTGATTTCAGTTTCAGCTGAATCAATAGAACCACAAAGTCTGTTCAACCACAGATCGAGCGATTGGTAAATGCCTACTGGTAGACTGATGAAGTAAAATGAATGCTGATGCATGGAGACATCTACTAATGTGTTTGTTTTCATCTGAATTCATTGTCATTTTTTGTGACTGTAATGATTTCAGGAAAATATACGGCAATGTTTTTGTGGTGTTGGGCCTCTCAAAAAAGATGCTTCACAGGATCACAATAGCTGAACTATTGTGTGTCCTATATTCTTAAACGTGAACCTATTTCAGGAATACTGGCCATTCACACATTCAAGCCACAAATGCTACAAGAAAAACCTTCATAAATCCATGAGGACAGACCGGCTTGGCTCCAGCACATCTTTGAGCTTGACCTCTGAACTCACCGGGCTATCAGAGGAATCGTCGGCCAGGTGCAACCCAAAATAGTCTCTCTCGGTCAGCTCCAGGTGCTTGAAGACAACATCCAGAAGGATCTGTCCTTGATCGTGCTTCTGTAGAGCATGTACACACACGAAATAAAGAGAAACATGTAAGACCTTAAAATAAATGATTAATCAAAGGATTATTTGAATATTTTGTTGTACTATTTTTAACCATTTGCATATTAGAAAACATTAGGTTTTGTGTTTATTATTTAATATTAGATATATGAATTTATTCATTTTGCAATGTTGTCCAGTAAATACAGAACATAATAATAATAAAAAAGGTAACCTAGAGAATGGTGTAACATTATAAAGAACCCAAATCAGGCTGTAAACTAAAAGTATAACCTCACAAAAATGATGCATCTTTGCAACTGACATCAGCAACAAAATAAAACAGGAAGTATCTCTCCAGTAAAGGCCAGGCCACTTTGGTAGTTAGAAATCGTCAGATGTAACAGGCCCGGGTTTATTGGTTGTCAGATCAGTTACAGCATCCTGACAGCATAACTGAGGCTTTAGTCGCGCTTTTATTTCCTGTTTTACCCTTTTAAACGGTCTTGGACATGCCAAGACAGCAAATTCTGAACACATGCCTTCAGAGAAACAGACAGACAGTTCAAAGCACATACACACTGTGTTGCTCAATAAACAAAATATGGCAACAGTCACATCAGCAGAATGAATGACAGGCCAGTCGAGAGCTAACGGACAGTCTAACGCCTCTGCAGAGCTGCAAAGTGTGCGAGGAAATACAGAAAAATGGAGTGCAAATACAGCATACGTATTGCACATGGAAAATGCGCATGCTTTTCATGCTAAATTGAAAAAAAAAAAAAAAAAGTGATAGAATACGGTTATAAAATATTAATATTGTGAATAAATGCTGTTGTTATTTTAAACGTTTTATTAAAGTATAGTGACAAAAAGTTTCTCAACATCAATGTTGCACAACAGTTTTCAACAGTGATAATACATCAACATATTAGAATGCTTTCTGAAGGGCTGTGTGACACTAATTATTCATTAATAACACATTAATAAATTATATTTTAGACTATACTCTAATAAAAACCTAAATATATGAGAAAATAATATTTTACAATATTACATTTTTTATTTATTTTTTATTAAAATGTAACAATGATCAACATGAAAAAAACACATTAAAAATATTATTGATCCCAAACTTTTACATTGCAGTGTATAATAACTTTAGCTCTAAAGCACAGACTAACTTTTTTTAATATATCAGCATAAAAACTGATCTATAGCAAATAGATCTTACAGGCATAGTCTTTTTTTTTTTTCTTCTTCAATAAAAATCCTATGATTCAACACCACATTAGACGCCATAACCGTAAGTAGCCCTCACTGACAATGTCAGAAGCTAAGGAAACTATGTATAAAAGGTACACTGTGGGAAAATGTTAGGTATATCCAAAACAGGAAGTGTTTATATAGGCTTTGATTCTTCTAAATGTTTTTTTAGGATGTAGATATGAACAAAGATCCGGGACTTTTCACTATGTGTTTCCTTCCCCTGCCCTCAGCACTTTTGTGTAGATTTACACACTAATTAAAGTGTCTGAGATGAGATTCATGGCTGCTTAAGTGTGTATTATCAATAGAAGTCTACAATACTAATGGTCAAAAGTGGAAATGAGATTGCACTTTAGCATTTATAATACATTTGTGTGATGATGAAAGTCAACTCATAGTGACACATCAGATTATCAAAATGTTGTTTCTATCTTTCAGTTGTTGACTAAAAAGAGGCAGAGAGGCTAAGTATTACCTTGCTGGCAATTTAAAGAAAACGCTGAGGTTCAAGCAGTTTACATGATATAAGTCTGGCATGTGTCACCAGAGAGGTGTCTATTGTTTTACTAGAAGATACATTTTAACGCTATGATGAATGTGGGGGAAAAAAAAAATAAATGTATACATGCACTAATGAATTGTTTACAATAATATCAATGCAATCATGCACACTGAAAATAGATATGGTGAATGGACATTTTATGCCAACTTTAAAGCGGGAGAGGAGAGTGGTATGACAAAAATGCAAGCAGACGTGCGGCAGCTTGTCTGGAGATCGGAGGTCTGCAGGAAGCCTGCGAGTGTTTTGAAGACAGTCAGTTATCTACACACGGCAACCAAAGAAACAGGCAGCAGACACGGTCAAGTTATGACGTCTGTGTTTAGATACTTTGAAGTACCAGTCTTTCCTTGGTATCAGAGCAAAAAGGGTTAATTCACCCAAAAAACTAAAATTAGTCTTTTACTCTCCTTCAAAAGCATTCTAGGTGTATGTGACTTTCTTCTTTCAGACGAATCCAACATTTTCTAGGTCCCTCAAAGCCTTTCTACAGAATACCCACTTACCTTTCTGTATATGAGTAAGTGGGTGTTTGTTGTCAACACTTCACTATACATGAAATAAAGTATGTGCAATCTGTGATCAAATGTGAAACAAAAATCCATGTTTCAAATGGAAAGAAATAGATTATATTATTTATATATATATACACACACACACACACACACACTTTATTGGTAACTTTACTTTAACTGGATTAGTTAACATGAAATAATGAACAATACTTCTACAGCATCTACTAATCTTAGTTAATTTCAGCATTTACCAATGCATTATTAAGATCACAAGTTTTGTTTGTTAACATTAGTTAATGCTCTGTGAACTAACTGTATTTTTATTAACTAACATTAACATGGCTATCATTTGCATTAACAGGTCTTTTACTGCCAACCCTCATAAAAATAAAATAAAATGTATGCCATATGATTTGAGTCATGAGTGATTAATTATGCATCAGGGATTTGAACAAACCTCTAATACAATGCTAATTCACACACCACACTGATGATAAAATCAAGATCAAAGTGACAGAAACTATTAGTACATACATAGACATGCATGTTAAGAAAGATGCTACAATGTAGCAATCTAGTCTAATATTTACAAACTTCCGGTATCTACTCTGCATTCCAGATGTAACATTCACCTTTTTAAACGCACAGTTGAGACATATTTATGACGGCCCCTCTGTAACATCAACATCATCATCTACTGTAACACAAATAACAGCCTTCCTGTTTTTTTAACACCTCGCCTTCTCTTGATTATTCACCTCTGATCCTCCCTCTCTCCTGCCATTAGACCTTGTGCTTCAGTTCCATGTGCATCCTATACTCAAAGGTCCGCTGTGCTGCCAGACTATCTAGGTCACCGAGAGGTCTGGCACAAAAATGTATGAGACCAGAGAGGGAGTGCATAAATTTGATCAATGGGGCCGTTACATGAGGACTGGTTTTCCTGGAAATGTTGGTTTCAAATCAGAGAGCAGCATGACAGACAACTTCTAAGTAAGAATGGCTTGATTCATGTAACAGACCAGCAGCTGCTAAAAAGTCATGTGATGTTTATAGGTTTATTGCTTGTTCCATTTCAATATGGAAAGACTTAAAATCAATCAATCAATCACAATATAGCGCTTTTAAATATACATATTGTAGAAAAGCACTGAACATCATCAAATAGGAGAATAGAGTGAACAAAATTTTGAGTGAATCAAAACAATGATAATTACTAGAAATCAGGTGTCCCCAACTAAGCAAGCCAGAGGCAACAGCAGCAAGGAAGCAAAACCACATCCATGAGAGAATGGAGAAGAAAAAAAACCTTGGGAGAAACCAGGCTTAGTTGGGGCCAGTTCTCCTCTGGCCGGTCGCCCAGCACCTATTCTCCAGTTTTCTACAGTATTCTACAGTTCAATATTAAGCACATGTCAGATTGTGCAAGGGACTTATAGTTGTGTGTGTGTTTGTGTGCATTTGGTTCCGGTGATCTGTCTATGGAGCTCATAGGTGTTCAGGGCTGCGTCTCTTAGCACGCTACGAAGACTCAAAAGGTACACCTTTCCTACGTGTGTTCGCCGAATTATACCTTAGGATGGTATTTAAGGTAAACCTTCTTAAGTGCGACCTTAGCAGGTGCTGTCCAGTGATATCGATGCCTCCATGATCGATTGTGCGCTCTTTCCTTCACAGCGGTATAAGAAAAGTATTGAGAAAACAATGTTCTTTATAAAGAAACGTTTTAGAAATTGTACGAACTGCATTTATCGGGGTTAATTTAAATATGAACATGCAGAAAGAAGTACGTTTATGTGTTTATAATTTAGCAAGTACGTGATCCAACACCTTCACGGCCATAAAGTTCTCCACAACGTATGCTGTATAGAGTCGACCTCGATTGAAGTGCATTATAAAACAGAATGCAACTTATTGAGTGTAAATGTTTTTTTTTTTTGTTTTTTTTTTATTCACATCATTAAATAGATGGCATGGTTTACACCTTTATTAGGAAAATAAAGTCCTCCCTAACCCTTCCCAATGCATTATTTTCAATTTTTTTTTCTTATTTATTTCATTTTTATTCAAAATAAATGCTTTTCTGATGTTATTTGAAATTATAAAAGGGGCTCGCCCAGGGAGTAGTTCAATGTAGAACCGCCATTGCGAGTGTCCGCATAATGGTCTCCAAAAAAATGGCACTATTTTGCAAACTTTAAAAATTTTTAAGGTTTGTGTAAACTCATCTTTCTTCATATAGCTACACTCTTAAGCCTTTTCTGTCAAGTGGTTCGCCAGCTGACGTGCTTTAGGATAGTAATTAAAAAAGCTAACAACCATTAGTGTATGGAAACTTTATTAATGAATCCATTCACTGGGTGTAGGCTATAACAACTTAAGTATTTTATGTGTAAAAATGACTTACAGAAGGTATACTTAACTAAGAAGGTTTCGGAAAACAGGCGCTAACGATAAGGTAGATCTTAAGGTACAACTTAAGAACGACGTAGCGTTAAGGTGGTTTCGGAGAACGCAGCCCTGGTCTCTGATTAAGATCATCTCTTTGTGCTGATACACCATCTGATCTGGATACAGACTGAGAAACATAATGAGAAAGAGACAGACTAATATTAGCGTAGGGGCCATTCTTTTTTACGATGTAACGAGTACATCGTGTGTGAAGGGGAGTGTTCCCGGTTCGGCTGATCTAATTAATACAGCCTAACAATCCTTTAACGGATTTGATTAATAAATGTGTATTAGTGTGTTAAGTATAAGCCAGAGTAAAGAAATGTGTCTTTAATCTAGATTTAACCTGACAGAGTGTGCCTGCCTCCCGAACAGTATTAGGTAAATTGTTCCAGAGTTTGGGTGCTAAATAGGAAAATGATCTGCCACCCGCAGTAGATTTTGATATTCTAGGTATTATCAAATGGCCAGAGTTTTGAGAACGCAGCGGACGTGGAGGACTATAATGTGATAAGAGCTCGCTCAAGTACTGAGGAGCTAAGCCATTCAGGGCTTTATAAGTAATTAACAAGATTTTAAAATCTATGCATTGAACCTTCATTTTGAACCAGCTGTAGTCTATTTATCAGTCGTGCAGAGCAACCACCCAATAAAGTATTACAATAGTCTAACCTCGAGGTGATAAAAGCATGAATTAACATTTCTGCATTTAAGGTTGAGAGCATAGTTTAGATATGTTCTTGAGATGGAAAAACACGGTTTTACAGATGCTAGACACTATCAAACAGCACACCTAGGTTCCTAACTGATGAAGAACTGACAGCGCAGCCATCAAGTGTTAGTGTTCTAGATTATTACATCTGGGGTTTTTAGGTCTGATAATTAACACCTCTGTTTTTTCAGAATTTAACAGTAAGAAGTTACCCGTCATTCATTCATATCAGCTATGCATTCTGTTAGTTTCTCAATTTGGTGTGTTTCATTTGTAACTCTAATTAGAGCAGTCTCAGTACTATGATATGGACTAACTTCTGACTGGAAATCCTCACATATACCATTTTTTCTCTAAGAAGGAAAGTAATTGAGAGGATACTACCTTTTCTAGTATCTTTGACAGAGAAGGGAGATTTGAGATAGATCTGTAATTAACTACATCTTTGGAGTCAAGTTCCATTTTTTTTTTTATGAGAGGCTTAATAACAGCCAGTTTGAAGGTTTTGGGGACATATCCTCATGACAATGATGAATTAATAATAGACAAAAGAGGATCATGACTTCTGGAACCAGCTCTTTTAATAGTTTAGATGGAATCGGGTCTAACATACGTGTTGTTGATTTAGATGATTTAACAAGTTTATACAATTCTTCCTCTCCTATGGTAGAGAATGAGTGGAATTTTTTTCCTCAGGGGATCTATCTGATGCGATACTGCAGCTGACAGCTGCACAGTTTCTATTTTATCTCTAGTAGTACTAATCTTGAAAGTAAAATACTTCTTGATACACAGGAAATCCTTGGGCAATGTAACTGATGGGAAAGGTAATAACTTTAATTCAATGTTGGCATGAGCCCTTATGTCAAGTCAGGATATAGTTCTGAGTTCTCCAATAAGGACTATTTTACACAACACTTTGCACAACAATGAGGATAAGTATGAGCAAACACATGGGTTTTGCAATCAAACCAGCAAATAAAGGAGCTGGGGATTTGTGCCTTCTCGTCGCGTGTGTGGGGTGTGTCATGGCAGCTTCAAATTGCAGGTGCAAGTATGTACATGAATCTCTGAGGGCCACTTTTCACTCAGCTGGAAAGTCAAGCATGCATCTCTTCTATAAGCAGAATTACACCACTATCCTCCAGCTGGAACATGAGCAATTATGTAGATGTTGCCAACTACTATGCATGAAAAAACATCACAGAGATGGCTATTTTTAAATAAACAAGCATACAATTTGGGTATCACTGAGAGCAAGGGACCATTTTATAATACATTACAGTAATAAGATTTTAACACTTTAAGACCTAAAGCATTTTGGGCACCTCACACGCCAATACTAAATCAAACTTTAATCAGTCAGCAAAAAGTGTCTGATTCAAAGTCCCGATTTTCTCCAAGAATTAATACATTTGCCTGAATTTTAACAAAAACACAAGCAACAATCAGGTGTTACATAATAACAAAACAGTAAAAACATAAAAAAATATTTATGTCATTTCTGTCAATTTTGATCAATTTAACAATATCTGGTAGTATAAGTGATATTAATCACTGGTGTTTGCTAATGACAGAATGTAGAGTAGTGTTTGCTAAAGCGAGCAGAGCATCACTATTATTATTACTCACACGTAGATTTAGGGATTTTAACAATCCCCTACATGTATTGGAGCCAAACTGGTCTTGCATCATTTTACAGACATGAATCATCCCTCAAATTACCTCAAAGTTGGCTGATCAGTGAAATAAGCTATAACCTTTACAAATAATCAGACTTGTCTGAGAGATGATAAAATTGGTGAAAATAAAAAAAAATAAAAAAGTGGGACACAAGCCATAATAAAAACACAAAATACCACAGAGACCTTGAAGTGCATGGGCTCCACCCAGAACACCCTACTAATATGCATTCAGACGTAATCTATTAACGATATAAACCATATAGCAACATGCTACAAAATCATACAGCTCAGAGCACTTTAGATCAGAAACAGATTAGCAACACAAATTGAATTATTCGCATTACTTTCAAGGATTACTTACATTGACTTTAAAAGGCTGGACAGTGTTGTCCAAAAGAAGAACGTTGCAGACCACCTCAGTGCGCTGCCTGTCGCGTGCCAGCTCCGTCGCCCGGACATTGTAGGATCTGCCTGCAGGCAACCGGAAGCGTGCGGTCATTACGGTCCAACCAGAGTCTATAACACAAAGATACCTACTTAAGCATAATATAACAGGTCAGATCAGCAATAAGAATAATTATTATTCTAGATATTTAATTGCAGCAGACCGCATTTTTGATATAGTACCGGTTGAACTAGATTACAGCGTTTCAAGTCTGATTCAGACTTCAACTTATGTGCACACATGGCAAACTGGTATTTTTATGTACAGCCTACATTGTGCCTAAATATATCTATTTCCTTAGGGGTTTTACACAGCTTTCCTTCTAAAAGTAACAGCTAACGGGCACAATGAAGGATGGATTCAGAGAAGAACAGCTTAGACACAGAAATACACTTTATACAATAAAAAAAATATATATTTTGTTTTAGAAAGGGGGAACATGGTCTCAATTGTTGATACAAATGGCCTGAGTTGGCCTTTACGTAACAATTACACCACTGGCATTTTCCCCAAATTAACCTTTAAAAGATTCAATCATCAATTTTTTAACCACATTTTTCATTTTGTCTTGTCTACCTTAAAAGTTCTGTTGTGCTTTATTTAGATGAAAAGACCATTAGTGCGGTTAGTGTGTAAAATCAGTCATGTGGAAGCACTTTTTAAAAGCAGCATTCTGGCATGTGCATAGGTCACAAGCATCAGAGACTCCTGACCTCCTCTCATGTTCATTCATAGATCTACAGTCATGCAAAGGTCTAAGTGAAATATCTCTGACCTTTAAAGAATCTCACAGGGATTTCTGGGCATCCAAGCTTCAAGGTATTTTGTGGACAAAAAAAAAATAAGAAACACTATACTAATACATAATACAGTAAAAGAAAAAATAATAATAATAATTTTGCTTTGTTTTGAAGAGCATTTTACATTTGCAATGTTAAACAAGCAAGACCAACTTAGGAACTAACAACAGATGACATGTCATTATTTTGGAAGAAGTCTAGATCTGTGTGAGGAGTAGAACAGACCATCAAGTGTAAGTGCACCTTGCATCTTGCACCTTGAGTCTCACATGAGGTAACTCAACTGTCTGCTGCCTTTGCATTTAAAACAAACTTAGAAAGAAATTGCAGACATGAAGTAATATTTAATTCTATTGTTCACAGGTTTATTAATGATTTAAGAACCTCTGGGTTCACTGGTATTTAAATGAAGTAGCTTGCATGTGTATGTGAGAATATAAAATCCAAAAGGGCAAACTACTAAAGACACAGACAGTGTTCTGTGTCCAGTGGACATATGTTACGTATAATGTGCTTGTTGTGTCATTAATGCTAGCAGCTGAGGGACTCAAAATGCTGTAAACAAAAAAAAAAAAAGCAAATGGCATTTTTTAATGGTTTACTACAGTCTATTCCAAAAACATCAGGTTTAATGCATTCAAAGCACACAAACTGAGCACAAAGGTCAGCAAGCATCTACAAAGCGCAGGTGTCCTCAGTGTAGCTCAATCCTCCTACGCAAGCTAACCTTTCTATGTCCATTCCCTCGGGGGATGTCACCTAACCACATGAGCAGGCTTGAATAGGCTTCCATTACATTCTACATAACTCACAGTACAAGCATTTCACTCGCAAATTACAGAATATAAATGAGAAATCCATAAATGTGCTGTAAACCTCATTTCAAGTTTCTAACATGCACACATCCTATCGAGAGCCTTTAATATAGCATCACAATAATAAGTCTATTTTATGATTATAATTATAGTAGTTATATGCAGTTAATGCACATTTACATTCACATGTTTTAGCAGCTCACACCAGAAAGTTCTTGTGTGCGTTTTCGGGTATAAAATAGCAAGACGAGCCAAGACTCAACATAGAAAGAGAAACACATTTCTGATTAAAGCTGCACATTCCAGTCAATTCTGCACTGCTTACAGTAGCAGGTTTAACTGCTAAGAGCTTGTCCGCTCTAATCACGCTATGAGCTTCTAAACACATGGACCCCGCCTCTCCGCCAAGATACAACCACTCACCAGAAACACAGAGCTACTTGAATAAAAAGGACGAATACCACTGCGATCAATATCTTGTAAACAAATCTACTTCACTTCATTAGAGAGAAGAATGCCTCCCCTGGGCTGGAGACGGCAGAAGAGGCTCCAGCACTTTAGTAATGGAGACTACAGCTGAGAAAGCGGCTGGCTCAAGTGAAATGTTCTGTATTCATTATACGTCCCCAGACCCTCGAGCCTAGATCGATAGATGCTGTGTGCACTACATGGTCAACTTGAGCCTTGAGCCCTTTGCTGGGATCTATTGCATGTTGGAAATCCCCTCATCACATCTCCTTCCATTCATCTTGCTTAAGCTACAGACGACTCAGGAGACTCACATGTTACTTTGACCATTAGACTACAGCATCTCTATGGATGAAACTGTGACTCATCAAAGAGGCATAAAAGTGGATTAGATCAGCATAATAATGTCATTGCAAAAACCATGTTAAATAGAGCAAGAAGTCATCAGAGGCAAAGGCAAATGTACAGTTCTGAAGGACTATTTTAGAAGACGGTAAATAAAAATACAATAATAGGTGAAAACATACATAACTAGAAGAAACCTGGAGGACATAAGGTTTTAGAAGGCAGCAAAGAAATAGTGTTATATGTGCGTGCCCAGGTAGTCCAGCTTAAAGAAAATTGCAATGAAAAATAACATTTATTAACCTTAATTGATGTTAATTTTTTTTTTTTTATCCAATACATTATAAAATATAAATGTAG
Source organism: Enteromius radiatus (assembly GCA_032357445.1). NCBI lineage: Eukaryota > Metazoa > Chordata > Actinopteri > Cypriniformes > Cyprinidae > Enteromius > Enteromius radiatus. The sequence goes on along the minus strand of JAUCMS010000153.1, from coordinate 7,493,755 downwards.
CGTTTGCGACATTTTACAGTAAGGTTATTTTTGACATTATTAACTTCATTAGTTGACATGAACTGACAACTATAAATCAGTTAGTTGCTTTTGTAATGTACTAATACATTGCTAAGATGAAAAGCTGCATCTGTTAATGTTATTAGCTGATCAATGAATATCTGAAATTTTTAACTAACATTAACAAAGATCAATAGTTGTTAGTTAATGGATTAACTAATGGGAGCTTTAATGTAATGTGTTACCATATTATTTAATGGACTGTTAATGTGAACATTGCACTTCATTTCTCATTGAATGAATGTAAACTAATGAAACTAATAAGACCTTACTGTAGAGTTACCAACAAACACCAAATAATGAAAGCTCTTCAAAATTTCTATAAATTAAGCAGTTCAAGCTAAATTAATTGTAGTTTTTAAACAACTTTTATTCTTTTATTTAAAACAAACCAGTATAAAACTGTTTTTGCAAACACTGTAAATAAATAAGCAGTTCTTCTGCCAATATAGTTCATTAGCTTAAATATAGGCTGATTATAGTTGCCAAGCAACATGCAGCATTATTATTCAACAAACAGTTGCCTCTTTAGAACTTCATATTCTTATGATTAGTAATTCTGGTGTAAAAGAGGGCAGCCATGTGTTAAAGTTGCCTGCTTCCACTGATTTCCAAAAAATATTCAATGTCTTGATGTTTTCAAATATGAAAGTTACATAACAATTCTACAAAGTACATTATACATCTTTGTTTCATTGGAAAAATCTGTGTTCTCACAATATTTACACTGTTACACAGTGCCTCGAGTATGCGGATCCAAAAATTGTTACTTTTATATTAGAAAGTGTTAAGGAGAGACCAGCACATCTAGATCAGTCAACAAGTCAACCTCTGACCAGAACTGAAACAGCAGGAGGAAGACCACAATTATGCACAGACATCATTCAGAATTACTGCTAGCAAAAGGACTCCCTCGGTCTAAAGTTAGAGAGGTTTAAGGTTACAGTAACACTGCTGAACATAGCAAAACAAACGCAAACACTCTCTCCAAAAGACATTTGCAACAATGCAGCATAGACATAATACAAAGCTGCAAAAAGACAGAGTAGGAAAATACTGCAAGCTTGGAATAGTCTGCATATACTAACAAAGAATAAAGCATTTGGTAAATTTGCTTTGCATCTTAGCTTGCAGTTTGTTTAAATCCCATTTTGGGGAGAACAAACACAGACCTTTCCTCTACAGCAAGCGGCCAATGGCAGCCCACATAAACAGCGCAATGAGCTGCGAGTGTGTTCTCTGGCATGCGGGGAGGGGAAGTGGGCGTACCTCCTGACTCAGGTGAGTATACACACTTTCAAACTAGGTCCACAGGAGCGTGTAACCAGATCTTACAAGCACGAACCAGCCAATCTCTGAAAGAGCTTGACATTTTTGCAGCCTCTGGCTACATTTGGCACAGCAACCACAAATGCAATGACTGGAGGAAGTAAAAAAGGAAAAGAGTGATTTTTTCCAACCGCTCTGCTTCAAAAACAGTTTGAATTTGGATGGGGGAAACGAAAAACAGCTTGGACAGTACGGAATTTTAAGGGAAAGCACTTTAGGTATTAAGATTTGTAGTTTATATGCTACAACAAGAACTGCTTTGAAAATGTCAGCACTACAGTGAAAAACTCAGCTGTCACAGATATAACACCACATCACCACTATTTCAGTTCATCCCTTTCTAGTCTGAGGGTTATTGGTTAAATTTACCCTTAAATTACTGATTTTTTTATTTATTTATTGTTATCAATTGATATTGAATCTCATTTAAAAGGCATAGTTTTATTTAGAACTTCATTAGTAACAAAAACGTAATCTTTAGCAACTGAATATCCAGTTTTTTATACTGTACATTATAACTGTGATAGTTAAATGCATTGTTGCTCTTTAAAATTATTTATCCCAAAATTGTATAATTTAAAACATTTAGGTACGGTTTCCTGAACAGGGTTTAAGACTAGTCCTAGATTAAAATAAATGTAAAAGGCTTGCACGGAGATCTCTTAAAATACATCATTGCCATTGTTTGGTCTTAAAATGCTCACAGATAATGCAGTTTTGGAAGACATGTTTCTAAAAATTCTTAAATGTCCTAAATCCTGGCTTAATCTAACTCCTATCTGGGAAACCGGCCCTTAGTGTTTAGTGAAGTTTCACATTTTTTAGCTCTCACCCCTTCAGTCAAGTCTAGTTAGTGATAAAATATTTTAAGCATTTTGTGCATTTTCAAAAAGATCAGATCTATTAACTAGACAGAGAGTGTGTCCAAATATTTAAGAAATACAATACCGTAACTAAAATGTATATGTAATAGGGCTGGGCGATTTAATCATTGAGAACTGACAAAATGCACATGAATTAATCAACGATTAAATCGCCCAGCCCTAATATATAATATACAATAGTGTTTTGAAGGAATTCACTTTCTAGGGGGTGAGAGTTGGATTTAGCAGAGTTTTAATTTTAAGTGGTAGATAAGGGACACCATAACCCTCATGTTATTCCAAACCCGTAAAGGGTTATCTTCAGAAAACAGATTAAGATATTTTTCGATGAAATCCAAGAGCTTTCTGCCCCTGCATACCCATACATCTCTACTGAGAATACTTCAAAATTTCCCATTGCAATTGGAAGGTTTACAAGAATACCACAGCAATTAATTGGTAATTTTTCTTTATATATATATATATATATATATAAAATCAATCAAGCCTTACATCATACTGAACAGAACCTAAACTCTGCTAATGGAGCGAGAATGCAGTGTCTGTACAATAAGATTAAGGTAAAACGTAAAATCCTTTTTTTATATCCAACATTAATATGCAGCGACAGCTACAAGTAAAGCCATTAGTAGGTTGATTTCCTCGCCAAAGTGTAAACACTGAGGGCTCTGTTTGTTTGTGTATCCCACTGCAGCAACATTGGAAATTTTTGAAATGTTAAGCTAAGAACCAGTGAATTAAACCCATCAAAACAGGTTTATTATGAACTGCACAGTTGTTTACTAAGAATTTCATAAGAATTTCATGGAGTTTTCTAAGTAGAAAGAAAGAAACTAGATGAATGACTAAAAAAAGCAGTTCTGCTAAGCAGAGCAACATCTCACTGCTGTAATTTTTGGGTGTAATATTGATATGAGAATCAACGTGTCTGATATTAGCATCTGACACCAGTTTCCTGTACATTCAAATTAACTTCAAGCAGTGAAACCTCAAAAAAAGTTTCAATTTCATCATTTCATTTCACAGCTCTGTAATTATAATTAGTTTCCACTCTCTGAAACATACCAGAGACGAAATAAACTAACACTTATCTTTAACATAGTATTCTTCCACCCAGCCTTTCCAAATAATCCTTCTATATTATAATTACAAATCTTTTTAATTCTTTTTATGTGTTGCATGACATGATTGTGAGCAAAAGATCATGCACAGCTTGTCCAACCACAGGAAACGCGCTGTAAAATCAAAGGGCTACAGATGTACACATAACAGATACACTCGTGTGCAGTGGAATTTTTCAAATGACTCTTCCTCTTTCGGTCAAAACACAAGAACTTTACTCAATGTTTAAAGCATCTCATTGTCTCTTTGAGATGTGTCACGAGCCATACATTAAAAATGGAGGGAAAAAAGGAGGTCGTCTATTTTTGAGTCTGAGTTTGCTTGCAGACAGGCAAGAGAAGTCACTAACGCAGTAGGGAATCTCCACAAGTTTCGACATAAACTCCTCTCAATCAAATCGTCTGGGGATAGAACCACACTGATACTTCTAATTAAGTTTTTTATCATAATACAGTTTTGTGCATTATTGTAAGCCTGAATTACCCTTCACAAATTTTTAAACAAATGTTTGTTTTTTTATGTTGACCAATGCTGCATTTATATGACCAAAAATACAGTAAAGCAGTAATACTGTAAAATATTATTACAATTTAAAATATATGTAAGAATTTGTGCGATGACAAAGCTGAATTTTAAGCAGCTATTACTCATTATTCCGTGTCACATGATTCTTCAGAAATCATTCTAATATGATTTGATGCTCAAGAAATATTTTTACCATCAATTTTTGCTGGGTATTGACACAAATTTCACGCTTCGATTTGTTTCACAGGCTGACTTGATTCACTAGCGATTGTTTTGTGTATACACACACACACGTGCCTATATACAGCACACACACACACAAAACAAACTTTTGAAGTAATGCTGTAAAATATATATGAAAGTCAGGTGGTACTACATTAAAATTTAAGGTCAATATTAGCTTATTTGTATACAAACACTTAAACTACATTCAATTAAATTTGCATAATTATATTTCTAAAGTAAATCCTGATGGATTTATTCCAACTTAAATTAAATTATTGAAGAACAAAGTTAAAAACAGTTGTACTGCTTAATATATTTTTGTGAAAACTGTGCTACATATTTCTACATTCTTTGACAGGTTAAAATATAATTTTCTGGAACACTATGAATGCCTTTACTGTCACTTTTGTTTAATTTAATGCATTCTTGCTAAATAAAAATACTAATTTCCAAAGAATAAAATACATACCTACCTCAAACCTTTAAACAATGTAAATCACCATGTAGAAAGGAAGCTCATGATAGCTATTCCCTATAATCTCAGAGAGCTTACCACAAAAATGTGACACTCATTTCCTCGGGGCCGAGCGCGTGTTTAGTGACAACAAAAGGAAGTGACCCTGTGCTTTATAATGAACTAATCTGAGACGCACATTCGAAAGAATATGCAATTTTTGTTTTAGGAAATCTGAAATGGAAATTGGAAGATAAATAAAAATCCACCCTCACAAAAACAACATAACACCCTTATGATTAAATGCACGGGTGCGCTTGTAAAACACCTTTGAGTCTGCGACAGATGGACTGTACACACAGCTGTGGTTTGGTTCTGTCTTATCTGCTAAAACGCATGGGATGTATGGCTGGTGATCTGTTTTCAGTCACACATGAGCAGTCACCACAACAATGCTGACAGAAGAGCTTCCATTCATAATACCGAGGCCACTCATCCATCTCTTACCTTCTCAGGGAGAACATTTTTATTGAAAAGAACAAGCAGAGAAAACTTGTCAAAATGAGCACTTTTTCCTGCATGCTCATATCTTAATGACGCAGAGATGGCTGAATAATGGTTGAATATATTTGACCTGGTATTAGAAGGTGCAGTTCCTAGATGAACTAATTATAATTCCTGAATGTCCAGTTAAACATGCTGGGTGTTTCTGCATTGCAATAACAAATGCAGTTATATTCAAATCCATAGCTTCAATCACTAGTTTACATGAAGGTGCTCTTGAAGGAATAGTTTCCCAAAAATGAAAATTACAGCATATTTTACTTCCCCAAGGCATCCTAGGTGTATATGACTTTCTTCTTTCAGATGAGCAGTGTCAGAGTTTTTTAAAAATGTATCCTGACTCTTCAGAGCTTGGTAATTCTGGTGGATAGCAGCCATTAGTTTGAAGTTCTGTGAATCGCAAAACTAACCTATATGCCTAAAATTATAACCTAAATTCCAGCAATGGCTGCATACAAGAGCGTGTCTTGGCTGACTTCTGAGTCGACGTATGATGTTTGATTTAAGCTGTGGACATGTGATAACCCCCCCAGAGGCGTATAGGTTAGTTTTTCGAACACAGTACTTTTGGATATATCTGATTTACAGAGCTTCAAAAGAATGGCCGCTATCCACTAGCATTACAAAGCTTGGAAGAGCCAGCATATTTAAAAAAAAATCTCTGACTGTTCTCTTGATAATCTCTCTCAAGATTTGTACCAAGTAACTTGCTATACCAAACCAGATAATCATTTCAACAAGGAGATTTTTAGCTAAATCAGAAACAAAAACAGGACCATTTTCAATGTTGGTAATAAGAAATGTTTCTTGAGCATCAAATCAGCAAATTAGATTTCTAAAGGATCATGTGACACTGAAAACTGGAGTTATGGCGGCAAAAAATTCTGCTTGTAAGATATTTACAGTGATTAAGCGACCATCATTTGTTATCAGTGTGAAGTTGCGAGTCGTGACCACTACCAGTGAACTGAACAATTCTGCCATTTCAAGCGAAAAAGTCGAAAAATGACAAACATTCATGCTTGAAAACGCATTTTCATAATATAATTTTAAATGAAGTAATGCCACACAGGCTACTCCCAGCTGGAAGTCAGCAATTATTACAATAGAAAACCTGTGGAAACAACCCTACAGCTTAAAACTAAATTATATCTCAGTCTGACAGAGTACATGGTGCTAAGATCCCACGAAAGATCCATAATTAGGTGCTTAACTTGGCCATGGGTTGTACTCAGGAGGTCAGAGCTAACGCTGCAATGTGCTCAGTCAGGCAATGTGGTTTCCCATACTGAGATGGGCAGGTGCTGCCAGTTCCAACTGTCTGAACACCTGCCTCCTGTTACCCCTTCTTCAAAGCCCCCCCCAGTTCAGCTCTACATGGCCTTGGCTCAGGTGCACAGAAATGCTAGCCAGGGCCCTTGCTGCAGCCCTTGTGCCCCTAACAGCTGACACCCTGAAATCATCCAAACTGCTCCTGCATAAAATCCACTTAGCCCACAGGGACTGGACTGCTAACTCAGATCCCCATGACCCTGAATCACAGAAAAATTATAGATTTAAAAAATTTCATTCAGCAGTTTTTAATTCAGCAAACATGTATTAAATTGATACGAAAAGTGACAGTAAATGTTAAAAAATTATTTTAAATACATTCTGTTCTTTTGAACAGATTCCTGAACAATTATCATTGTTTGTATGTTATAAGACTGTTAGTTATAACACCCAGTTATAACACTGGTAATATGAAAAGTCTCTTGAGCACCAAATCAGCATCTGAGAATGATTTCTAAAGGGGCAGTGTCACTGAAAACGGGAAGACTAAACGGTTGATGAAAATATAGCAAGTCATATTAAAATAATATATCACATATATTATACAATTTTATATTAATGTGTATTTCATATATAAATGTTACAATAATTTCACAACATTTAAAAAAAAATCAATGCAGTGTAAAACCTGAACACATTAGAGACCCCAAACTGTAAAATTCTATTGTATAAAAAAAGATACATCAAACTTACACCTACATCCATCCACCCATGTACCCATGCCAGCATGAAGGAGGAATTCTGAACAACTGGTTTTCACCTGTCAATATGACGTCGCAATGATTAAGTCACATGTCTTGTCAACGCTGATAAACGCTGTCAAAAACGATGACGTCACTTCCAATGTAACATATAAAACAACTCTGATGAAAATACAAAAAATAAACAGATGAAAAAGACTGACCACATAAACACGTCGTTGACTAATAAATCACCAAATCTTTTCACCAATGACCGGGATCATCAGTGCTTGTCTATTAATAAGGTAAAGTTATATTAAGATAATCCTCTCAAATGGAATAAATAATCATGTAAATCTCTAATCAAAGCTCTATTGTGTTGGTGAAATACACCACAAGCACCAACAAAATCCAATCTGCTACTGCTTCAGCTACAGAAAAAAACCTGCTTAAACAGCTGAATCTTCTGGTACAACATTTACAAATATAACGCGAATGAAGTCTTCCTTTCTTGTCTAAAATATAAAAATGTGATATAGAAAACAACTTAAAAATGTGTTGATAGTGTATCCAGGAAAGCAGGTAGCATTTTTTTAGTAACCCCCCCCCCCCCCACCCCAGCAACAGCAAAGTGACAAGTCGACTCTTACCGTCATAAACTGCTCCAGGGGTGTCCAGTTTTATAAGTAAATATTATTTTGTAAGAGACCCAAGGCGGGGAGCAGAGAGCCCGCTCAGAGCAGCAGCGGCAGCCTCATACTGACCCACTCCAGCCCAACACATTCAACTCAACGGGGCCTCTGGTTCCAATAATCCACACAAACTCGATCCTGTGAAGCCAGACAGCGAGGACACTTTACAATCCACTCAACGGGACCACTAGGGCGGTGGAAGGGATCTCGCAGCAAAATAAAAACGCATTTCCCACTCTGGAGGTCGGCTCATCGGGATCGGTCACTTCTCAAGCTGCGTCTCCGTTCACGGCGCTGTTACATTGTAGGAATCGCAGAAGCAGCAGCAGTGCAGAGTGTTACATTGTAACATGGCGCGCCATCTCTCCGCAGCGCCACCAGCGGCCGGGGGTGGAGTCACAACCAGGGAGGCGGGACGTTACAGATAGATAGAAAGGATTTTATTTTCAGTACTGCGTGGTTCGATATTTGATATAAGTGGGCCACAACTGATTACTCTGATACTATACAACCCAAAAACTGTCAAAGCAATGAAGACGGTTCCGCTGCTCACAGGATTTTTCATCCGGATAGTTTATATGGACAATGGTGACATCTTGTGGCATAATTGCGCTGATGCGCCCAATACTTGTTTTTCACTAAGACTTTCGATTTCTTAGAAGTATATCCTCAAAATGGAGAATATATTTGAGCTTTATTCATTTGTTTATGTTTTATTTACTGTATGTCGTTGATTATCTTAACATGATATTTTATGTTTAGGCCATGTATTATGCAATAAACCAATAATAAATATGTTAGTAGCTAGGAATTCTTAAAATATGTATTCCAAGACAATAGTGAACAGAATCTTAAAGTATGACAAAAGTTTGAAAAAACAGAACCATGAGAGGACTTCTGCAGAAAGCAAAACTTACTGGAAATGTCATTACAGAATAAGTGATCTGTAGTGCTGGGACTGGGAAAGTCCACAACCAATGTGTGCACACCCAAGATTGCCTCTCAAACATCTTTTTGGCATCCATCATTTGGCTGACGGTCACTTACACTATGACTGTTATGCAGGCATGTATCATCAGCAGACATATTTTAAATATGCGACCGTAACTGAAAAAAAAAAAAAAATCTGTTTGGTTACGTGTTAACACATTTTAAAATAATTCTGTTTTCATGTCATTGTGATGGCACATATAATATATAGCATAATGTCTGTTACTGATTATAATGTAACCCAATCACCAGCATGACACTCACAGACATAGACTAGAACATGATGGACTTAAGTTAAATTGTTTATTTGTGAGAAAGGGAAGACAAGTTATCTTTTGGTGTGTTGTACCATTTCGAAATCACTGTGCATATACAAACGCAGTATCTATAGATTTTCACATGTTAGAAACTAAGCAAATGTTATATATATATATATATATATATATATAACCAGAAAGTTCATACTTTCTCATTTTTCAAAAGATTTAAAATCTTATCACGTCTAGATGTATAAGGGGCATGTCTGAGTTGCAGCAGGTGTCCAGGAAACAAGTTTCCACTGGGGCCGTACATCTCTTCCCCTTTTGATCCCATTAGAGAACGCAGGGTTTTGTTCCGTGTCAAGATTTTGTCATAGAACTCTAAACCACCCTTTGCATAACCGCTCGACAGAGACGCTGCACGGTGGTCTGAGCTGTAGTCCAACCATTGACTCAGAGCATCAGAAGCCAGGAAATAAGACACGACCCCTAAACCCACAGCAAGCACATTAATACCAGCCTTGAAGAAGATGGACCCAACCTGGAGCCCAAAGATCTGCTTAAGGGCTACGCTATATATACAAGCCCCTGCCAGACAAGCTGGAGCCACCACAGCATGCAATACAGGACCCCCAGCTCCCAGTCGGGCCACTTCTCGAGCTATAGCAAACTTCTGTGCCTCCGAAGAGAACACCAGGGAGTTTTTGAGGGCAGAGCCTGAATCACTGTCCCACTCCAGTTCTTTGCCATTGATGAGAATAGTGCGGTTGGTGATGCCTGATGGATCATCGGTGGTGCTGTTGAAGTTGGCTGGGATGCCGATCTGTGCTCCAAAGGGAAGCCATGGAACACCTGCCCCTACCGGGTGAAAGCCAAAGGCGGCAAAAGCACTAAAGTTTTTAGGGAAGCTGACAGCAGAGTCTTTGAGCACCTCTTGAAAGACGTTCTCAAGCTTCTCTGACAGACTAGCTGGTTCTCCTTTGTGCCAGGCCTGGTACACTTTTCGATATGTATATTCTGGAAAAACATGATAGAAAATGTTGGCAGAAAATACCCCTCCACAGCCGACAAGTAGTAGTGGTGTCCGATACTTGTGAATAAACACAGAAAGCCTCAGAAAAGGTGAAGCCATCTCTCCTCTTGTTTTTGACCACTTGACTAAACTGTCAACATAAATGACAAAATGTATTATCAATCATAAATAATCATCTTTGCATTCCACATCGTATGTTAAACCTCATTAATAACCTACCGTGCACATAATGTTACAATGTTACATTTTCAAAAAAAGCATATTAAAATTAGTTACTGTAAATGCATTTTGCTTTTGCTGTACATTTTTTATCACTTCATGTCTCGCGAGTCTTTCTTTTCCGAACTAAGATGTACATATTCAAATAAGGCCCTTAACACATTTCTCAAAATTTTGGGGTAATATACCCATTAATATATATCTTACTTGCTACTTTGTGCTCATTCTCACAAGGACAGCACGTTGACTGTTATGGAAACACTCACCTACCGCAAGAACCCTTTACGGCAGTTTTACGACAACACAGACACTCTGCACAGATATGTCGACTCTGTAGAAATAGAGTAAAGATTAGAATGGAATTTAATGTGTATTATTTGTTCCACAAAACTAGGAAGTAAATGGAGTACATGTGTGGTGAAAAAATAAAATAAATCACATGTTCATAAATGAGTGGATATCGGCGTCCTTTATTGTCTATTGTATGTCACGTATGAATGGGTATATTTTTTGACTAAGCCCAAAAAGATTTCGAGCCACCGAGCGCCTCCTAGAGGAACAAAACTTCTACAAAACTCGTAGAATACAGAAGCCGAGATCCTTTATTTCCTTTATAATATATTTTCAAAACAGTACTAGTAACCTTGATTTCATACTTATGTCAGAGAACCGGTTTGGCGTGAAAAACCTATATATATATTTTTTTCTGTTGTTCAACAGAAATGTGATAAAATACCCTACCCCATACACCTGTCTATTTAACAGTATTAAAAAGTTACAATTATATCCGTCAGACGGCGTCTTTTTAAGATAAATATGTAAAAATGTAAAGTTATTTTTAATGTCCTTTTTAAATATAATTTAGTGTTGTTTTGTTTTTTTCATCTCATATATCATCCCCTTAACATACTGTAATAAACTTAGCTGCCGCTTTAAAAGTGATGATGAGGCTTCATACAGAGGAACAGTCCATTTGCGCGTGCGGGGAAGATTCTTCCGTTTATGTGACGATGTACGAGTTTTAAAGAAGACGGTGTTTTAGGAGAAGTTCTGGGTATATGTCCACAATTGTCTGTTTCACATGTGTAATGCTGCTAGTTGAATGAAGCATTAAAAGCACCATAAAAGTTGTCAACAGAAACACATCCACCCCGTCCAAACCATTCTATTTATAGCATCAGCAGTTGCGATGTGAAGATTGTTACACTGTAATTTCATAAGGGCGGAGAAAAATGTCTTAATTTTTTCATTTAAAGTGAAGGGCAGACCCTGTTTTGCTAAGAGCTTGTTGAGTATTTAGGGATGTCGAGGAGGAGTCGGGATTTTTGCACGCTTGGTAAATCAACCAACATATGACTGGTAAGTTTCCAACCAGAGTTTGATGATGGTTTTTGATGATCATTGTCATTTGTCAGTACTCAGAAACACACTCACGTGGGTCATTTCAGACATAAACCTTTAACGAATGTCAGTTTATAGCATTGTTTATAACCATCATCAGTGTTTATTAAATAGGATAACTCTAAATTGATAGACTGAGCTAACGGAATACGTCAATACGCCGCGTTAATGTGACGTCATCAATGATGGAGAGAAGAGCGCACGAAACTTATGAGTAACAGAGTATTTATAACGAGAAAACTAAATACAGCTTTACAGCTGGGTGGAAGTGTTGTACTTCTATATTTAGAAATTAAATTATAGGTTACAGTTTTTAATAACATTAGAGAAGTTGGCCCCGACCCATTTTTTAATAAAATACTTTTAAACATTAAGTATATAAACAATATTTTAAACAATACTGTCCTGTGTAAGCATAAAAAGCAAGTAGACATATGAAATATAAAAGGCAGTCAATTTCTGTCACATAAGAATAAATGAAAACAGGTTTTCTCAATTTCTCAGTGTTATTTAGTTTGAATTAACATTATGAGTTCTTTGCACTTTATTGGCTTGCTGATAAGGAAAATGAGCTAAAACACAAGTCATACAGAACAACATGAAGGAATAAATTTTTTCATGACCTCCTTTTGCCTGCAACTACATGAACTGTGATCATAAGAGGTCAGTTTGAGGTCTTTCTCATGGGTGTGTTTGGTCGAGTGTTTCATAGTTCTCTTATGAAAGCGAGATCACTCAAATATTCAGGCATGGTGGAATTAGGAAGGAAGTTTATTCCTTCCTCACATTGTGGGCCGCAGGAAGGGGTGGCTGTCACCCACTGACAGATTTTTCCTCCTGAATAGCACACATTGCCCTGCTCACGGGCCGGGCAAACATTAGCCTAGCTGACTTCTTCAAACTCGTCGCTCTACTAGAGTTGTCTTTTTAGGTAAGAACATGTGTTTTCACTTATTTTCATAGAACTTTTAGGTTCAAATGGTCATTTCACTATACTGTAGGTCTGGACATAATAACATTAGAGCACTTGCTTAAGAATCTTGCTAAATACTTTTACACAGGCAGTCTATGTCCACTTGTTACTTGTATTTTGTTTATTTAAATACAAGTGATTGTAAATTACTTATTTGTGGGGGTTTTGTTGTTCTTCTTCTTTTTCTTTTGTGAAGTAGCTTAATGTGGAATGTAAGTGTTGTGTATTTTTACTTTATAGTACATTTTATATGTTTATATATGTTTTTGTTCTGCTCTCTTCTGTACTAGAATCAAAGATATATGTTTTGTATTTAAAAACACATTTTCAAGGCAAAAAAGGATACAAAATATATATATGAATATCATCAACATTTTGACATCTTATCCTCGCTCGTTCATTCTCCTAGAAACTACATGGAGCTTTGCTTAATTTTTATTTTATTTTAGGCTGTAATCAAAAATAAAATACACTTGGGTTTGAAAGATTTTAAGGCTTGTGTTGTGTAGAAAATAACAGCAATTACAAAGAACCACACTGTCTATGTCTAGACCATATCCTTTGCAATGCATCCCTTTATCCTAAATTAGCTCTCTGCAAAACGATTCCCAAACCACAGAAAACCTCATTTGAACTTTTCATCAGTACTCTCAGCTTCTTTATTTCAAATAAAACACGAGAAGTCCTCATAACTGTCATATACCTAATGCTTAAACTTAATTAACGATCAGGGATAACTTTCTCCTGTCTCTCCTCAGGTGTAGCTATTATCATGGCAACCAGTGCAGTCCCTAGCGACAATCTCCCTACTTATAAATTGGTGGTTGTGGGAGACGGAGGTGTGGGAAAGAGTGCTCTTACCATCCAGTTTTTCCAAAAGATTTTTGTGCCAGATTACGATCCTACTATTGAAGACTCCTACTTGAAACACACGGAGATTGATGGACAGTGGGCTATTTTGGATGGTACGTGCCAACACCTTATTATGTGTATCATTTTTCTGTATTATAAGTAATATTCATGCTTTTAGTGCTCTCATACAGTTGCAGTTTTATCAGTAAGCCAATATGAAGCTATTAGCCTCATACAGCTCCACAAAAATCACGGGTAATGGAAAATCCAGCAAAGATCTTGTTGGTAGTGATTTTAAATCATAAGAAGTCTCTCCAAGCTGGTTTAGGTTTTGGGGGAAAAAAGGAAAATAATAGTAAAATAAAATAATATTTCATTCATTCTGCTTTCTATAGGTAGAAAATATAGAGAATATTATTTGTAAATAAAAAGAGATTCATTAGGCTATTTTTCTGATAATATTTAAATATTTTTATTTTTCATGCCAATAGTATGACCTGGTCATTATCTTGTCCCTGTTACATTCACTCCTTGCAGTTTTAGACACAGCAGGTCAAGAGGAATTCAGCGCCATGCGAGAGCAGTACATGAGGACTGGTGACGGTTTCCTCATTGTGTTCTCTGTGACAGACAAGGCCAGTTTTGAACACGTCGACCGCTTCCACCAGCTCATTCTACGAGTCAAAGACCGGTTAGAAATCATGCGTATTACATACAAAACGTCACTGCTCATTTTTGACACCTTAGTATATTCCTTCCTTCCTTTTCTTTTTGTTTTTAACATATTTGGTCTTCACCAGGGAATCATTCCCCATGGTTTTGGTGGCTAACAAAGTGGACTTGGTGCATTTGAGGAAAGTGACAAATGAACAGGGCTGTGAGATGGCCGCCAAACACAATGTGAGTCTGACTGACAACAGTGGAATTTAACTGTTAGCGAGCCCACAATTAAGAGTGTTTGTGTCTGAGTGTGTGTGTTGACTGACAGCGGTTAAAGGATTAGTTCAACCAAAAAAGAAAATTGTGTCATACTCAACCATATGCCATTCCAAACCATTATGACTGCAACTACTACTTTTATGGTACTTTTGTTTTGTTTTTAAATATATACTGTATGTGTGTGTATTTATATATACATCATATACTGTATATACACAGTATACACACACATATATTATGTCAACAAAGACTTTAATAAACTACAATAAACACTACACTATAAACACATATACACTATATAAATATGGATATTTCAATGCATCCTTTCCAAAACAAACAAACAGTAGTATAAATTTTTGTAATTATTCTGATCTTGTATATATACTAATCCATTACATTCATCAAAAGATTGGAACATTTACACTGTAAAAAAAAAAAAACTATTTACTGTAGCGTAATAGTCACAGCCATTTTTACACTGTACAGTGCTTACAATCTTTAACTTTATTACTTAAAACTATTAAAATGTCAAATGTGAATTATAAAGTGTTTAAGAAACTTTTTCTTTAGATTACTTACATTGAAACAAGTGCCAAGGATCCTCCAATGAATGTGGATAGAGCCTTTCACGAATTAGTCAGAGTTATCAGGTAAATAAAACTCATGATCTCACATACTGTATGGGGGTTGTCTTTTCATAATCATGTACAAGAATAATAAAACTGTTATCATCTACTTCTGCATACCCAGACATTTTTGGAAATACAGAGGCACTTTAAAGTTAGCATTATTATAATTTAAATTCACACATTTCTCTTTCATTGATTTTTTTCCCTCTTTAGACAGCAAGTTCCAGAGCGCAGTCTAAAAAAGAAGAAAAAGACAAAGTGGCGTGGAGACAGAGCCATGAGTTCTCACAAGCTTCACTGTGTGATATTGTGACTACCTCTTATCATCAGCGTTTGGCAACATAAATTGCCAGAGAGGACTGACCAGAGATCTGCACTAATCAAAGGACCACAGGCTTTATCAAAAGGACTGGCATGAAGTCAGACTATCACTTCCTGTCTCAGGGAAGCATATTAGGTGAGTCAAGGGATTTTCTGCTGCCAGACCAAGGAGGAGCAATCAGTACAACACGTCTAATTTGAAGCACTGTCTGAAACAACAGAAATCACAGCCAAGCAGAAAATGTACAATGTGGGCTAAAAATTTTAGACCAGAGAGATTGCACAGTGGGCAGAGCCAGAAAAATCCAAGCCAAAAGCCAAGCACCACAATCATTCACATACATACCTATCAAAATTGTCTGCAGCGTCCAAACATTCATATAATTACATGGATGATTGTTTTGCAGAGCTGTCTGAACATTGTTTTCAGTCGTTACAACAATTAGGAAGGGATATTGTTGTTTAAACCTTCAAGGAGGACTAAAATCCGCCTTACATGAGTATTTATTGACACATTTGAAGGAATATGTAGCTATAGCAGAACTTGTTTTGAAAAAAAACATTGAGTGTTTGATATGTTGTCAGTATGGCCTTTACTGTTAAGCACAAAAAGTACTGACACGAGGGCCCATTGCACTAGCAAGAGTTTTGCACTT
The DNA here is from genome assembly GCA_032357445.1 of Enteromius radiatus. Classification (NCBI taxonomy): domain Eukaryota; kingdom Metazoa; phylum Chordata; class Actinopteri; order Cypriniformes; family Cyprinidae; genus Enteromius; species Enteromius radiatus. Next base: position 7,477,615 of record JAUCMS010000153.1, on the reverse strand, counting down.
TTAGTATTTACTCATGGGCTTTTGCTGTTTAAAATTGCCTTGTGATGTTAAAGGTTTATGTTTTAAGTTTTGTTGCATTATTAGAAATGTTTATTTGAATAATTTTTTTATTAGATATCACTGAAATAGGTCTTGAGAGATCACATGTATATATCATATAATGAAAAAGCAACACAGTTTCATCGCAACTAGTAAGCAACACAACCGTTATCAGCATTGATAATAATAAAAAATGTTTCTTGAGCACCAAATTTGCATATTAGAATGATTTCTGAAAGATGACGTGACACTGATAACTGGAGTAATGGTTGCTAAAAAATCAAATTACACTTTAATATAAATATAAACATTTATTTCAGTTGTAATATTTGTGTTTTTCTGTATTTTTGATGCAAATATGCATCAAAACTGCAGCCTTGGTGAACATAAGAGATTTCAACAATTTAAACACTAGTGTACCTTTTTGACTGAATGTTGCCTAGAGTAAGAGAGAAGAGTGGATAGATGCGTTATATTTTATGCTTGATCAACCTTCAGTATTCATCAGTTTGGCAAACCTCCTGTGCCTCAGTTTACTTTGTGTTGGACCAATTTATGTGCCTGTGCCAGTGTGATTATAATCAATTTCTTAACCACTGGTTCCTCTAATTCTTCCCAAAGGACAAAGAAGCTGATAAAAGTAATGTTTAATACCGCTCTGCTCGACACATAAATAAATCAATAGGGAACCATATCAAACCTGGCTGTTATCTGTTGAATGAGGAGTTTATGGTTGATTTAGTTATTGCTGTGAAACCAAGTGAAATCACAGCATTCAACGATACATTCTGATCCTCTACAAATATTGTTGTAACTGTTTTTCTTTTGGTTGGTCAATTACATGAAACACTCCGTAATTAGAGTCCTGCTCTCAGTGATGTCATAAACCAGTGTAGTAATTCACATCTGTGCATGAGATCAGAGATCATATCAATATAATTGCTGAGCATTCATCATTGTTTACATGCACTGCTTGTACATGTGGAAATGAGCTGTTTTGCGTTCAAAGGTCATCAAGGGTTTAATGGATTTTTTCTATTCTGTTTTTTTTTTTTTAAATTTGTGAATGAATACAAAGATTGCGTCTTGCATCACATGTCAGTTGTTTTCAATGCTAATGTTTATGTTACGTCTCAATCATAATGAACACTTGTTCAATTATAGAAGCATATCAGGTTGGTTATTCCAGTGCAACAGATGCTTTGTTTGCTCCTTTTTAACACCCTGATAAGATATGCATGTCATTATGATGAAGCTGCTTTTTTTTCTAACAAGTAAATGACTTGCCAAATTGCCTTGGGTGGTTTATAAAGGGTTTTAAAATAAATTCTTCTTCTTCTACAGTGTAGTCAAGTGTGGAATTTATAGGAAAATGGTTTCCATTTGGAAGTATATGTTTTGATCAGCTATAGCTTTATGTCTGTGATAAACAAACTTAATAAATAAACTTTTTTTGTATATAACTTTCTGCACTTACTGTAACATTGGGTACAACAACAACACAATATGCACTTGTCTATACCAGCAGATGGCATTAAAGTGCAAAGCAGAATTAAATCAGGATTTATCTATGATGTACAAGAAAGTTTTATAAAAAAAAGAAGAAAAATGTTTTATTAATCCTACATGAACAACAATAAATATATTCAGATTCCTCTTGAAAAATAAAAAAGCGGACATATGTAAGACCTATAATAGCATAATAATGCCATAATAATAATAATAATAATAAAAAAAAACATAACAATGATTTATCTTTTGTTGTTTAATGCTAAACATATTAAATTAGCTACTATAGACAAAAACTGAAAATTATAGATGTAATAGACAGGAACAGAGTTGGAAGGTTTTACACCACATGCTAATCTATGACTATTTTAGCTTCCAGATTGTGAATCAAATTAACGTGATATGCTCCATGTCTTTTGCTATAACAGATGATATATTTATGAAAATTCTGCCTATTCACTAAATGAAAAATGAGAATTTGAATATTTCGACATTTCAGCAATTTAATATTGTATCTTATCTGTTCCCCTCCCAAAATAATGAAGCTTCAAAACAACTTTTCTGGCTCTTTAACACATTTCCTTTGAGGATTCACACTGTGCTTTGAGTCTGACTCTAACATCCATCATCAAATGTTGAGTGTGTCAGCAAAATGTAGATTATGCAATGAAAAGTGGAATGTTAAAGAGCTCAGCATTTGATTTCTGCTTAAATGAAAAAAAAAAAAGAACTCAACCTTTACGATCACCAGCTGCTGCTACTGGCAACTAAGTAGAAAATAGTTCAAATGTAATTGGTTTGGTACTTACCTTGCAAAGCCATTAATGCTGCACTGAATGGCTTTCAACTGGTCATTTGATCTCAACTAATCAGACCCTGTGCTGACAGCATTAGGTATAGTTGACTTAAAAGTGACAATTCTGCCATTAATTAACACCAAAGAAGAATATTAGTAGCCTAACAGTTGACAGTAGCCATTGGCCTATAGTATAGAAAAATATACTATAGAAGTATTGGCCATAAATGGTTACATAAAGTGATAAAGTTTGGAACAACATAAAAGTAAGTAAATGATAACACATTTTTAATTTTTGTGTAAATTATCCTCCATCCACTCACAGCTTTAATTACATAGCGGAGGAGGAGGAGCTATCAGAGAGTATAAGCACACGGTGTATAATTGCAAAGTGTATAGTAGATCATTTGGGATTCTAATTTAGATTTTAAAAAGGGAAGAACCACCCCCCAAAACTCAAGAAAGAAGCATGTGTTCTCTTAAACATTTGAAATCACAAACTTGATTAAAACGCCAGACACATACAGGATAGTGGTGTTCACCTGTTCTACACGTACTGTGAGAGCACACACAGCAGGCTTTCAGAACGAGCTCCATTCAATGAATGATTTTGTAGTATATATGAATCTTCAGGAATTCTCAAAACCTTCACATTTTGTGCCCTTGACATCCATTTCAAGGTATTCCTATTTTGAATACCTTGACATCTATTAAACTGAAAATCGATGCTTACATGCTCTGAATGGACACAAACTGTGTCCTTCCAGTAATGCAATGAAAAAATGTTCACATATTAAGCTATAAGATATCATCCGATCTGTAGTAGTATTGGCACTATAATGAATGCAGAATAGTGTACAGTAACAGTATGTTATGTGTGTGTATTTGTTGGAGAAGGGGAGGTTGCAAAGAAATTAGCTTCATATTCTTTACTGATGCACATACACACTGTTTTGATGGAGTACAAGCAATTCCTGAAATTTAAAAAGAGATTATGGAATATCACTACTTTTTCACTACATAATAGAAAAAGGGACAAAAAAGACTATAGACTAAATTGCTCATCCGGAAAAAAACCCTACCTTAAAAAAAAAAACAAAAAAAAAACACCATTGACTAAAACACAAGAGATTGAATGGAGAGGTGATGCATGGCTGAGCAATCACTGTCCTACACTCCTGGATCCATTCTGCCATTGTCTCTCTTGTGATTAATTTAAAAGCCCTTGCAGTTGTTGTGCCATAACACTCTGACAAAAAGCATATCTGGCATGTGCAACACAGCTATGCAGACGCCAGACAAAGACTTATCTTTGTTTATGTAGGTGTTCCATGCTGGTTTAGAGAATATGGTGAAATTCACCTCAACCATGCTTGAAAGCCAGTTACAAGTGGCTCTGACACCCTGATATTAAGTGCAGATTAAATATTAGACAAGCACATGCTTTGATTTATGGGAAATTATTACTTTGCGTGCATTAACATAGTATTCAATTGAGCACAATTAAGTGAACATGTATTGCTAAATGTATTGCTGAGTCCAAAAAAGAGAAAGAAATTGTAGGCAATGTTACATGACATTTGAAATAAGACACACTGACTAGTTAAAGACAAGACACAGGTGTTGTTGAAGGATAGGAAATAACGAAGGCAATTTGTAATAACATTAGAGCACACGACTGCTTCTGTTTCTGCAGTATGTATATGTGTATAGTATGCTAATTTTCTGCGAGTATTGACCAGATGACCTTCTGTGTTTGCTAAATTAGATGCATTCCTTTAGTTTAATGCGCTAGCAGCATAGGTATGAATTAATGAAGTATAAATAAAAACATGTTCATAAAACAAATGAATAAATGTATACTGTTTAGTAGGCTGCACAAGCGCAAACTGAAATCTGACAGTATTTAATAAGTAGTATGCAAATCTTTAGCATCTTTATTTTGACATTTGATCAGATTTTTATATTTTATACCAAATTGCAAAACCAGACATATTAAATACTCATGAAATTGTGTTTGTGTGTGTGTGCTATAACCTATCCCTAACCCGTAAAACACAATTTAATATATTTTGGATGAAAAACAGGAGGCTTTTGACTTTCTCATTGACTGAGAATGTGTTTTATACTTTTCTGCACCCTCTGTCACGTCTCTGTAATCAAAACAATGATAATTACTAGAAATCAGGTGTCCCCAACTAAGCAAGCCAGAGGCAACAGCAGCAAGGAAGCAAAACCCCATCCATGGAGAAAAAAAAACCTTGGGAGAAACCAGGCTTAATTGGGGCCAGTTCTCCTCTGGCCGGTCGCCCAGCACCTATTCTCCAGTTCAATATTAAGCGCTTGTCAGATTGTGCAAAGGACTTATAGTGTGTGTGTGTGTGTGTGTTTGTGTGCATTTGGTTCCGGTGATCTGTCCACAGAGCTCATAGGTGTTCTTGTCTCTTGTCTTGAAGATCATCTCTTGTGCTGATATACCAACTGGTCTGGATACAGACTGAGAAACAAAATAAGTGAGGTTCAAGCTTATGTGAGCTTGAGAGGTTTAGAGTTTATGTGTGTTTTTGTTGAGTATTATTTATGTCTCATATATTAAGAAAACACCTACACTAAGTTTATTCAGAGGCCTAAACTAAACAGAAATATGCAATTCGGTGCAGTTGCTGATATGAATATGGCTAAGGGTACGGCTGAAATTCTGACAGTTTTTAATATAAATCAATAAATAATGCAATGCGATTCTATATGCTGGTGAAGAGATGTACAAAATAAATGTTTCTTAAAAGTCCAATGCATCATATCTGATACTCCCATTTTAATCTTGAAATATTAATAACACGGTCATTCTTAGATGTGCTTTACAAAAATCTGTAAAAATTATTTTCAGCAAAAATACATGAGTACCACGGCCTGAAGGAGAACACTGATATATACAGTACTACAAAGAATTGCACTTGTTAAAAAAGTACGAACTATTCAACAACACAAGACATGAAGAACGCTGTCTACAGGCTGTCCAGTAAAGGTTTGATCATGTTCATCATTTTAAGGCCTCAATTTGCTAAAATTGCTATCAAACATGATATTGTAGAGTTAAAAATCTTAAATAATATCATGAACCAGATTTAAACCTTATTAATGGATCTGATAAAGAACATCATGCCTTCCAGATGTGACTGTCTAATGTGACAGTGTTGTACAACTGCTGATGAAGCTCACCGGGGATTTAAACATTTTTACCACTGTCTCACGGGGTACAACTCAGTAGCACATTCAGCAAACATTTCTTACACAATGCTGTATTGTTTCTGAAAGAATAATAAATAGAAAAAACTGTTGAAGTAGCAGTTGCAGGAGGGAGTTGGTGGATAACAAGGACGCTTGACACATCGGACACATCTCTCTCCTCTGAATTGCCCTAAACTGGGGGGGGAACGCATTTAGTTGCTTTTCTCCTACTTGCCTTTCTATGTGCATTTCGAGCTCCCAAACAACATCGTTATTATAGCGCACGGCTGCAAACATGATTAATGAAGTGTCAGTCAAGGAAAGTGTCAGTTCGCCATGAAAGCCTTGTGTTCCCCAAGTCCCTGGTGGGAAAATCTGCCTTCTGCCTCCTCGGTATAACAGTAACATAACCCCTTGCCATATAGAACGGATCAACAATTGTCTAGTCATGCAGAGATAATTGCTGTATCTGCTTTTTATCTTCAAGCATGTTAATAGTGTCAGAGACTCAAAAATCAACATGTGTAACACTTTTTTTTCTTGACATTAATGATGTGTTAGATAAATGGCTGCAAAACATCACTAATTAATAGAAGAAAAAAAATGTTAGAAATTCTGAAGTAAAACTAGCCGTCAAAAGAGTGTTGTGGGTGGTAATGTTACGCTGCTATGCATTGAATTTGTTGCTATGTGGTGGGTGTTTGGGGTGGATGTTCAGAAATGAAAAGCAGTTGATTTGGTTGATTATGGGTAATTGTTTAGTAAATTATAATGTGGTAATGTGCTCTGAGAGGTTGTGAGGTCATTGCTATGGTATTACAAATGTTTTTAAAGGTTTTTAATGTGCTGTTTGGTTGTTCTGAAGGTTTTAAGGTGGGTTGAAGAGGTTATTGTGTGGTTGCTATTTGCTGAAGTGGTCCAAAGCTTAAAGTATATTTCAGCAGTCTGCGTTCTGCACCAGTTCACATACTGTCAAGTGAACCAATTTTCATAATCAGAAGACGTCAAAAAACAGCCCAGTTTTTGTGTCTGGCCGTGTGCTGAACTCATGCTGCCCACTAAGCTGCGGCTGAGTATAGACGGTTTCATCGGGCGCACGCGCCTGGACCTAAGTTAACTTCCTGTCTGTGTTTGTTTATTGATCTGGGCTGCGTTTCCCAAAAGCACTGTAAGCCAAAGTTGATTGTAGCTCTGTTGGTTTCAATGGGTCTAAGATGCACATAAGCTTACAATGCTTTTGGGAAACGCAGCCCAGGTTAGTGTCGCAGGCTACAAACACAGCTAATGGAAGTTGGTCTCAGGTTATTGTGCTGTGGGATGTGTTTCCCAAACATTTGTACGATATAAAAACTGACCGATTTTCCAAAAGGCTATGTTGAATGAACATGAGCACGTAATGAACGTTTAAAAATCAAACCGAGGTGTGGATGTTTTTATATCACTGTATTTCTGAAGGAAGACTGTCTTTAGAAAATGTCATCTTCATAAGTGAACATATTTAGCTTGTTATCAAAAAAATTAAGAGTTCGTGTTAATGAGTCCATGAATGAAAACGAACATAAAACAGAGTGAGTTCGCTGGGTGCTGGAGTGCAATCCCTTGATCTGGGCTGGCACATCCAGCTGAGTGTGACACTATCCAAATGTGAAAGACTGACAGGGATATTCCAAGATTGACTTTAATTATTAAATAGTGAGGGAACAAAGGGAACAAAGGCTTAATCAAGCCGTTTATATCACGAAAACGTCAGAAAAGAAATGGATAAATTTCACTAAAAGGATATTAGTCAATTCTTTTCACTTGTTACAAAAAGGCTAATTACAGCTCATTCATATGTAAGTTGTGTGTTTTTTTTTTTTTCTTTTTATGTTGGATGCAGGGCCAAACACTAGTTATTTTAAGCCACTTTACTTCGATGAGTAAGTGTCTTTTGTTCACGGAGTCAGCAATAAGTTAATTTCTTTTTTGAGCTTATGTGAAGCAGAACCATTGTCTTTCATAAGTGAAACAGTCTTTTCTATGATGCATTTATGTGATTGCATGATGTTGTTTTTATGTCCATTATTCATGAGTCTTTCAAGGAAAACAAACAAATAATTATTATAAAATTATACGTTAATGAACCGTGTGAAATAAAATTTCGGTGTACGTGGTACATAGGCCTTTGATTATAGAGACAGGATTTCTGTGGAGATGGCTATGTCTGCCAAAAGCTGCATCAAAATTCATTCACTAGTAATTGTCGGGCACATCCTTGTTTACTTTGCAGGTACATGATTTGTCTAAATTGCACTGTTAAATGTAAAATGAATTAAATAAAGATTAGGGCCCAGTTCCAAAAATAACTATTTCCATCTGAAAGCCTTTCAAACACTTTTATTATTATTTTTTTACTTGTGTACGCTTGACACAAGTAAAAGTGCATTTAAAGTTCATTTACTGTTGTATAACAAGCAGTGATTGTTAAATTGCATTGATATTGTGTGACACACTCTGCACTCTTGAGATGTGAGGTACATTTATTGTCTAATTTAGAACAGTGTTTATTTATTTTTGCTTTAAAAGATTGAGAGACTCCACTACTGACAAACTGAAGCTTTATTGTTCCGTTCTTGTCATTTCCTGCAATTTTGGTCTATGTAGCTCAGTCAGCTTCCCTGTTGGCTTTGAATCAACTTTTAATGCAATAAATAAGTAAATAAAAAGGGATCCTTCCTTAGGTTTTGAGAATAAGTTCAACCACCTACAGAAATTCTGTAGTTCACCTCCTTGAATTGAAAATTTGATGGGCACCATGTCAAGCTGAATCTGGTCTAAAAAAAAAAGAAGAAAAAAAAAATCCCAGGATCGATACACCTTTTTATTATTTCACCTGACCATATGAACACAAGTGAAACATATGAATGTCATTTCATCTTTGTAAATTTTCAAATAGAGTCTTATTGACATTATAAAATGGCGTTTTATAACGGATTTCAGGAGGATCACATACGAACGATCGCCAGCTGCTGCCAATCTCCTCATTACTAATTAACCTATCAGAACTCTTCTCTCCGCCTAAAATTCCACTCTCTTCCTCTCTCTGGCATTTTCGTTTTTTGACTTCGCACCACCTTCCCCTCACCGCCTACCTGAACCGGGGCCAGACTGGTGGAGAAAGGCCTAAGCAGGCCTGAATTCTCCACCTGGTTTCTCTAGTCAGAGTTTCCTGCCCTCGTTACCGTTCGACTAACTATTCAGAGTCACCGGTTTATCTCCAAGCTATTTCATTGTCTACTCTTCAGCTACTTCCAATAACCCGCCACTACCTCCTGGGGGGCACGCGGGGACCAGGCTGGACTCTGAGCACCACTCAACCTTCACCTTTTAGGGTAAATCCCCTAGGGCTCTGGGTCCACCGGGTTCCCTGCCTAAAGGGCAAGCACCTTTATCACCTCTAAAGTGAGGATTTAGAAAGTAGTTATCCCCACACAGTGGCGGACTGGGACAATAATTCAGGCCGGGAATTTGACTCCACTCCCAGGCCACCTCTGCTGCTGCAGTCACC
>JAUCMS010000153.1:7418903-7457700 GCA_032357445.1 Enteromius radiatus | reverse complement strand
AACAAATAATATCGTTTACACGTAGCGCGTCCAGTCTGCATGTTATGAAAGACTCTCTTGATCTTCATCTTTCTTTGCGTGAAAGAACCTGCAGCCAAGCAGCCAATGAGCACTCAAATAACTGGTGTTTACGTCACATGCCTCAAACTTAAATTTTTAAACTGGATGAAGGAGATGGCCCCAAAAAGCGCAAAATGACCAGTTTTCACTTTGTTCCACTTTATATTTAGTGACAGCAATTACCATTTTAAGCGATGTGAAAAACGTCTGTTATCATCTCAAAAAATGTGTTGTTGGGTTTCATGATGCTTTAAGCCTTAAAACCAGCCTTAAAGTCTGTAAAAATGGTGGAATATAATATATACCAAAATTCTCAACTGTTTACAAAGTTGTTTGGTTTGGAAGTGACCTCTGGGTAAGTAGTGTTTTATGCACTGCTTTAGAATGGACCAACTTTCAAATATGTAATCACAGCTTTAGGCAAAATGTTCAGGTTGGTATTTTACAAAGATGGATGTTAATAAGCTTTAACAAAGGTATAAAATCAGTCTATATATGTGTTTTATGGTGCTATATTCTGAATCTAAAGACATTGTTTGCTAAAAATAATCCTTTTCACTGCAAAGTTATCAAATGGATTTGGTTCATCTGTCCCTCTTCAGTTTCACAGAAAAGAGTAAACTTTCTGCCTAACTTTCCTGTGTTCCATAGAAGAAAGGAAGAACAAATTTGTAATGACATGAACTGTCAAAACGTGATATAAATACACATAATCTTCACTGCAAATGTTACCACCATTGGAATACCTCCAGTCAAGCAACATGTAACACTTTTTGATCTGATTGAGATGTGTGTAGGCTGATGACGCCAAGTGCGTTGCATGGCGTAATTGCGACATTGGAAATTCAAGATTGTCTTTAATCTGTGTTTGATGAATGACATCCCACACGCCTTCGTGTGGCTTTAATCAGGATAAAGACAAGCGCAACATTTTTAATGGCTACGCCTTGCCTGCCAGGCAGGTTAGAATGTCTTGCAAATTAGTCATGAAAAGAATCGTGAAAAATAATTGCAAAAAAGTAACGTTGGAAGATCATGAGGTACAGATAATTGAATTTTAATTGAAGCCTGGCTAAGTTTGATCAACCAAAGTGTTCCAGTAAAAGGATCATCGTAATCAACTGCAAGTCAAAGGATGTGATGTGTGAGCATTTGAGGTCATTCGCATTACAGATTTATTTCTATTGAATTTCTCACAAAACTCACTTTGGCTGAGTAAAACGCACTATTCACTAATGTGTTTGCAAATATGACTGTTTGTGTCTTTGTGTCTGATCTACCAGCTGTGCAGGCTGACACCTGTGACTCTTCATACTGCTAATTAGCGAGGAGGCAGCAATGATCAAATTGATTACAGTTATTAGCCGTGCAAAATGACATCTATTGCCATTTTGTTTTGCTCCAAACTGGATTCTTTCAGGGAGCATCCAGAATAACATTTTGACATGCCAAACCCAAATGTGCATTCATAGAGTCTAAAAGCATTCTTTTTCCAAAGCCAGACAAAAATGGAAGCCAAAATGTTTCTTTCATCATGTAACAAGGTCAAATCCATAATATCCAGTGCCTTTAAATGCGACACTGATTTCAGAACATGATGGAATGATGGAAAGCACAATCCGAATCAAACTGCAGAATGAGTAGGTGTAGGGGAAGCTTATTATCGAATCTCTTAGCCACAGGCAATTCTGCCTTCAAGCTGTCAGATGAAAGACTTTGCCTAAATTTCATAAGGAAATAAATAGTTGCTGGAGGGACAGCTTCCACTCTTTGCAATCTAGCAGCAGAGACAGTGCTGCTGTAATGACACAGACAATTTGGACACTGAAAGCACAATTTCAAGGCATTTGAATGCATAAAAACAGCCCTAGTGGAAGCGGACACACAAACCTGTACTGTTTCCTTGTGTCATATCTGCCTGCGTTGGTTTCACGGATCTTGGTGGCAAGAACCCTCACAATATTCACAAACAGGATGAAGTTCAGCTGAGAAAGAAAAGACAAATATTTTGAGTAAAAGATGACAGCTAATAAAATTCCTTCTCCTGCCTAAATATAATCTGAGTGACTAAAAAAACTGTAATAGTGGCTGGGGATTTCATTTATTATGCATATCTAGACAATAAAGCCTGAAGGGTCACTGGCAGATGACCGGCTAAGTGATGTGTATGGCTGCTTTTCCACAAATGAGCATGGATGTAAAAATGCTAATTTCCATCTGCTTAATCATAATGAGTGGGATGTCTGTGCCAGAGATTTTGAGCTTGGTCTAAAATCAATGACAGAAGCAAAAATGCTTTCTGGAAGTTAAAAATATGGTTTAGGTTCATAAGGTTATAACTTAAGTTATGGTGTTTGTAATTCAGCATTTCACATACTGTACATTAGCAATGTTATTGTTAACAAGTAATTGCCTGTGTGTGTTTGTGTATATATATATATATATTAACATCTATATATTTTTTAACATCTTAGTGAAAACTGATGTTTGGTGCAGGGGTTACAAAAGATAAGACAAACCTCAAACAGGTGGCGCTTTGAAATCTACCTATAGAAATGAACATAGATTGACTGGTTGCATAAACAAATTTCGATTCCTCAAAAAGAACCAGAGGACATAAAAATTACTGAAAAGACAAAAAAAATATTGCTATTATCTCGAAACAAAAACCCACCACATTTCATTCATTCAGGATCCGTGGTGCTCTTTGACATCAGGAAACAGGAAAACTATGATGTCATTCTCATTCATGGCACTCACACATTTAAATGACCTCTTCTGCAGAATATTGCCCCCATATCCACCATCTGTTCAGTAGGAGTATGAGAAAAATTTTAATGTGCTCTTACAGTTGGCAACATATGAATCACCATTGGTCACATTTTGCTCTCATTATATGTCTGACCTATTCTTATTAACTGTTATCCATTCATCAACAACAGCCACAGTGACTTTGAATAACAGTATTAAATTGTTATTAATTATTAATTAATATTTTCTGTCTCACATTTTACAACCATATACAGTAGTTACAATATAAGTATCAAAGTATGCAAGACTAAAAATATTTAATAAAAAATGATTCAATGCTTAATCTTTCAGTGTTTGTGATTGTGTGAAGCTAAATGACACAGTGTGAAATATCATCATTTCAGCCTAAAATAGAGCTGAATGGGGCAAAATTCATGTATTTTAAAGTTGGAATAATTTTTTTACAACCACACACACCAAACTTCAATCGCCTTGTGCACGTAACTTGTAAGAAGAAACCCAGCTGTGCTGCCTGGCACAAAGTTAAACAAGGCTGTGGAAAAAAGAAGTCAAGCTGAGGCAGCTTCATCATCCCTACAGAATACTACATTTGCTTGATGTGCACAAAAAGATATATGAACAGTTGGACATGCACAATTTAATCTCTTACCAGTACGGCTATTAAAACCTTCAACAAGCGCAAGCATCTATTTATATTATAGGCACACAAGATCTATATATAAACACATCTCTCAAACACTGTATTTAATGCCAGGAAATCGCCACTATATAATCCAAATAATTAAAAGTTATGCCAAACAGACCTATATGGAACCCATTTCCGCCACTGAATAAAAAATAAAAAAGGTCATTGCAACTTTTTTCAAGTCATAATTGCATGATATAATCTCGCAATTGTGAGCTATGAAATCAGAATTGTGACTTTATATCACGCAATTCTGAGAAAAAAGTCTGAATTTTGAAAATAAAAAGTTAGCAATAAACTTTTTTTTATTCAGTGGAGGAAATAGGCTTTTCAATCTTTTTGGGGTCTTTTAAATGGTTACTGTGATTCAGTTTCAAATAATTGTTTTGCCACATCTACTCAAACTCAGTTCTGTTACTCTAGATTCCATTTATTAGGCACTGATGTCTGACCAATCTTTTAGCTATCTAGTTACCTGCCAGCCTCAGTGATGGAGGACTGAATGAGTAAATGACCTAAACCTTGAACTTCAATGTTCTGTAACACAAGATTCCTTTCAATGTCAGTGACAGTGTCACTGTAAAAAAAAGAGATGTAATTTACACAAAGCTTTAATAGTGACAGATACTGTTAACTCGAAGTAAAAATAGTAAATATCACCTTATTTGCACTAAGATGTAAATAAAGACAAACAATATTGATACTGAAAGTGCAAACAGAAGATACTAAAGGTAGCTTGTCCTAGTTCTGCAATCAGATTTGTTCCAGTCCAACCAACCCATGTCAAAAGTCCTGGCTCCACCGCCAAAATGACTAAGTACAACAAATATTGTCACATGGTATTAGTACAACCAAAGTCCTTCAAGAAAAGTTTGCATCCCAGGAAAAAAAAAAAAAACTTATAGTCTGGTCCTGCAGAGAAGCATCTGGAGTCAGAGCACTTTCCCTCCTACTCACTGAATGTCAAGATGTCATCTTCTAGGTCACTGGATGTGGCCAAAACATCATTGAAGGCTGCAGGAACCTCATGCTGACTCAGAGAAATTGCCCAGTACTGTTCAGGTACACCTGGTGATATATGAAGGCTTTTCTCTTTCATTGTGATATAGGCTTTAGACAGAGCTGGACATAAAGGGATAATGAATACATTACCTCATGTCTGACTTTCTTCTGTGGAGCATAAAAGAAGGTATTTAATTGGTAGCCAAATGGTTACCATTTACCTTCCCTGTACACACCAATTTTGGCCTATTCAATAAACTTTGTCAATTCAGAACCCTTAGTGTGACCTTCTTTAGCTGTTCAAGAACCAGAAAGTACCATTACATTTTGATTTGTATTACTCTGCAGAAACTACTCTTACAATTTCTACTTTCTCACGATTCTCTCGCCTGGCCAGCCAGTTCAACCTCTTCAGTGAGGTGGTTTAGCATCCGTGGATCCATCACTCTCTGTTCATGACAGGGCACTCAGAAATACATCAACAGTGACCCTCTCTGCCACCTGGATGGCAGTAAATTGCCCAGAAAGCAGCTGGAAGCAGGCAATCAACAGTAGATGTGAGTAAACAGCTGTATAGAAACGTGACCAAGCATCAAACAGCTGGACACTGGTGATAGCCAACATTAGCAGAGGAAAAACTGAATCCAGAAAGATAAAGATTGAGTATATTCAATTTCATAGCTTGCTGCAAGTGTAGGTTTTAGAATAGAAAAGAGGCCTTGATTCAATTTCAAGGGTCTTGACTGGGAAGCTGCTGTCATTTTGAGAAGAAAAATAAATTGCGGTTGACTGCATAATCTGAATAATATTGACTCACTCTATATACAGTATCAGCGGTGTTCTGAAATGCGGAGGAAAAGTTCTCAAAGCTTTTTTTTATCAAATGTAAATGTATGTCCCACTCACATCTTGGTTAAACAAGCATAAAAAAATTCAGAGCAAAAACATAAGGAAAGCTCTATAGAGACACCACCTGGTTTGATTACTTTTTTAATCTAATGCAATGCCCTTCATTTTGAATTGTTTAAATATTTTGGAGCCACTGTCCATCACTTACCTGTATGCATGGCTATTGTTTCCTTGGCAGTCGAGTGTCTGAATAGTTAAAGCAGCAGCTGTAAACCATCAATTTCCATTTAAAAGTGACAAATAAATCTCATTTTTAACTTTAAGCTGAAATCATTTTAAATTAACATAATGAACTAGAAAGACGAAGTGAGGTTAACATGTAGGCACCCCCACTGAGACGCTTCGGCCTCTCCTAACTGTGCCCATGTCTGAATCATGTTATTGTCTGCATCTAATAATTGGCAGAACTGGCAGAAACACACATACACACATGCACGTTGTAATTATGGTAATGTTCTTGCCAGTTCTTCTGACATTTGCCGCCTTTGCCAAAGTGTTTTTTATCTTGCAGTGGTGAATAACAGAAAAGAGAAAAGTTAAAGTAAAGTTAGACGATTTCTCCCTCCTCAGGGAAAATTGCCTCAGTCTTTGAACTCTTTCCCAGACTGCCGCCTTGGTTCTCACGCTGTGTTTATTAAGAGCCTGACAAATTTTCACATCGTTTTCACTCACCCCAATGGCTGTCAGAATGGGGACCTGGTAGATCCATTTGATGTTTCCTGCACTCAGCTCCCAGCATCTGCACAGATAAATACAGATCGAATGATAAATTAACCAGCACACCCAGATTATGATTCAGGGGATATTTAAAAGGCAGTACTGATATACTGTACTTCACAGAGCATACTGTATAGATCAAAAAGACAGTTTAGTCTCTCCCGCTCTTTGAAGTCACTGACACACTCCTTCACTTTGAAAGGCTCTTTATAAAACTCATTTCCATTTGTTTACCACCAATTTGTTTCGCAATTCATAATCCCATTACGAATGCTTACTATTATGTGCAGCTAAATGGATAATCAGCCGTCCAAAGGATATAAATAGGATATACTGTAAGTATTCAGAGGGAAGCAGAATGCATGTGGTTTGGAGAAAAACTAAAGAGTCATAATGAATATTTGTTATTAATTACCTCAGAATAACAAATAATTTTTTAGGGTATTTTAGTAGCACATATGATTATTAATCGGGGTACTGCAAGCAGTCGGGCGATGTATCATGAGATCTACTTTCACATAAAGGAACAAAAGACAAAGTGTTGCTTCTTTTACGTGAAATCTGACAAGCACTCATTAAAACCAGACTGAGTCACTATTTTTTACATGACAAATATAAAAAAAACAAGCTTTGCAGCAGAAAGACATCAACAGGGAAGCACTAGAGAACAAGGCACACAAATGAGCAAAACAATCAGAATATTCTGACCAGATTGTTCAATCTTTAAAATTTAAATTTAAACTTAAATGCCACTGATTAACAAATAAATGTACTAATAATCCTTCTTATTATATGAAGTATTTGAGTTCATATAGATCATAACTGTTGCTGTTTACAGTTGCCAAGCAACACAGCATTATGCCACATTAATATGGAATTCAACGGCAGTCAAAGCCAGATTGTAGGGCAATTTAGTGGCTTTGTGACTCATCCAGTTAGATTTCTGATTTGATACTAGGTCTTTGCAGTATTTGAAATATTTGCATATAGTTTGCTTTTATTTGTTGACTATACTGTAAAGTTGACAAATACTGTGAACATCTAGCCCGATCTCATGGCAATTTGTATACATTTTACGAGGGTATATGTATAAAGATTATTTCAGAACAACCACTGTAAAGTATATTAAGATATAGAGAACATTTATGTTTATTCAATTGGCAGCCAGTGTGAGTTATGATGTATTCATAAGTTGTATCATTTCATGTATTTCCTGGGAATCAATTTCATGACCTCATCACTGTTTGCGCTAGCAGAATGCAGATCAGAACAGCTCGATGACACATGTAATCTCCTTCACATTTACTTTTCAGAGTGTTATATTTCATATTTCATGGTCTTGCAGAAAGCCATTAACCCACCATCACTCACAACAGACAAATGTCAGGAGAGAGACAGTTCACTTTTTGCCTCCTCTAAGTAATTGTTTCATTTGCATCTTCTCAAGTAAAATACAAGATCAGCCAGACGTCAGAGTAAAGCTATTTTTATCTTTAATAACAAGGAAGTTAATTCAAAAAAGAAATTAAAACCTGCAGCAGTCTACAGTAAGTCATTTTCATAAGGCAATTAGCATATTTATGCATATATATAGCATATTACATAATCATAATTGTGATTCTTTTTTGTTTGTTTTCTGACAAAATTATGATTTATATATTTTAGTTTAGATTATATTAGTTATATAACTGAAAAAATACAGTATTTGCCTTCAAACATTTGTTCATTTTTGCAATTGCAAAATTTGAAGTATTTTCATAGCTCAGATTCAATTATAAATTATTCAGCAGCTTCGGTCTACTTTACATTATTTTTACTCTACAAATTAAAATAACAGAACAACAGAAGCCAAGAAACACAGTGTGAAAAAAACACACACACTGGGGTTTCAGGCTCACTGGCAAGAAAAAAAAAAAAAATCAACACTTTGTTGCTTGGGAATATAACTCCTACAACTCTTCTACAACTTTTAAAGTTCTAAATTTGCACACAAATCACTTTAAACAAAGTATACACATAAGATAAAAACATACTAGTGGGTTATGCACTTGCACAAATCAAATATTATTTTTCCCAAGTGGCCCAAGTCAAAGTGTTTCTTGTCTCCAAACTGGTCGTAATTTAGTTTTGCGAAAGTGTTTTTTCCATCTCATCTTTTCCTTTACCTTTTCCACAAGGTCGGACTGTGCTGGAGAGTTGTCGGCTCCTCAGCAGAAACCTAATAGTGGTTTGCACGCCACCATCTTATATACCGTATGTATGGGGGAGTGGCTTGGCATGCAAAATTGGTCTCCCTGGTGGGACCCCATGATGTCTGTCAATGACGTAACATCTCCGTTCCCTCCTTCATGGAATGAGGGTAATATACGTAACAAAGATGTTTTCTCTGTTACCTTGTTCAGATCTTGTCCTGTATGTGCTACCTAAACAGTTATGCATAGACATAATACACTTCAACGTCAGCTGCTCTAACGCTATCTTTAGGAATATAGCAACATCTATTGTCTTATTACCTGTATTATCATAATTTCTCCTTGTGGTATTTAGAAATAACAGTATTAATTGTAGGCCTGGGGGATTTAATCAACCAATAATGCATGTGCATCTCGTCAGTAAAGCTGGTTCTTTGATTAGCGGTAAATCTCAATCAGCTGTTTTTAAAATGGGCAGCAGTTGATACACAGAGCTAAGCAATTTTCCATTCAAAATGAATCGCTATCGATTCTAAAGATGAAATTGCATACCGAGGCTGTGTATCAACTGCTGCCCATTTTAAAAACAGCTGATTGAGATTTACCGGCTTTACTGACAAGATGCGCATGCATTAATCGTTGATTAAATCCCCCAGCCATGATTAATTGTTTCCCTAATTTCAGAAAGCATGTTCTGAAAGTTCTGAAAAGTATACAAAATATTAAATGATTTAAATTGAATTATTATGCAGTGTGACATTTCATTTAAAGGGATAGTTTACCCAAAAATGAATATTCAGTCATTAATTACTAACCCTCATTAATTAATTAATGACAGAATTTTCTTTTTTGGGTGAGCTATCCCTTTAAGATACACTAAAGGTGATGTTAACGATCCATTTTGTGATCTGTTAAGCTATCCCATCTTAACAACTCCAGTAAAAAACAAATACTACAACTAAAATCAAACCTTATGTCGATAAAGTATGTTCCCCCCAGAGAAGAAGCGAGTTGTTGCTTGAAGACATTTGTTTTCATATCATCACTAACAGCCTGTAAGCTGCAAGAATATAAATTGTGCTCTCGAGGGGAGTAAAACAATGACATTCAGTGAGTGTTTGAACATAAAACAAGTAAAGGCAGTGCCTCAGGCACGGTCCTACATCAATGTGAGTTGAACACCTCTTCATTAAGATGATCTTGGGATAAACAGCTTAAATGCTGCGGTGGTGTTTTAACATAAGAACACAAACATTTACAGATCCAAGACAAACACTAACTGATCAAATTAGTTTCTAACTAGCACTAGCTCTGCACTGCTACTTTACGGAGCAAAAAAATGCTTTTCTTACTTAAATTTCTATCTTGTTTCCAGCCTGAATATCTAAATATTCGGTGTATCTGAATACTTTACAATAAGCTGTCATTTTTAAAAATGAAAGATGAACAAACAAAGAACATTGCATTTATTACACTGTTTATTCATCTTTGATAATGTTAATTAATGAAAATACAGTTACTCATTGCTTATTCATGTTAGTTTACGGTGCATTAACTAATGTTAAACACAACTTTGTGATTTTCATAATGCATTAGAAAATGCTGAAATTAAGTAAGATTAATAAATGCTTTAGAAGTATTGGTCATTCTGAGTTTATGTTAATGTTGTTACCCAGTGTTAACTAATGAATCTTATTGTAAAGTGTTACCAAATATTCTTAGATCATGTGGGTAATTAGTGACAGAATTTTAATTTTGAGGTGGAGTAACCCTTTAAAACACATCTATAAACATATCTATACAAATATTGAAATGCTAATTATTATTATTATTTTTTTTTACATATTTTAGCTTTACCGCCAAGATACAATGTATTTTCAAGCACACAAACACTACCATACTAAGTCCCTGTATTAATTAATTTCTACAAAGATGATTAGGGCATGAGGTCAAGTCTGTGAGGAAGAACACATGAAGTCACCTTGCATCTGCCAGCGTTGCCCTGACAACTGCCCAAGCTGCAACAAAAACAGCGGGAACACCTGAAATGAAACAAAGGAGGGGAAAAGTGTTTTTCAATAAATGAATAATCATTGTATAATGTGAGTGAAAATTATGGTGAAATTAGTAGTAAATTTATCTTTTATATTATCTGAAATTTAATGAAAAATCATAACACTACAACTCCTAACAAGATTGCAATGCTATTTTAGTTTCCTAATTTAGTACGCATTTCAAAAATCCATGATAAATGGCCTAAACAAAAGCTAACATCTTATAAATGAATGTTAAGGTATTTGGAAGTTTGAAGGGAGCACTAAAGCATAATTGAACCTTCAACATCTCCCCAGGAGTTCAAGTGCACCGGCATAGATTTGCACTCAGATGGATATCCTGTGGAGTCATCTAAATAAAAATACTGCTTGTTTACTTATTGCCAATGTACTGAGTGTTTTTCATTCCAGACACTGGACAGGAAGAAAATCTGTTCTGTCTGGTACACAGGAAACTTGATTGAATATTTCAGTTCTGGCAAAATGTCAAAAATTGTTTTTGTTATTATTATTATTATTTTTATTTTGAATAGTTGTCTTCAATTCCCAATCAGCATTTGAAATGGAAAGAGCTAACAAATCATTTTTGATTGTGATCATGGAATGTTTTCATATGCCCTTCATTACACAGCCCAGTAAACCAAATCAAGTTTAAATCTTTAGCTGACTACAGGAATACTCTCTGTATTATGTATGTAATATAATAGATGGGGCTGTCAATCGATTAAAATATTTAATTGCAAGTAATCGCATGACTGTAATGAGTTAATGTCACGAATGAGTAGGCGAGAAGGCATTCAGGTTTAGATGCAGGCTTTATTATGGGCACACAGAGCGTAAACAGACAGGCTAGGTCAATACCGGCAAACGTGAGTGTCCGAGGCGAGGCTGAATCAAGTTGCTGGCCGTTCGGCTGGCCCTGCGCCGGTTTCTTTCGTCACTTCAGGGTAAGCACGTTCTGGTCTGGACAGACAACATTTTGACGGTAGCGTGCATCATCCATCTAGGTGGTGTGTGTTCGCCCGCCATCTCCTCCTCTGGCGTCACTCACGGTTCAAATCACTACCAGCCATTCACGTTCCGGGGGAGCTGAATCGTGCAGCCGACGCGCTCTCATGACAGTTCACGCTGATCCAGCTGATTCAGTAAGCCTCCTTGCACAGAACCTGTGCAAGATCAGGGAGGATCAGGAGCAGGTTCTGCTGGTTGCCCCATTTTGGCCCACCCAAACCTGGTTCTTGGACCTCACAGCTCCTGTCGACAGCCCCTCCCTAGAAGATTCCCTTAAGGAAGGACCTTCTTTCTCACAGATAGGCACAATCTGGCACCCGTGTCTCGATCTGTGGAACCTGCACATCTGGCTTCTAGACGGGACTTGGTAGACCTCGCTGGCCTTTCGCAGGCTGTGGTAAATACTATCACTAGAGTCCCATCTACAAGGCAGGTCTATACCCTGAAGTGGGGTCTGCTCGTTGACTGGTGTTCTTCTCATCGAGAGGACCCTCAGAAGTGTTTGGTCAGTGAGGTGCTTTCCTTCCTTCAGGCGAATTGGAACGGAGGCTTTTGAAAGTCTATGTCGCTGCCATTGCAGCTTACTTTCGTTGGGAGAACATCACCTGATCATCAGGTTCCTTTAGAGGTGCGAAAAGGTTGAATCCGACCAGATTGCACCTAATCCCTTCTTGGGACCTCTCCGTCATCCTAGCTGGACTACAAAGAGCTCCCTTCGAGCTGCTCGATGCAGTAGAGCCAAGTTTTTATCGTTAAAGACTTCGCTCCTGCTCGCTCTGATTTCGATGAAGAGGATGGGGGACCTGCAGGCATTCTCGTTCAGCGATTGGTGCCTCGAATTAGGTCTGGCTTACTCACGTTTTTCCTGAGACCCAGACCTGTTTATGTGCCTTGCACCTTTATGTGGAAAGCACCCGTGCGGCGCCTCTCTAACACCTTCGACAGATTTTATCATCTTAGCATGGATACTGTGGCATCCCGTGTTCTGGGTAACATCAGGTAATTCCGGGAGGCCTGGGTGGGTGTTCGCTTGCAGCGCCATTCCTTCGGGATCAAAGCGCTATATTCCAGTGTTTCCAACAGGTTACATCTGGCTCCTACGCTGCCCCACAGTTCGAGCTAAGTTTGGACTGTGCCCAATGGAGGGCTTCCTTCACTCTCTTTCTCACAATCTTTTTCTCCAAAGATCAGAGTCGATTGGTCTCCCAGGTGAGACCCCATGACATCAGTCAATGACGTAACGTATCCATTCCCTCCATCAGGGAACGAGGGTTACATGCATAACCGAGACGTTCTACAGTATGTAGCAGCTTTAAAGACAGTGGGTGATATTTTTTCTTCTGTAAATGTGATTGGTGATTTACAGACAATAGAAAGTGACCTAGAAAGCCAGGGCTGAATAATTTCATGTTCATAATCACCCTGTAGTGCTGCATTTTGTGAAAAACAATGGAAATATACTTCTGAGATATTTTACTCATAAGAATTTGATCATGACTGTCCCAAATTCATTATTTTTTCCAAAAGATGATCAGTTGTTTGATTTCTATTTTTTAAGATTAATAAAAGTTCTTTTCTTACACAGATATTAATAAACTATGCATTTTCTCATAATACTTAAGTACTTTTAAAAGCAAGTACTTTCATACTTTCACTTAAGTCAATTTTTTTGTTGAAATCTAATACTTTTAATGGAGTAATATTTGACCAGTAGCATCTATACCTTAACTCAAGTATGGATTTGAGTACTTTGTTCACCTCTGGATGGAGTGCCCTTCTGGAGGGGCTGGTGGCATCATGACAGTTAATCGTGTTGAAATTTAAACTGAAATTT
This sequence comes from Enteromius radiatus, assembly GCA_032357445.1. Taxonomy (NCBI): domain Eukaryota; kingdom Metazoa; phylum Chordata; class Actinopteri; order Cypriniformes; family Cyprinidae; genus Enteromius; species Enteromius radiatus. The sequence continues at coordinate 7,444,464 of JAUCMS010000153.1, read as the reverse complement.
TACTAAAATGCTGAAATGCGAACTATAATAATACTAAAATTTGACATTTACTGTAAGTATTTCTCTGCTTTTGGAGATCCCATCATGGTAGTATTATTCAACAAATTTTAATATTAATTAATTTTCTCATGTATATTTAATTTTGAGTGGCTCAGCCACTAAATTAAAAATGCTCCTTGCTGTTGATGAGATGCATGGTGTAACCTCAGAAAAACCAAGCTCACATCATGCATATCAAGAAGCAAAACTGCCTGGATCTGAGGGTGAGTGTGTCAATCTAGGGTGCCCTCCTCTCAGACAGTAGTTCCCATGGCGATGATGGGGTAACTGTGGGAGTCTGGGATTATCTCGCTGAAATAATGCATGCCCTGACTCATACTACTTTGTCTTCATGATACCACTGAATAAACTGAGCTCATTTTATGTCCTTTAACAGGAACACATGCTGTTTTGCATCTGCTAGCCTGAAAATCTACTCGTCATTAGGACAATTTTCAGTAATTCAATAACTAGGTGAGAAGTTTGCATGAATATCCCACTATGGTCTATGGAAACAGACTCCTTTTACATTTACAAAATAAAATCATACAGGTTTAAAAAACATGAATGCAAGTAAGTGATTGACAGATGACAACCTCATTTTGCTAAACTCTTTAAATAATTCTGAGAATAACATTTCCTTTGCCACAATAATTATTGCATCACACATCAAGGCTTAGTTTCCCTTTCTTAGCAATGGCTCTATCAAATAAATATGAAGCCTTTATGTAACACATATCATTGTGTCCTTATTATAAGTAGTGAAAAGTAATGTTCAGGCAATCAAATTCACAACATGAATCCCTCATTTTCAGAACAAATTTTCATGATTTCACCTCATTATGACTATATTAATCCAATCATCATGACATTATAGTGTAGTATTTCACATACTTAACCCTTAGGTCATTAATAAGCCATGCCGAACACATTCAGAAGAATGCAGTGAGGAGCAGCTCCTAGAACAGGGAATCTGCATATCAAAGGTGCTTCGATCTCTGCCCTTCCAGTAGAAACACATCAAACAGGAATGACAAATAAATAAAGAACACTTCAACTTGAAACCACTTGAAAAGGAAGCAACCTCTCAAAACAAACTGCACTGAGCTATCGCTGTGCTGTTTCTCAGAGTGGAAGCGGAAAGAAGGGTATGAATACCACTAGCTATAAATAATAGCTGATTGGTTTCCATGTAGACATTTCTCAAAGGAATTGATAAGAAATAGATTCAAAAGCCAGCCGTCTCTGAGGGGGCATCCGTACAGCATGTTTATAGTGTTCCGAAAAAGAAAGAAAGTACCGCAACCTTAACAGCTGCAAAATATATGTGCATCCCCGCTGGATTGACTTTGCTGCTTTGACCAACACAATGAACTCATCAGAGAATGTTCTGCTGCCAGCAGTTACGACAGCTGTTCTGTCTTTTTAAAAAGGATTATACACTGTTCAAACAAGAAATGTGAAAATGGAATGGAACCTTGTTAATACTTAGTACGCAAACATCCTTGTAAGGTATTGCATCACTGTCAAGATTTAGGTGTTGGAAACATTAGATATTAAATATTCAGAGCTCAGTAAACCTCTCTGTCAGTTTGGTAATATTGTGTATTACAATGTGTTGCCAACTGAAAACAAGCTATATATGAGTACAAGCAAATTCTGTTCACTTAGAACATAATACACAATTCTTAAGTTTGAGATCAGAAATATTTGTTTTAATGATAATACATTTTAGTTGTCAAAGTGACAATACAGACATTTACTACAGTATGTTGCAAAAGAATTTAAATAAATGCTGCATTTTCTTCACATGCAATGCTTTCTCAAGCCACAGGTTAAAGTACAAATTGGTTTAAATGCAGAATGGCACAATATCTCTGCAGGATTTTATTTTGTCCTAGCAGCGGGGAGAAAGGAACTTCATCACTTAATTCAGAAATGGAGAATATAGCAGAAGGACATATAATAAAAGAAAAAAAAAACACTGGCTTGACTTTAACTCAAGTACAGATCACGATTCATATGGTCAGTACGAGTGACTCATTTACTTTTGTACTATTCTATGTACTTCCTCCCTGCGGTTTTCTTCCTCTATTCATCTCTTCTAAGTATACACCTCGCTTCGTTCCACCAGGGTCCTCATTGTTGGTTGGCTCTGGGTTTTCACAGTCAATTCTGTAAATTGTGTTTCCTGTGTGGTGTGTACTACTGTGTATTACAATGTGATTCCATTTGTCGACACTGGGATGGAAATATTTTATGTAATGGCCACAGAAGAAGTCAAAAGGATAACACAGAAGGTTCAGAAAAGTGATCCTCAAATCAAATGCTGTGTCTCTATGATTAAAAAATCTGTACTTCCCCAAAAAGTGCTTAAACAGTAGGACTTGATTGATATTGATTTTTACTCAACAACAAGGTATAAATGTACTCATCAAAAGTGACAGTAAAGAATTTATAATATTGAAAAGGATTTTATATATATGTTGTTCTTGGAGCTTGTATACACAAAAAAAATTGAGAGAAAAAAAAGCCATTCAGATGTTTTCAACGTGCTAGTAGTGTATATTTGTTACAGGGTCTCTCTCAGTTACATGCGCAAAATAGTCACCATATAATAGCAGCCCGCTATAGGCAGCCAAAAATGAAAATACGAATGGAAAAATTACTGGCCTTGTTCTTTGAGGAAAGTACAATTACATGTCATGCAGCTGTCTATGAACAAAACTAGATACTTGGCAGAACAAAACCACTAGCAGCATTTTATTTCAACCCAACAGAAATGGCAATATTTACAAAATTGCCTTTTCCAGGAAAATCACCACCAAGTTACACTCACCCCATCCTATCAAAGTGAAGCCCCACAGGTACTTAGAGTCGGACAAGAAGGCCATGAAGATGAGACTGTGCAGGTACAAGCCCTCCACCAGGATCCAGTAGTAGTTTGTAGCCAGGAAATAGATGAACAGCAAGACAGTCACTTTACAGCCCATCTGAAAATGAAGACCGGAGCAGAAAAAGTCAACATTCATTTCACAACATAGAAGTTTTCATTAAATAGCAGCAAGTTACTCAGTAAACATACTTTAGCTGTGACAAACGTATTTCCTACTCTCAGTTGGAGGCCACCAATATAAACTGTCTTCTGTTCAGACTGAGGGAAGACATACAGTAAGAGCAAAACAAACCAAGATGCTTTTGTTTGGTTTGCCGATTTGGGCTTCTTTAGATCAAACCAAAGACTCTAATGTACACACAGTTGTTTAAATGCACTGCATCAGTACATGATCATGAAGATTCAGAGAAAAATTGTTTTACTTAAAGGGATATCATGCCATAAAATTCCTTCCAAATTATTATAAACCTTTGTAACCTTCTGTAAAACATAAAGACATCACTGTATAAAGAATGCTTCACCATTTGACAATTAAAATAGAATTGGACCCCACTGACTTTAACTGTATGAAAAATAATCTTTTGCGCTCCATAGAAGAAAGAAAAGGTGAACTGATAACTTTAAGTCCATTCTGTTATATTCTACAAAAGTACTTGCATCATCTGCAATTAGAATAATTAGCTCACTAACTTCTTTTGAAATGACACATGGTCAGTGTCAAATATCAGTAGAAATGTGACTAAATGACAGCCTTTCACTAAAGTCAGCTGACTGGTTGCATAGTAGGAGAGCTGCACTTTAATGAAGCTATTAACTCACGACAGTGACAGGTCTGTGTGCTTAATGGCCATGAAGAATTTACAAACCAACGAACTGAATTAAAAGGGATGTCACATCCCACATCAAAACATTATCAAAGTTACTTATAATAGCTATTTCGCTCTTTAGTATCAGGCATATTTATAAGGGTTCTCTGAAAACATCTTGGATTCAAATCACAAAGGTATCTATAAGATCATTTTCAAGGACGACTTCCTGTGTATGCTGGTTACTTGCTTTACTGGGTTACGTGGCCAATGAATCTTAATGAAAAACACAAGAACACATTTGATTTCTTTAAATATATTCTCCCTGAAATAAATCGCGAAAATAAGCTGGGTACTGAATGTAAATTGGAAGTGTGTTCTGACAGTGACGGTAAAATCATCTGCTCAAATTGAACCCTTTTAAGTTTCAAAAAGTAATGTAATGTACTTTATTTTATTCTTTTGTAATTGTAATAGTGCAGCAGTTAGAGATCCACCCATGCCGGGTATAGGTCCGGGTCGCTAAAAACCTGAATATGCAATAATGATTGGTGAAAACATTTATGCAAGGGTTAAAAAACAATTTCTCAGTCAAGTTCAATTGAGTTACAAAGTGCATCGGTCAGCATTTCCAGACACAATCAGTGTAAAATAAGTGTTGCACTGTTGCACTCACTGTTGAACAGGCATATAACATTGAAGGGAGCGAGTAGGGGGGAAATACGGTAGCTATTACACAGGAAGCTGTTTGGAAAAAATGCAACCTGTGGCACAGTTCAATCTTCACCTGCAAAAGATTAGGAATTGGAGTAGGACTCTAGGACACTTCAGTAAAGGTAAAGACTAGGCCAGTTGGTTTGTCTAGTGTCGCATCTCTCAAACATCTCTAACCTCTGCAACATGCCTGGATCTGCCAAAAAATATGTGTCTGTGCCTGTAGAATTTTTTTGCCCCTATAAAAAAAGAAAAAAAAAAAATCAGAAGACCAAAGACCATGTGCATCTAACAAAGGCCTCGTTCATTACGCACAGAGATTCTTTAAATCTTTTGATGATGTTATGCACTGTAGTTGATGAGATTTGCAAAGCCTTTTAAATGTTGTTTTCATGATCTTTTTACATACTCTTTTACAGGCTGGAGAGCCTCTGACCAGCTTTACCTCTGAGAGACTCTGCCTCTCTAAGACATTCCTTTTATAACTAATCATGTTACAGACCTGATGTCTCAAACTTAATTAGTTGCTAGATGTTATCCCAGCTGAATCTTTCCAAAATGTCCTGCATTTACAGTCATTTGTTGCCCCCGTGCCAACTTTTTTGAGAAACGTAACAGGCATCAAATATGAATTGAGCTCATTTAGTGGATAAAAATGCTAAATTTCTAAGTTTGTTATGTTCTCTATGTTCTACTGTGAATAAAAAATTGCCTCATAATATGCCTTTTTATTCAATTTTATTAAAATTTAAAAAAAACGTCCCAACTTGTCCAGAATTCGGGTTGTACACCATTAGTAAGATTTTGTTTTAAAGAAATTCTATTCAGCAAGGATGCATTACATTGATTAAAAGTGACAGAATTTGCACAAAAGTTTTCTATTTTAAATAATTACTGTTTTTCTGAACTTTCTATTCATCAGAATCCAGAAAACCCTACTGCCACACACACAAAATGATGTCAGACACATCCTTACATTCTACCGGAGCTGCCCATGAACCTGAGGGCAGTGTGGCATGTAGGTGTCGCTCATCAAGAGTGTCAGGGTTTTGTAACATCAGTCGAGGGTTATTTGTTGTGTGGTGACAGAACCCTGACCCTCATTTATTGTTTTGTCTTCTAAGCCGTACACGCTCTTGTCCATGTGATGTTACTGTACATGTGCAGAGTATGGTGTTTATAGCCCATAACTTCAGTTTAGTCTTCTTTTCTGTTACAGGATTCAGATATTCATGCTCCATATTTTCTCTTGCATTGCGAAACATGGGAAGCATGTGAATAGAACCCATTAAAAACAGCCATTCTGTCTACACTGGATGCTTCCATGTCACTGAAGTATAGACAGTCTCAAGTTCTTGCAACAATGGACATGTCTGTTGTAAACAAGGTGTGACACTATCACATTCAACGAATAGTTATAGTTACACTATCATATTAAGATTCAAGTTACATCAAAATCTAATCAAGTAAAAATACATGTCTTTAAATATACTATAATAGAGCAACAAGAATATTTTGTGTTGCTCCACTATTAGTCCACAAATGTTTGGTAAACACAGAGGTGTCATGAAGGACGCAGACAAAGAGGGGCAGCTTTAACTTAACATATCTGAATGGTCGCTCAAACTGGCACATGCCCTGGTAATCCATTCATTTCGATTTGAACAGTGATGTGCAAGTGGTAAGTTGTTTACTTAGTAATTAGTCCATCTATTACCAAGCCTGACCCGTTTCAGCTGACTTGTGGAACAGCTATAAACAACATGACAGGTGAGTGTTAATGGCTAGACAGTGTAATCAGTCACTCATAGAAGCACTATTTTGTGCTTAGAAATCTGCACAACACAAAGCAATTTAAACAATTATCATTAAAATAACATATCGACCTTGTCTGCACTGTGAGCATGAGGAAACCTCGCTAGATTTAACCTCCTTGTCTTCTCAGAGATTAGAATATCTGTCCATCCGAAAGTTATTGTGTATAAGGTGACTGCATACTGGCCCAAATGTGTCAAAAGAGCACACCACTACGACTTTCCAGTCCCTAGGTATGGATTGGTGCCTTCATTGTAAGTCTATGGGATCTCCAAAGTTGTTTTGTTGCCTAGCAGAAGATAATCGTAAGTCTGATCACGTAGAAAGTTAATAGCACACCTCTCCTCAACAAGCTGCAGTATTTGAGGTGTCACTGAACACACATGGCACAGGATGAGTCCCCGCGATAGTTTAATGTCTATGATTAGGAGTTTCGTGAAATCCCTAATACAAAGTATGATCAATAATAGTGATGTCTGCTGCAGCAACAACTGATCGAACCTTAAGACATTTATTTTTAGCTCTACTTTCCCTCCACACTTTAAGTGTGGGGACAGCCTTCCTAAAATCGATGCATCGAATCATCCACTATTCGAAGGACATGCCTACATTAGAGTTTTTAAATTTAGTTTCTCTTTTATAGCTCCTGCTATCTCATGCAGATGTTTCCCATAACATTCCTTAGAAGTAATACAAATAGCTGTAAAATCAGACTGTTCTAAAAGTATACAATTATGCACACTAGCTCACATAATTTAGTTTTTTAATGAGATTTGCTTGAGCAAGGTTTGAAATCTGAAGAAAAGTTAAAATAGAAACTGCTTTTTCCTGAAAACTGAAATATCCTCACAAACTCTGAAGGTGGTCTATAAATAGTGGGGTCTATTTGTCAGAAGAAGAAAAAAATGAGCAACAGGCCCAAAAAACTCTTAATTTGCTTTGTATTTACTCTCAATGTTTCTCCTTTCTCATTTACACACTTTAGGCTATAATACAGTTTTATGTTTCTCTTTTTCCTCACTAGTTTTAATCCCTAGTCCTGTACGCAAAACTGCATATTCATAACGCAAAAATGTCAGGTTGATTCTATTTAGAGGTCCACCAAATGATTTTAATGTCTGAGCTTCCATTTACAACAAATAACCATGAATGTAGCACATCATTTCTTGACTCATCAAAACAGTATCTGTCACAAGTGATTTGAATAAACTGCAATTAGTGCCTATAATATGCAAAAGCAGCTATAATTATAGTGTCTCTGCCAACATAAGCTCCATATTAAGCCTGCACAGAGAGAGAGAGAGAGAGGTAAACATTGCAGCTTATGAGAGAGAATACTGTTTTAATCAGTGTTACTTTTTTATGAGTAGCTCTATTCCTCTTGTATTCATCCTTACTTTGTTCCAAACTTGCATGACTATCTTCCAAAGAACACAAAAGGATGTGATAGCTTTGTGTGAGGAACAAAAGTGAATTCATTCAGTTTAATTTGCACTTTTGCATGTGATGTGGCAAGTTTAAATTTGTGTATGCTTAAATAAGATTAGAGAACTATGGGGGAAAGGAAGACTTTACATTTCCATCAAAGCTTGTATGGCTTTTAAGACGTATATGATTCATACTATTTTTATGCGTATTTAGAACCTTATATAGAAGAGCAGCATGAACATCCTGCTAAATATCTCCTTTTATTTCCACATAAAGCAAGGACGTTATTCGGTTTTAGAATGAGGTTTTCTACTGTTCTTGCTTTTTCCCCCAAAGGAGTGCATTTGGGTCTCAGTACAACAACCAGTGAAAGAGCTGCTATTCTAAGCTTGGACAATAACAGCACACATGAAGGTGCCAGAAACTAGGGGTAACCGTGAGAGCTTCAGAGCCTCTGACAGAAGATCAAAGAGGCGCCGGAGAAAAGCAAGGTGCAGATTATGTTGTCAATAAACCTGGAGGATCTGGACGGCTCACCTGAACACCTAAAACTTTTGTTCTGTCTTTTCCCTGACTCTCCGCTGACAATGTATTCTTAGACATCTCTGCCCTCTTTTCACAGTACTGATTGAAAACATAATGCCTACTGCAGACCCCCACAGTGAAGAGGTAGGGAGGCTTGTATAGAAGTAAAAATGTTATAGAAATCAAATAAAATTATAGGTCAAAAAACACTTCTGGATAAACCAGCACTAAAAACAAAAAAATAACTGAAACAGCACTATTTACTGAAATCTTAAACACACACACACACACACACAACACCCTACAGTTTGTTTAATGAATGAATCGACAATTATTCTTCTCGTACCATGCTGATCCCAGTTATTATAAATAATACAAATATTGAACAATACCAAAGAAGCATAATGGGCTGAAAATAATATAAATCACAATTTCTGTCATAGTAGCCTTAGTGATACAATGCTAATAATTTAAGACTTAGAAAGGACAAAAAGGCTATAAGTGATGTTAAATTATAATATAAACGCACTATGAGTCATTTTAAATCCACCCACAATATAGTATACAATTTTATACCAAGCATAGAAATTAGCTTACTGAGACAGCCTTTAGGAAACATTACGTATAAATTAAAAGAACAATAGCTCGCAATACAATAAAGGCATTGAACCTTTTTTTTCTTTAAAACTCAATTTAAAAACTCATCTCTACTAAAAACTTTTTGTACAATAATATGCACTATATCATGAGAATAGCAAACATTTACAGCTAAGTTGGTTTCGGTGTCATGCTATTTCACTAAAGAAAGGAAGGGGTAGGAAATTTCCTGTATTTTACTTGAAATGCCAAATTTAAGAGTACTAACAACCTATTGATGTTGGCTAACATGTTGGCTGACTGACCCATAGCATACGCAACACACTCAAGTTGCTGCATATTATAGGTAAACAAACAGATCAAAGCATAGCAGTTGTGTCTTTGATTTCTAAAGAGACATTGCTTGCACCTAACATAAGCATTGCAGCTACGGATGCTTAACAACTGGTTGCAAAATCCACCCTCACATGTTGGCTTCATAGCACTTATCTCCTGCAATGCAGCTGTTAGAAGAAAGGCTGAGGGCACAGTCAACGAGTCTCAGCATTGCCTGGAATGGGCACAGATACAGTTTGAGTCTGAGCGTTGGTGGGAATGGATACAGCAAATGGGGACAAGCGAGCTTTTTTAACCTCTATGCTTGGATTGTTGAGGCTGGCCATGTGGTGGGTGTAGAGTATAATAAAACACTCAGACGTGTTGTGTACAAGCTTTGGGGTGGAGATTTGGAGATGGTATTAAACAAAAGCCCTCCGGTAAGAGTAAGGAACACTACACAGAATGAGACTGTAAGCACTTACTGCTTCTTGCAATTCAGTAACCTCTGATGTCTAGCTTGGGCATTTCTTCCAACAATTTGAAACTAACAAAGTGTCAAGATGGGGCATAGCCTTGCACTAGCATTAAATTATTAATTTTCCGCCATAATAAGAGCTGGAGTCAGACCTCACCCAGAGTTCACTTTGTCCAGACCCAACTTGACCTCTTTCAATTTCCGCTCTTCCAGGCTTGTTTAACACTTCACTGTGTGCAGTATTCAAGTTGTTACAGATCACATTCTATAATTATTTGTGCTTCTGGTTATTCATAAGTTACTAATTCAAATGTCACATCATGATTTTCACCTTGAAGATGGTTTAGAAGAAATGATCAATATGTGCTGATCATGCTGTATGCGTTGATATAACAGCTATTCTTGCTGTTATTGATGCTCATATATTATCCCTTCCTTCCTCATAAAATGTGTTTAATAAAAAAATGTATGGAATGGGTATTCAGGTTTACTCATAAATTAATAATGGAATAAACAAACTGAAGGCAAAACACATGTACACATACACTAAATCTGCATAAGATGGCAAAACACAAATTTGAGGTAAACATTTTAATTTTATTTAAAGTTTAATTAAGCAGAACTATTTTGTAGGCTACTCACACGTTAGTTGCTCTTGAAATATTTAATTAAGCTAACTAAGCTAAGCTAATTAAGCTAGATTGAATTTAAAACAATCAACTTAAATATGTTAGGTAGTTGAAACTTAGCAATTCGTTATTTGCTAACTTGCTATGTACTGTAACATCAAAGTCTCTTAAAAACAAGTCATGTCACTCTGCGGCCATCTTTAAACGCCGGACATTGACAGTGGTCATTGTTTGGCAGTTAGTGGGACAGTCACAAGCCTCTGGGTTTTCATCCAAAATATCTTAAATTGTGTTCAGTGCAGAGCTTGTTGCCATGGAAATGCCCCCAAAAAACCTAATGTAAACTCTTTTAAATTAGCATTGCAAAACATTAAATACAACTAAATCATTAATTTGACACAAAAGCCATTATATGCTCAGAACCAGAAATACTAGCTCAGGTTCAGTTAAATCTAAATGAAAGAAACAAGTTAATTATACTCATAATAATGAAACAATTTAGATCAATTAAAATGTGTCAGTTTTGTGAACTAAAAAGAAACATTTCTAAAAGTTCTAAATACGAATAAAAGTTCATTAAACTAATTTGTTAACTTTGCTCTACACAAAGCAGTTAATTAGTTTGAGTGTTTACAAATTATACAGCATATTAATAATTTACATACATGTATTCTAATGTACAATTTTTATTTATATCACCCAGACCTAATACAAATATTGATTTCATAATCTGATGTAAATGTAGCCACACAAGATACCTGATAAATATTTACTGAAGTACTTTAATAATAAGATGAGATAGCGCTTGACTCACATACTGTGAAGTGTCCACTGGTGCCACATCCACAGCATTGGTGAAGTTATTCATAAGCACAGCGTCAAATTCCTGCAGCCCGGCACTTGTGTGCACAACGTGATCCTTCACAAAGATGCTGACAGCACGCAGCATGAAGGAAACAAACAGGTGCATGTGAATGTAGTTCCTGGTGCAGTGCAGACGCCTGAAGACACAGAAATATGAGGCTTGTTAGGCAGAGTATGGAAAAGATGAGGAAACGCAGAAACAACATAAAGATGATATTTAATTATTCAATGTAGCTTGCTATTACCGACTATCTGCATGCCATTTAATGTTATGGTATACTGCATTTATATTTAGTTTACCCATTCAGTTTAAATCTGGTTTCTATTGTCTATCATTTTCACAGGGGACACAGGGAGAATGGATGCAATATTAATACACTCAGTGACCATCTGTTTACCAAAATCCCCAAGGTCTGACTCATGTTATAAAGGCTCTCTACATTTAGTACCCTATAAATATTACTTTATTAAATGAGGAATTCTTAGGGAGATTGCATGGACCATCACAATGCTGATCTTTTTATTATTATACAAATTTGGGATTGCTTTGTCCATGAAGGATAACGTAATGAGGTATTTCATATTTTTAGGTCATTTAATATTTGGAACATTGGAAGTGTGCCTATGATGGCACAATATGATTTCTAAGTAGGCAGCTCATTAGGTTTTCTATTAACACTAAAGTGTATTGAAGGAGAGCGTGTCTTCACAGTCTTCTTTGTTTATTTCTGATCAGTGTAAGAAAGACGGTATGTGTTGAGAGCAGGATTGACTCCTGTACTTCATCACCACTTCAGCTGCCACCTTCACAATTTCGCCTTTGGAGCAAGTGCACTGCATTGGAAGTGCTGTGGTCAATCCACTTCATCAGACACTTCAAAGTGCATAAGAGCACTCACATGTTCTACTGTATACAGCAGCTTGGATGTGATTTCTTTGCCATAATTTATTAAACTCAAAACAAATAAAATCTTTTGATTTCAAAACAACTTTCTTACCTCATCTACAGTTTTCACAACATTTTGCAGTTGCAGTTTTTTGAAAGTTGCATCCAAAAAAGCTAAATATTTGTCGGTAACACTTTATTTTAAGGTCTTAATGATAAACAGTAATTATCCAGTAAGTACTTGCGTTGTGCTTACATAAAACAAAATGTACTTACCATGTAAGTAAGTTACAGAACAGTTTGTACTTACAGTTTGTAATTATGTAGATGTAATTGTAACGAAGGGAGCTGAGACGTGCGGATCCATTTCCAAGCTTTTATTATGAACCATAGTCATACAGGCAGAGGTGATCAACGGCAGACAGAAGCAACGGAGACAGGCTAAATCAGAGTCGAATATCGAGGCAGAGATTGGGGCAGGCAACAAACAATCAATAAACAGATGAACAGTCCAAAAGTCACTCGCCGGAAGAATAAATGCTCAGAAATGCAACACTAAGGGAACACAAGGTGAGTGTTTGATTCTGGCTTTTATGCAGGGTGTAATGAGTGTGTGGGTGTGGTCACAAGCTGCAGGTGTGTGTGATTAGTCCAGGTGTGAGTTTAATCAGTCCATCATGAGATCATGGAAAATTAAGTTTGTGACTGTGGTGCTGCGTCTGAAATCGTTTACTTCCCTACTATATAGTACGTGAAAAACAGTATGCGAGGCGAGTAATATGTCCGAATTCATAGCATTCGAAAATCAGTAGGCGAGAAGTACCCAGATGACCTACTGCTTCCGGCCGAATTCTATAGTAGGCATACCATGGACACTTTAATTACACTTGTTTAACACAATCTAAATAAACGGATGACTTATTGAAAGTTTAAATTGTCTCACTGTTGTGACGACGCATGACACGTGACAACATCAATATGGCGGATGTAGTACATCCGTCCATTCATACTACCCACATTCATACTATATAGAACGTACTGTTTTAACGGTCGGGTAGTACATTCAATTCTAAATGTAGTACCTACTTAAGCAGTACGCGATTTCGGACACAGCATGGGTGAAGTTCTGGCTGGTGGACACAACGAACGAGGAACTCCAGCTGGATATCATGACAGTAATAGACTGCTACTATTACACAATTGTAAAAGATCAAGTCTGTTACACAGCTACTTATGTAACCAAAAGATTGTCACATATGTGTTGCAGATTTTTTACAATATAATTATAAATTCAAGTACACAGACATATGCTACTTAAAAAAAAGTATATCAAAATGGTACTTAAGTGTAAGTAGCTGACTCAGTCTGTAACATATGTGTAACAGTAGCTGCCTGTTACATCTACATAACTGCAAACTGTAATTACAGGCTGTTCCATAACTTACGTGATACGTGATAAGTACATTTTATTTAATGTAAGTAGAATGGCTACTACTAAGTACCTAATTAGTATTACCCAACTGATTAATGTTTTTGTTACTTTAATTTAGACATTAAAGGTCCCATGTCGTACACATTTTTGGCGATTTATTTTAGGTGTTGATGTCTTTAAGAATATATTTTTGCAGTTTAAGCAACAAAAACCATCTCGATATGTCTTACAGCTGCTTTCTCAGGAGCTCTGTCAAAAACAGGTTGATATTGACCTGTTTTACTGAGTGACGCACAAGCAGGCCAATCAAATGTAACAATGTCACAGTTATGCCACAGTGCTAGCTGGATGCAAAACTAAGGGAAGACGGAGGCAGTCCATTCAATCTACCGCAGATTCAGCTATATACTGACAGCTGACAACTTATGCATAATCCTGTAATTGTACATGCATTATTGTGATTAGCTTGACTAGTGACTTAGCTGTAGCTGGAATAATAATGTAGCTATAAAAATAGTAAAAATAGTAACCTGCTGAAACTGAAATATACATCTTCATGATGACTAGATCACATGGTGAGTTTGTCTTTACTATATACGATAGATGTGACTCACCTCATAGTAACAACCCTGCTAACAGGTCGACCTGTTAAAAAAATATTGTGCTCACATCGCACGGTAGCTCATTTGCTCATGAGCGGGCCAAATTCTCTGGGTGGACAAGGCAGAGAAAGGAGAGGTAACCTTTCTCCGTATGATGACATAAAGGGAAGTTTCCAGATTGGGCCGTCTGAGCTTTCATTTTCTCAAAGGCGAAGCTGGATACCCAGGGCTTGGTTTACTATCGCCATTTCCAGCCACTGGTGGACCATAGACATTCTAGGTAAACTCATTTTAATGTTAAAAACCTCATAAAGTAACATTTTCATGCCATGGGACCTTTTAAATTTGACATCTAATTGTTGAAAAAGACCCCATAGACAGTAGAGTGATACTGTAGCTCTCTTGTCTTATGGCCCAACCAATAACAGTGTAGGTGTTGAATATGTGTACTCAATATATATTTATAGCAACTGTGGATATACAGTGTATTCAACCATCTGTTTTCCAGTAAAACCTGATGCAGTTTGTGACTGTGCCTGATGCATGTGATTTCGCGATGTTGGCGCTGCTCTTCATCGCTTACCCAGAGTGTAATTAATATTGACATTTTGTACCATTAGTTTTTAAATGCACACGTTTGGAAAAACGAGCCGCTCTTTATTTATCTCAAGCCATGGTTATAGTTTCAGTCAATTTGATTATTTCTTCAACAGAAAATGGGAAAATGCGAGAAGGCACTTCCTTTGCACGTTCTCACTGAACTCAAGACATGTCCAATGAGTTGTTATTTGAGCATGGAGTACAGAGTGAGAGAGAAAAAGATACGGCAGCCCTGATTCTCATTTGTGGAATTACAGTATGATAAAAATACAGTATTAGGCATGAGCCTGTAAGAAAACTATTTAAAGCATTGTGAAAACTCTTTGGTTTTGCATTGTTTTCAGCTTCTTTGGAGTTTATGAGAAGAAGTATATCAGACACACATTCAAATTTAGACAGTTACTCACCTGAAATATCCAATAATAAAGATAGCCACTAGAAGAGAGCTGAAGGAAACTGCATAGCCCACTGTGTACATGATGTGTAGCCTTTCAAAAAAGACCTGCTGTGGGGACAAAGACGTAGTGCGTCACACCAACTAGAAAGTGATCTCAGTCCATTAAAGACAAATGACTGTAATGTAGCTTACTCTCTTTTTGTTGGGTTCTGGGGATTTGATGCATTCAGTGTAGTTGACCCAAGTCTTGTTTGAGCTTTCTGCAAGCACCCAGGAACCATTAGAGTCACACCTCCTGTAAGCGTGTCCTGGAAGATAAAAAAACTTTGCTGAAAATAGGTTTAAAATTCTAGCATAGTGCACAGTATGCGGCCAATTGTCAGAAATAGTATTTGAAACAGTACACACTGTTCTCTCAGGACGCTCAACTTATTTTTCTTATTATCTCAGCATTAAAAAATGTTTTTTCTTATGATGTCTCACCATAACTGATATCAGCACTGTACACAAATATCATTAAGTTACTAATATTATTTCTGAATAAATAAAGCAGTAGTGATGTCATCAAATCAAGAATCTGTTTTGATCAAAAAATGTCCTCCGTGTAATGGTCAAACAATTTATTGTATATGACTAATAAAAAAGTAAGTAAACTTTTTTTCAAGTGGATGAGGGCAAAATGTGAAGGCATTCTGCCTGCCCTGGCATTGTTGAATGACTGTCTCTGAAAAAAAAAAATTGATTAGACTACATGCACTATTCGCTGAAGTATCCACAACATTAACAACAAATAAGAGCACACAGATTATCTATCGATCAGACGTGCAGGAACATTGTGTTCATTACTATAGCAACCACAGACTGATGCATTTTGTTTCAGAATTAAACAATAATTGTAAAATAAAAACAACATTGATTTATTTAGATAACTAGAAAATTAAGGTGTGATAAACTAAAACTAGAAAGAAAAATATCTATAATAATCCATGGCATTTTAATGCTTTGGCACTATGGTATATTGGATAGATTATTTGTAATACACAATGATATCCTCACAAAGATTATACCTAATCCTTAACATTATACAGTATGTATATGAATTTGTATCTAAACTCATTGTAAAAAAAACAAATCTACAGCAAAATGTAAATGATCAACCATGTATCCAATGCAAGTAATTTCCTCTTTTTTGACAAAAACTAACTGCTTTTCATCACTCTCTGCAAACATATGGCACCTTTTAAAGATGATGTTGATCTCATCTACAACCTCAAAACCAGTTCAAACCAACCCAGATTACAGACCTCTTGTTTGAGGAGTGTTTTAGTGGTTCCTATCAGCTCAGTTGAATTAATATCCCTTTGGAGCTACCAATGATGTATGTTAACAGCTGGCAAACTGTAAATGTTTCAAACCTGCATGGTTGAAGTCATAGACGTATCTGGGGCAGGGGGTCTTGGTCAGAGTTCCAGGGAAGCCTTGCGGCCAACATATTAGACCATCCCACTCTGGGACACAGACACCAACTAAGAGCAGAACAGTTTCAGAGTAAAGACGCCAGTTAATCAAAGGACAAGTTCAGATATGACATGTGAAATTATCCAGTCTTTCAGCATAACGTGTGACACCATATGAAAGTCTAGCACAATTTCATTCCTTCCTAAACATGAAATGAGCTACTGTATAGTAAAAGCCCAGTAGGAAACATCTTTCTCGTCTCCAAATGAATCGTGCTTTCCTTTGGATAAAAGCTGCTAAATTAAAAAATATCACTCATAGTATCATCCAAACACCTACCGTATGGGGGATGTCGTGCATAGATATTGGAATATATCCAACTGGCATGGTCTAACATGAGCATTCATGGGGTGCACCACACTGACACATCATGCAGAGGCAACAAGTGTGCTTGTGTAATAAATTCATTGTTTAATTACATTATGAATCCTGAACTTGATCAATGTACTTATCATTTAGTGCCAAAACAACTGAACAATTCATAACTGAAACAATGACTGCAATGATTTCTGCAGAAATAAAAAGATCCTGAAGAAAAAGAATGCAATTAATGACAGATAGTTGAACACATTGAATAAATCAGGTTTCAACAGTCAGTCCAGCAACCAGAGATTTCTGCCAACATTAGACCACAGTAGCAATGAAGCATTACATTTGAAAACATTAGACAATAAAGTGCTTTTGAACTGGTCATTCGGAATAATTCAGAGAAAGTCTTGTGCTGTTCTTATACTATTTAAAGTCAATGTGAAAGAGCAATTGTGATACAAAGTGTGGAATGTGACATTTCCAAGTGAAACAGGAAAACAATGTACAGTAGGATGGGACTTGAGTTTATCAATAAAAAAAAATGAATTTTTTAAAGCAGCTGGTACTTGCATTTGAAGATACTTTTAAAATGGAACCTTGAGAACATCTTGACATGTCAGCATGCCAGGTTCAATTATTACACAACCTCCTGATCGCAGGAACATGCAATGTCATTACAACCTTCTGTTATGTCATATTTGTGTGTTTACAAATGTTTGGAATCATAACATAATGTTTTTTGTCCATAGTGTAGCAATGTTTGAAACACAGTTTACTGAAAAATTACTTTCAAACCAAGAAGCTTTCTGTTGCTCAATGTGGTAAATTCACATGACCAATCCTTTGTGAAATCTGAAATCTTCTGTCCTCACAAAAGATTGCATGGATTCCTATTGAAATGATACAACATTTTCTGTCTATAAGAAACTGCCAAATTAATTTAAAAAATAACTCCTAGGTTAATGTTTAATTGTACAATGTCCAATTAATTAAAACAGATAAAATCAAAAGACCAATTTTAACATTTTAAGCAAACCAAATTTTTTCGATATCTCATGTGGCCTGCTATTAGTTACAGTATGTCACCTGTCATTTTTCCATCTCTTTAGAAAATATATATGTATTAATAAGTAGGGTAAAATTTAATTTATGTTAACTGAACATGAGATAAGTCATAATTATGCTAAAAATATTTACCATATTGGCTCTAATCATCCCAGACTTGTTGTCATGTGCTATTTTGAAAACTGTATGCATGTTTTGTACTGTAGATAGTGATCATTACACCCACATCCTTTGCACATAATTTCCTTGAACAGAACATAATTATTTCATCTCCTTGAATTACACATATCCCTATAACCTATGACTTTAAGATAAAAGGGAAATGCGAGCAAGCCAAATTAAAATTTTCTGAGTTGCCAGGTCACTATGGATAAAACAGCCAGAAAGGCTACTTTATGAGGCATCTCCAACAGATCCTGTTTTTCCCTTCACATGTTCACCCGTGACAAGTTTATAATGAAGCTAAATGAATTAGTCTTTGGTGAGTTGCATCAAACAAAGATCTTCAGGGAGTCTCATTAACTGTATGTCTCACTTTTTTTCATTTACATCTACAAAACCGCACGTGACTGAGCTGACTCATTCAAGCTTTATGGAAAACATGCTTTGGCGGAGATGTTAACGGTCATACTCCTGGTAAATATGTTGCTAGACAAAATGTGGTAAACAACAACAACAGTATAGTTAAAGCAGAGAACTGAAAACACCACTTAATTAAAAATTGTGTTAAAGGAATGTCAAATTGAAACGGTGTCTACCTGCAGGGTCGTCTGAGGAGACCTTCTGTAAACACTGAAGCTTGGCATCCAGCAGCATCTGGACCTGTTCTTCAGCTGTAATCTCTCCATCTTCACCTGTCTGTCCAAAGAAAAAGCCTCATTATTATTTCATCATCGTGTACTGAATCTTCAAAAGATTTTTTCTGAGGATATTATTAGCAAATGTCTTCTTATTTTCCAAGCTTAGCCCATTAAGGTGTATTTGAGATCAATTAGGAAATTAGATCTAAGGTCCTTTTCTCACTCCAAATGATCATATTGTGCTTGTCATTTCCTTTTACGTTCATGGTATGGAAAACAACAGATCTAAAATTCACTGCTAAAAAAATGTTTTTCTCTGGAAAAAGAAAGCTATACACTTTGGTGTGACATTAGAGTGAAACAACATTGAGTCCCTTGAGATATCAAAAGAAGAGTGTGTAATGTAAAAATGAGTGTGTGTTGGTGTGGTTATCAAAGGGTTAGTTAGTGCTGACTTTCTCTCTCGCTGTCTCCTTTCGGGTTGCTTAAATGAGTCTGCGAGGGAGTGAGAAGAGATGAACTTCTAAATACCCTGAGGAGATGAAGGAAATTAAAAGATTCACTCTCTGTAATGATGAAAGAAAGGTTTTCAATTAATGTAAAAGTGTATCAGAAGGGTATTGGAGCCTATTTCTACCTCAATTAAAGTCATTTTCTCAGTCATGCAAAGTAAAGATACATGTGAGCATTGTAAATTTAGCATACTTCAGGAGGATTTTAAAAATGCTGCTGGAACAAAATATTGAATTTGTTATGAAATAGAACAATAATTAAAGCTGAAAGGAAATACATCCATTAATGTCTTGCCTTTGTAATTTTTACAAATGTGGAATGGATCTTAGTCAAGCGAGATGCCATATTTAATTTGACATGCATGAAAGCTTGGCTGTAAGAGATGGAAGTGCAGCCTGATAACTTGGCTTTAATGTCATAAGCCCTTACAGAGAATCTTCTCTCTTTTTTTTTTTTTTGTAAAATTTTGTTTTAATTTAAAACTGGCTGGTTTAAATGGATTTTTCAGGAATGCCCATAAGATTTCAAACTATTTAATAATCTAGATACTTTTTTAATCTATATTTTCAAATAATAGAAAGTAATTTCCAAAGTATCTTGTCCTCCACTTACTTCCTTTATGTCATCCACTGCAGCACTGATATTATGACTCAAATTAGCATAAAACTGATAGGCTCGATGGGACTCATTGTGTGGAGAATACGACTATGATAATGTTCGTATATCCTATGGCAGCTTCACAAAGTTTCAGATGGACTGTCTGGTGGCTCCCCAGCAGCATGCAATTTAATAATAGCTATGCAACTTCCTTGACGTTCATCAAGCAACACTGTGAGACTGCTGACAGTGCTCCAGTCAGATGATGCTTGTGCATTTCAAATATCTAAAGAGATTCAAAACGTATCTAAACAATCAATAAGTGATTTATGCTGTGAATGAAAACTATTCTGAGATTGATCGGTTATAATAAAGGCCCTCCAATTTGGCATGGGAAGAGATATGTCTGCAAGTAATTATATTACTGAAAACTGACTACATAAGCTTCCTACATCTTGTTATTAAGACATCGAGTTTATTTTTGAATGCTAGTTCCATTCAAACTGAATTAGGCAAGATTAGTGCTGTTCGTTTCAAAAGCAATGAATCATGCATTTTTATTACAGCTGATTTTTATGTCAAAGCAAGAACTGAAGGAAAAGCATGTTTACTGTAAAAAGTGTAAATGTGCATCTTAAGTCCACTGGTCTGACCCTTAAGATGACTTTGGTAAAAACCTGCTGAAAAAAAAACCCATTTAGATCAATGGTTCCCAACCAGAGGGGCAGACTTGCACAAGAGAACTTAAAGCATTAAAATCCTAATTTATTTGTATTAATAAATTTAAATTTAAATTAAACTCTAATAGAAATTAATATGCAAAAAAAATGCTATTAATCTAAACACACTTTTCACACTGTAAACAACAGAAATACCCTAAATATTGTCATCTTTGCTAATAATATCAATTTAGGGAATATCCTGTATATTGCAATACTGTTAAAAGTTTAACTTATGAAGACAGTAAGCCAATTTCACTAATTTCTCATGACTATGACAACTAAATTCAAATGACCTTTTAATGTGTGTGAGTGCTCTGTGAAGAGTGTCAAAGGTTTCTATTCACGGTGATGAGCACTGCAGCCAATCAGCACTGAACGCAATGAAGGCAGTGCCAAATCAGTTATTTCACTTAAAACTCAAAATGCCAGGGATATTTTTCTTCACACTTGTGAATCTGTCCATTACGTTTTAGAGTTTAAAAGTAAACTAAAAGATCTTCCCACTCCATGTTTTTTGCAAAAGGTTTCTTTGTTCTTCAAAGAATTTGCTTTGTTGTTGCAACAATACAACTTGTAGGAACTCTGTAAAAGACTTTTTTTTTTGTCAATAACTCATTTATGTTGCTTTTTCCGTTAATTTAGTAAAAAAAAGTTGTCACTATAACAAGATTTTCATTTAACTATTTTGTAACAATATTACCCTGAGCATGTCTATTTTAAAGGGTGATATATGGGTGATATATTTAGACAATAATCAATCCATAAAAAGACATAATCTGGATAGAACAGATATGGTTACATAGCACATACCAGCCGCAAAATCAACATGTGTAGTGGAGAGGTGGGTCTTTGAGTAAAATGGGTTGCAAACCACTAATTTAGATGTAACACATTCAGATGGATTGAGTGCACCATGTGGATATTTCTCTCAGGACAAGCACATTTATGCACATAATGACTTGCTAATTTATTACTGTAAATTGCTGGCTTGACTTGTTTAAAGGTAATTATTAACAGGCACAAGACACCAAGCTGACCCTCATGAAAAAAAATTGTATAAAGCATTTCTAGTTTAATAGTGCTATACTGATAGCTGCACAATTGTGAAATTGTGTCATTATTTATTGGCATTTACTGGTCTTCTGACCAGCATTGACAGAGCAAGGATGAGCAATGCATATAACGGAAAACAAAAAAAAACTTATATGAATAATCTATGAATGCCCTACCCACTGTAAAATAAAAGAAAAAGTACAATCGTTTCCATAATATTTCCACTCAATATGGTCAGTCTGACTCAGTCATATTAAATAGTTTGTTGAATGAAATTTACATGAGGCACATTTTAGGTCACTTAACTACACATTTTTGTAGTATCGCAGTAGTAACTCTTTATAAAGTATTGTCAGGACTAGGAGAGATGATAAGGGCTGTGTAACACACCAAGCTCTCATCAAAACCACAAAACCATTTAATTTCTCAGAGGCTGATATTAGGAATGAACATTACAGCTTTCATGAAAAAACAACATGGAGTTGGCTTTGCACATCTGAATCATGGTTCAGTCAATATCTAACTGCATTTTTAAAAATGTTTTGTCAGCCTGAAAAACAAGAACATCATGTGGGAAAATCAACTGGCTTAATTCAGCAAATAAGAATTTATGGATCAGATATGCTGATCCATTCCCATTTCAGCTTGGATTTTGAATGAAATTTTCCAAATCAAGGATTAAATAGACTGATACCAATAAATAGCTACATACATATAATGTGTTTAAAACGTTTAGATAAAGAGTTTGGTCAAATGCAGTGATTGAAATCAAACACTGACGGGTCTGTAATTGTTCAGTCAAATCAAAACGCAACTTTTGCGTTTTCTTTATTGCAATTTATTTCAATTTCATGTACCATAAGATTCAATGGAATTTATATCAAATAACTGAAAACACGTCTTAAAAATATGTATATGTATACATAAAAACATATGTACAAACATACTAAACATAGTAGGCTATATGCAATAAAAGAATTGCCATGAAACACCTGTATAAGACACCCAGTGTCTTACCTGAGCATCGGCTAATGTCCAGAACAGAATCACTTTGGCGAAGTTCCACAGGAGACGATCCCTCATGTTTCTGAGGTGAAGCTTTTGTCGAGATAGCAAGCAGTCCTCTTTCATTAAGACTTTGTGTATTTCCTCACACCCCCCAGCGACCATGATCTGCTCACGTCATCAGCGAAAAACATCGTTAAATCTCCCCGAAATCTTTTCTTTAGTTTATAACAAAAAACTCTGAATCTCAAGACGTCGTTGCTCTGCGAATTTCAAATGCGCTCACATCTCTTTCACAGTAAAAAAGAGCGTAACTTAAAAGCAAAGCACCTGAAAGTTTGCAAGTGTACTCCACGAAGAAATCCCTTTAGTCAGTTCTCCTGACGGACTCACAGTGAATGAGATAAGCGCTTGAATGAGAGACGCTCCCCACCTCACGGGCGGATCGATCTCAAAATATCTATAGTATTGGGATAATCGCGGTGTTCAATTAGTCCTTTTATCTCAATAACATCGACACCAATTGTTTAAACTTGCGCTTTCTTTCATTCTTTCTTTATTTTTCCCTGAAAGGAATGTGTATCAAGAGCGGGGAAATGAAACCGTGAATCATATATAGTTATGTAGGTTAGGTTTAGGAACTATTTCTCCTTCCGCTCATCTCTCAACACAGAAATACGGACACTGTAATAAGCAGCGCTTACTTGTCATGTCTTCGAGGAGTTGAGACAGAAATGGCATTTTTAACTTTCTGTTAGCTGTTATTCTTCGTGTTCTGTAATGAATGTTAATTAATGATAGAACTCTGATCATTCGCAATTTATTTAATTCTACTAAAGATAGTGAAAGGGCATAATTAGGCTCTCCGGCAACAATAAATTATAATGGAGAGTTCATTTAAAAAGGAAAAAAATCTGTCATTTCAAACCTGTGAGATTTTCTTTCCTCTGTAGAACAAAAGCACACGTCAGGCAGAATGACACTGAATGACATTCACTTTTGTATCTCCTTTTCACACAGTGAAAGTGAAAGAGGCTCTTCTTTTCTAGTGAACAAGGTGGTCAGCAAGGTGATGCGTTATCATTTAGCCTACAATAAGTGACCGATGTGACTTAAGACATTCAAGTATATTTTGCTGTTAAACAAAAAGTAGGTCTAACCCTATCCATACTCAACTAATTAATTAATAATTCATTTGTTTGTTGGTGTATCCCATCTTTGTGGTTTATGGGTTATGTGTAAAGGCAAATACTTTCCATCTGTTATTCATCCCCTCTAGAAGGGAATAATCAATAATCGTGGAAGTGCAGTGTTCACACGTGATCCTGGTGTGTGTGCGCATTTGAATGTGTGCAGTGAAGATTTGTGCACTTGGTGGTAATTTGTCACTAGCGCTTCTTAAACTGGTTTGCCTGCCTTAGGTAAGCCTTGGTTCCTTCTTTTGTGGTTCCCGTGTCATAATATGCACAGTCTTCTTAATCTTTTTAACTGGTGCTTGATTATTGTTAAATAAAGATTTGTATTTTTGGTATCCACGTCTCAGGTCTGTTTTTGAAACAACGTTCCAATGTGTCCTTTGCAGTTGTAGTGATGAATTTCCCTGTTTTCAGGGTGGCGTAGTCAATATCTTTTTCCACATCTGATCTGCCACATAATTAATTAATAATTCACGAGTACAGCTACTTAGAGGAAGTGTTGTGGCTCAGTAATAGAACCAGATGTTTTAAAAAAGGTTCCTTCAAAAAACGCAGCATCTACCTTGAGACCCTTCTTTATTTGGCACTGCTCACTGCTCTTTGTTTCAATGATGTATTTGCTTTTACTGAATATATTCTTTTTTGCATTCAGAAAGTGTTGTGGCTCAGTAATAGAACCAGATTTTATTAAATAACCAGCATCCACCTTGAGGCCCTTACTTATTTGGCACTGTTGGCTTTATGCATCAGAGGTGTACAGTCTAATGGCTAAAAATCTGCTTTGGTATCCAATTGTTCAAAGGCCAGGGTAGTACTCATAAGAATAATAAATTAGTCTTCAGGAAACTGCAAATAAGATTACAATGTGGACCTGTCCATGGTGCTGAAACTGTGGTGCAGTCTAGAAATGAAACCCTGTATAGTAAAATGTGTGGTTAACTATTATAAAAAGGAATCCTGTAGAGCAAAACGCCAACACATTTTCTCACACAGCGCTGAGGATTCAGCATAACTCTTATCAGTTGGATTCAATCTCTTTGAAGAGGAAGCGACAGGCTACCGCTTAACCCTTTCAGAGACTGAGCTCACACATTTGTTTTTTTCCTTTTTGACTTGAACCAAAAGTGCCTAAAAATATATAATGAAATACAGCCCATCTACGTTTGTTAGATATTATGTGAATAAAAGACATGCTATCGATCATGACAGGGAACAAATTAGAATGATTTCTCTGTAAGGTTTAAGAGGACGTTCAATATAACAGTCTCAGTCTAATTACTCATGGTCTCATGTGGAGATCATTGCTTTTATATCAGTCACAAAAGACGTATTTGATATACCTGGTATTTATTCATATGTCCATATTCAAATGAATCACGTCACCTTTAATCATCACAACTGATAAGTAAGCAACAAAATGCACATAGTTGTCCACTACTGCAAAGAATCTAGCTTCTTTCTGAGCATGATCTGTCCATTTCTTTGTAAATAAAAGCTGCTAAAAAAAGAACAATATTTACATGTTTATTACTTTTTGTTGGAATGCTGTACTCACTTTTTCTGAATATATTCTATTTAACATAAAAGAAATCACATTCTGCGTTTCATTTTCTTTGTGAGACTGTAGCAATTTTACCTTTATTTATTTATTTGTTTGCCTAAATCTAATGGATTTACATGTAAATTAGACCAGGGAAATATATTCAAATAGAATTCCAGAACAATCTCATAAACATCTTCTGTTTCTAACTGAATAAACG
>JAUCMS010000153.1:7367065-7393741 GCA_032357445.1 Enteromius radiatus | reverse complement strand
GATCGGGACTCGGTATCGGCAGATACTCAAAATCAAATGACTCGGACTCGAGGGCAAAAAAACCTGATCGGGACATCTCTAGAAATAACCAAAGCCTACCCTTTGGGCACATGCATCTGCTGACCAATGTTGTTTGTTCAGTTCATCATATCAGTTGAATTCATTCAATGATTATATTATATTTACACAAATGGACACTCATCTATAACCTACTCACATGCAAATCCTCAGTCACTGAGATCAAAACAGATCACTTGTACTTCTCCCATATCATAGCATTCTTTTTCGTTTATGATAAAAATAAAAATATCTATATAACAGGAAATTTAAAACTGTGATTTAAGTTGCTAACAAGTATAAGTTGTAAGTTGCTAACAAGATAAGAGTCAAGGACAAACCCATTTCCTTGGTGTATGTATTTCACAACTTGTTAGCAATAACGTTCTTTTAAAGCACACAATAGTTTTTGTATGTTATGTTCCTCAATAAAATGTGGACTTTAACATTGTCTCTAACCATTACAAAAGAAATATTCCTTTAGCAATGGCAAATAGCCTAATTAGCAAACTGATGTTGTGACTGAAGAGCTTTATTGTCCATGGTGATGGTTAAAGGAAATCTAATTTCACAGAAATAACAAAGGCAAAGTTCAACTAATATTGCAGGTTCATTACTGACGTTGTTGTTGGCATAGCAAACAATAAAATCATTTTTATTTCCTGTTATCACACAGTAACCAAAACAATAATACAAAACAAATATCTGCACCAAAACCTGACACTAATGCAGGAGTCGTTTTACTCTACTTCACGGGATTTTACTGCAGTCCATGAAATGGTTTTCAGCAACCGGTGGATGAATCAGTCATTGTCTAATAACATGACATCTTTCCATTCTGCTAAATTCCTGGGAAAATGTGTCATTGTGGAATGTAATATTGCAGTGCAGGTTGATTTTTGGTGACCTCTCTCTAGAAGTTCACTCCAGCAGTTTTTTTTATAAAGGTGTGCTTAAGAATAGTTTTCAGTTATGAGTTTTTCAGTTACTAGCTCTATTTAGACATATCCAAAAATGTATTTGCTACCCATGATTAATAGTACTGAGGTAAAGTGAGCATTGTGTGTATCTGTATGGTTAGTCAGTAGTAAGGACCACCATTGTATAGAATAAATTGGGGTTTTTTTAAGTCGTTATCTCATGCAAGTGGACCTTATTTTAAATGTGAAAAACTGCTTAGTTGTATAACTTTTTTAAAAGGTAAAAAATGTAATTAGTCAATTAGTCTGAACAGGGCAGTTGTTTGCGTTGAGATAAAAACATGTTTTATGACAGTCAATGCAATTTGTTGTTCACACACAGTATACAGAAGGGTGGAGTCTGTCTGCCCTCTAGTGGTTGAATCACAAAAACAGAGATTATGGAACCTTTCAGATTTTTCCCCATTTGGACACTTTGGCCTCACTTTCTGTTAAAATGCAATTCCATCAGATAAAAAATATCACACTTGCAAACAAGTGACCTCTGACCTCTGAACTTAATCAAAACGTGAAATATCCAGCTTGAACAAATGCTTAATTTTTCTCTTTCTGTGATCAATATAATTAAGAGTTGTATATATTTGAGGATCACTTTTATCATCAATGTGTCTTTGCGGTATTTGTTAATTTAATTTTATGTAAGTATATGAATAACATTAACAATATTAGGGCTAAAATAAAAGTAATATTTATCAAACAAGGCAAAACAGCAAAATGTACAGACTTATTAACATCTGTATTTCCCATAAGGGGTTATTTTTAATATAATATTGCACTTAAGTGAACAAAGCAATTAAAACACATTGCAACACTTATATTCATTTTAGAACAAACACACACACACACACACACACACATACATACAGATACACACAAACTTGCATTGGTACGTAACCTTAGGCCTTCTGGCCTTACACAAAAAAGGCTCAAATTAGAAAGAAACATTTAGCAGCACAGATTCAAGTAAAACATATAAAACAACATGTACAAAGAAAACAAAACAGTAAACTTCTAGTCTTTTTTGGTCTGCAATCATACACTTCTGGTAATGCATTCCAAAACTTTGATCTTTAAATGTAGCATTCCCATGTTCTCCGTAGCCACAATGAGCAATACAGATGGTTTATTTGCTTTTAGGGATGGAAAAATCACCCATTATTTTCCGGATGTGATTTGCATCAGCAGGGTTCGTATCTTTTATTCATTTGCACACAACATCTGCGGATCTAGTTTTTAAAAGGTGCCACAAAGCACAGACCAGAAAAAGGTTGAAGGATGTAAAAACCACAAGCGTTTCATTCCCTGTGACTTGAAAATTTCAGTTGGACGGACTACAGAAATGTGTGAAACAGCACTGGAGAAGAAACAATACTCACACATTCATTCAATCTTCCTGAAATAAACACATACTTCTCTTGCTGCATAATGCATTTTATATTGGATTAATCCTGTGTACAAATATTCCTAAAGTCTTTATACTGCTCCATTGTAGGTCAAATGTGAACTAATGCGACAAGCATTTGAACTTTGAACAACTGTGCCTTTTTTTTTTTTTTCTTGCAATGTGAATTTTCATTCACCTTTAGGGGGCGTACATACATGAAGTGTTTTCACATTCCAACTGTGCTATTTTTAACACTTTTTTTTTGCATTCATTATATACATAATCTCTCAAGTCATAAGCATTGTGTTTTAACTTATTAAATTATGCTGTATGAGTTTTGTCTGTCTGTTTTGTTTAAACTTTTATCTGCATTGCATTTTATTATTATTTTTTTTAATGTTCATCTAGTGCAACACATACTCTAATATATATTACTCGACAAAAACAATGAAAAAAAAAACATTTTAAATATCATATAGTGTTTTCGTTAGCAACGGTAACATTTCTCTGCTACTGTGACACAGATGAGGCTCTTGTTGTGAAGGAAATCTGCTGAAATAACCCTGAATTGTACAACATATCATTGAGAAACTACTAGAGACTAGAGATTCTCAGTACAAACTGTCTCCATGCTGCAGGGTGCTTCTTTTAAAGAGAGAGAGAGAGAGAGAGAGAGAGAGAGAGTCTACTGAGAATCTTTACTGGCAACAGGCCTGAGCATTAAAAACTTGTCAGCATTTTACTCCATTCACTGCCTAGTGATATTGAATGCAAGAACACATCTTGAGTGTACACCCTTCACATTTCAGGGCTGTAGCGTTCTATAATTCTGTGTTGTAGGGTTTGTTGATCCTTCACATAGGTATTGGAGGTGGCTTGACGAATGAGCACAGATCCTCCATTTTGAGTCTATATCTGCATTGCATTTGCTTTGATTTCACAAAGGAATCAGCAGAAATCTTGAAAAAAAAAAAACACACTGCAAAAATCATTTTCCTAAGCAGCATTTTTGCCATGTTTTACAGTAATAATATTGAAAAACTAAATTTGAGTATAATTAATGTAAAAATGTTAATTACTGAAAAGCTAAATATGTACTTTGCACAGTGACAAAGCTCAATCTAATCGAATGCATTTTGTGCAAAGTAAATTATAAACAATTCAGCAAGGACCCAATAAATGACCATTTATAAAAGACAAAATGTCTATTTCAAATAAATGCTGTTCTTTCAAAGAATTAAGGGGGGAAACTGTTTACACAAGAATATTAAGCAGCACAATTGTTTGCAACATTGACAATAATAGGAATGTTTCTTGAGCACCAGATCTGCATGTGATTTCTGAAGGATCAAGACAAAAGTAATGGCTGGTGATATTTAGCTTTTACAGGAATATATCTAAATAGAAAACAGTTCATTGAAATTGTGATGTTATTTCACAAAATTGCTACTGTAGTTTTGAAGAAACTGATTGATGACAGCCTTTAAAATATTTTGAAAAAAGTACCAACCCAAAATTTTGAAGGTTTATTGTATCATCAAAAATGTTTTACTTATATTTTATTTGTGTGTGTGTGTGTGTGTGTGTGTGTGCATGTTTACGTGGTTTATAACATAGCTATTTCAATATGAAGGTGATGTATGAGGACATTTTCATTGTCCCCGTAACTCAAAAAGCTTAAAAAACATACTAAATGTTTTGTTTTGTTTTTATCTAAAAATGCACATAGTTTCCTGTAAGGGGTAAGTTTATGTAACACCATTATGCCTATGGAAAGTCATAAATCACAAAAACCGTGTGTGTGTGTGTGCTGATTTAAGCAGTAAAACTATTTTTGTAATGATTAAAACTTAAAAACATAGGTTAAAAACAAAATGTAATTCAGTATTTATTTATTATTATATTATATATTATTTATAATAATTAATTAAAAACTAAAATTAATTGTGCTTCTTTTGCAACTGAATTAATATTTTTTCCCCTGAAAATAAAGTCAAAATACTGCTCAAGGCAATAATTTTTTGCAGTGCTTCATGACCATAAAAAAAAAAACTTGAAAAATTGAAAGACAGAGCCCAAAATGTGACCTACTCTTCCTCAGGTGAGCTGTTACGTTCTCTGTGTCCTAGTGCATGTTTCCAAGAGGTATCACCAATGGACCACTTGGCTGGCATAGTCCTCAGTTGTGGTGACCTGAGGTTGGTTTTCCACACTGGGCTGTTTGTTCTGGTTGACTCTGCGCTCCCTGAGCCAGCGTCTCTCCTCTCGTCTCTTCAACCTCTCCTCCTGCCGCTCACGCTGACGGATAAACTGGTATCTCTGCAGGAAAAGTTCCTTGGCGAACTCGTACAACTGCATATCCAGGAAATTCAGTTGCTCGATATGCCTGCGCATGTCGTCACGCAGCTCCACGTTGGCGGCACGCGTGCTGTTGATCTGCGTGAAGGCCGAAATGAACTGCAGACGGAAAGTGCGCTCGAACAGGTACTGCGTCTTACGCTGGAACTCAGTGAGGCCGTAGAAGGCCATGTTTTTGAGGTTACTCTTTGCGCTGGCCAAGAGAATGGGGTTGCGCTCGCTCTCGTTCATGGTGGAGAGGTTGTAGCAGCCCACCAGACTGAGATCGGCCAGCATGCGCACCTGACGGTTGTTGGCCAGGTTTGAAGGGCAATCCATGAACTCGTGCAGCGTCACCCCCGACCAGTCGTCTCCGTTATAGCAGGTGGGCAGCTCGTCCTGTGTGGGTGACCGGCCGTCACACATATGAAGGGATGTCTTCCAAGTGGCACCACGCTGCACGTGCTTCCATTCGCTCAGGTAACGTGACACAGGGTCTCGAAGCATGGTGATGTAGTAGAAGTTCCTGAAATAAAAAAATACAAAGTTACTTTAAAAAATAAAAAACATTTTACTTTTCACTTTGGCAGTTTCATTTTTTAAAGCTGCAGCCCATAACTTTTTTTATAGCAATATTTATATTTTATATGATTGGCTAGTGCACCATGAAACCATTTTCCAAACTGTGCTTTTTGGCTTGCCATGATCAGTATAGTACACCTAATACACATAACAATACTCTCCAAAATGGCACCAGGATGACGCAGAGGAGACGAATTGTTGAATAAATTCGTTAAAAGTATTCTCTTAACTTTAAAATTAAGGTTGAACCACTGATGTCACATGAATTATTTTAAAAATGTCCTTTTTTGTCCTACATTTCTGATTGTACACTTGCTATTCAGGGAGCTCTCAGATTTGATCAGAAATATTTTCATTTGTGTTCTGAAGATGAATGAAGGTCTAATGGGTTTGGAACGACATGAGGGTGAGTATTTAATTCAACCTTTTTTGGGTGAATTATTCCTTTAAGCATGTTAACCACAGGCCTAAGCTTACTCCTATTAAACTCACATCCTTGTAGTGTTTGATATGATTATATAGCAATTTGTTAGCATTTTAATTTTTGAAATGTACATTATAGAACAAAATGTGGAAGTCTTTTGTGAGCAAACATTTTCAAAATGGAGTTAAATGTGTGCAAAGTGACTAAATGTGATGTAAAACATTTATAATTTATCAAGCATGTAAACTCACATCCTTGTGGCTGAAGTCATTATTTAGAAACTGAGGTAATTTACAGTATAGTACAAAACATGAAATTCTCTTCTACTAATGTTACCCACAAAATGGAGGTAAATATAGTATAAAATGTGTCTGCTAAATGTCTCAATGTAATGTAAAAGCATTCTTTGATAAACACAGCTCATCAAGCATGTCTTTGAACAATAAAACAAAAGTTTTTATTATTTTTTTTCCAAGTAATGTGAGCAGACCTTATTTTGCCCATAACTGAGAATTAAAATGGCAAAATAAGTAATAAAAAAAAAACCTACACTAAAAACAAATGGGAAAATTTAGATGGAACCCATGGAGAATTAGCCTTCTGGTGAGTGAATTAGCATAATGACTGAACAGCTCTATCCTGCGGAGCTTTATGTTATTTTTTTTCTCATAAAAACCTGTTATACCAGTGATGAACTTATCAATCTGTCATCTAGCTTCCACATTTCAGGCATACAATATAATCCACCGGCACTTTCAGCACAGAGAGCAAAACAGAACATATTCTTTTTACACACATCACTGCATCTCTTACAAAGAAAGACCGTCTTCTCAATCCTTGTAAGCTGGAGGACAGACACAGAAGGGTGAAAAACTGATACGTTTCAATTCATCAGTCCTCAAAAGTGCAGCATGGAGGAAGTTTAAATTTCAAGAACAAAAACTGTATGCATGTCTTTTTAGTGTGGAAAAAGTGAACAATTTTTTTAATGGCTTATACTTACAGCACTTAATGGCTGTTTTATTAGCTACACCAGAATTTCCTGTTTTCAGTCTATACTGTATATTTACAAAGACCCACACTTGAAATGTGAGGGAAAAATTAGTTTGACCTTTTCATTTGTCACCTAGCTTTCAGTAAATATTAGCTAAATTGTTCCAAATTGTTTCGTTATTTCGTTATTTATGTATATTTCAGACAAAATGTTACTAAAATAAGGGAATTTTGGGAATCGCATTACAGTACACACTAGAAGGGAGCCAGTAAAAATAAAAATTTTATAAAATGATGCCCAAAAAGCTATGTTGTTTGCCTATTGGGAAAAACAAGGAATAGTTCACCCAAAAATAAAAATTCCGTCATCACTTACTCACCCTTAAGTAGTTCCAAACAATTCCTTTAAGATAATCCAAAAGTCCATATGGATTCTCAATAAAGATCATAAAAACAAACAATTTCTTCATTTGAAATGACTCACTGCCACAATAATCAATTTTTATTTGTTCAGTTTGTCTATCTGTTTCAGTTTCTATTAAAAGAAGCTACATCTGCATCTGGTGCTGTAAAGAACAGTCAAATATACATCTATTCACAATCAATTAGATTGTTAGCCCTTGTACATTAATCACAACTGTATCTGTTGCACTTAAGTTTAAAAACACCTGAGAGAACAGATGCCACCACAGTGTTATTAGGAGCAGGCCGATGTGTTAATGAAGAGAGAGAAACCAGGCGCAGTCATGGTCTGATGGAGAATGGGACTGAAGCAGGTGGCGACCGCCTCTGTGCTGGAAAGAATTGTGAATGAGGCGGTTGTGATGTTCCCCCTGAGAGGACAGACGCCTGGGATAGAGAACGCTTCTCTGACTCCTGAAGCTTTCAAGGGCTTTGGCAGTACACGTTTGACAAGATAGTTTTGTTTTTCTGGTGATTGAGGATTGATTTAGAGATATACTATGTAATTTTTTTATCTCTGTATGGTTTAAAATCAATATATTAAGCTGTTGTTTAATGATCTGACAAAAGTTTACATTAAAGTCATTAACATTTACCATAAGAGTAGTTTGATAAGCTTAAATGTTAAATGATGAACTCACTGAACGCTACACAGGGAAGGTTTTCTTTGCAAACAAAAAAAAAGTATTCTCGTACCTTCGCAAAACTGACATTGATCCACTGATGTCACATGGACTTTTTACTGGTGTTTTTACCACGTTTCTGGATCTGGATCATGTCCAGTTCACACAGACTTAAACTGTTTAAAGTCTGTGTGAACTGGTTGTGACAGGCCGTCATTATATAAGAGGGGAAGCAAAGAAAGTAATCTTTAATTTATGACTGGAGAAACGTCTCTGTTCCGTTTGTAACCCTCGTTCCCTGAACAAGGGAACGGAGATGTCACGTCGGATATGACAGACGAATTGGGATCTCGCTTCGAGAGACCAATCTACTTTGCGTGTATTAAAACACGCCAATAAACATTGGCATGTGCTGATTGCATCCATCCAGCCGAGCAGAGGACCCGGCCACTCAGCGGCGGTATAGCACCATTGGCAACGGGACATGGCGTCTCCATTCCCTTC
The DNA here is from genome assembly GCA_032357445.1 of Enteromius radiatus. Classification (NCBI taxonomy): domain Eukaryota; kingdom Metazoa; phylum Chordata; class Actinopteri; order Cypriniformes; family Cyprinidae; genus Enteromius; species Enteromius radiatus. The sequence continues at coordinate 7,385,395 of JAUCMS010000153.1, read as the reverse complement.
TTCAGGGAATGAGGGTTACATACATAACCAAGACATTCCCTTTCAGACAGTCACTCTGAGTCACGTCGGATATGACAGACAAATAGGGATCCCTACCAAAACGCCATGGACACTGACCCTTCCAGTGTCCTGCGGAAGTCTCCCAAACCCCCATTGTTTGGCTTTAGGCCGGGACTCTTACTACAAGGTCTACTACATGAACACTCTGGAGAAGTTAACAAACCGACCCGAAACCGGGCCTCTTAAGAGCTTCTACCTCTTCGAGGTAAGAACACAGGAGGATACCGGTTCCACGCGAAGGCTATAGAATCTAGCGAATGTGTTAGGGGTCACCCAGTCAGCAGCTCTACAGATATCTGTCAGCAAGGAGCCACGTGCCAACGCCCAGGACGATGCCACACTCCTTGTTGAATGGGCCTGTAACCTGAGGGGGCAGGGCACACCCTATGCTTGGTAGGCCAGGCTCCAACCCTTGCTGCAGGAATAAAAGCACGACTCTGATCGGGCATCTCCGGGGGTCCTCTCACCACTCGACGAACAGGTTCCCCTTCAAAGCGTAGGCAGATTTAGTGGATGGCGCTCTATCTGCCCTGTAAGTGCCTTTTGAGACGACCCAGGGCGAGCCGTACTGCCAGCAACTCTATGGCAGTTGATGTGCCAATGCAGATGAGGTTCCGTCCAAACCCCTGACACTGCATGCCCGTTGTACGTGGCCCCCCATCCGGTGGTGGAGGCATCCGTGAATAAAGCAGTGTGACTGCTGCTGCCATATGCCCCAGGAGCCTCTGAAAATACAGTGGGACTGCCGACCTGCTCTTGAACATATTCAAGCAGTTCAACACCGACTGCCTTACTTGGGCACTATGAAGTAAGGGCTGTAAAGCCCCGTCCTCATATCGGCTGGAGGGACCAGCTCTATCACGCCCTTTGCTAGAACAGTCGCAATCTCTGCACGCAAGACAGGGGCATCCAGAGTGTTCACTGATGTGAAGCAGACGCCGCTGAACATGGGAGGATGCCAGGCGAACTGAATAGCATAACCAATTCGAATGGTCCGGAGGAGCCAACAAGATGGACTGGGAAGCTTCATCCAAGCTTCCAGAGACTGAGCTAGTGGCACCAGAGAGAGCGGTAAATCTCAATCAGCTGTTTTTAAAATGTGCAGCAGTTGATATTCAGAGCCGTAGATCACTGACGAGCTACGCAATTTCGTCTTTAGAGTCGGAAGCGATTCATTTCCAATTTTGAACGGAGATTTGCGTAGCTCGTCAGTGGTGGGGGCCTCCTTGACCGATTCCTCTGAGGAAGGACCTCCTGACTCAGAGACAGGGCACTCTTTGGCACCCACGTCCAGACCTCTGGAAACTCATGTCTGGCCCCTGGATGGGACGCTGAGGTTCTAGAATCTTTAGAATCGGAAGTGATTCATTTCCGATTTTGGCCCTGTGTATCAACTGCTGCTCATTTTAAAACAGTTGATTGAAATTTACCGCTAATCAAAGAATCGGCTTTACTGACGAGATGCGCATACATTAATCGATGATTAAATCCCCCAGCCCTATTAACCGTAAGGCCAGTGACATGATTCTCCGCTCGGCCCTCCTCCGGGGGAAGGAGAGGTGTGATTACCATGTCCTGAAGAGCAGTTCCCTTCATCCCTGGGTCACCCGTCCTCCGGTAACAGCTGGTACCCTTTTTGAGGGTCTAGACTTCCCAATAACAGCTCCATTGGTAGCAGAGCGCTGGTGGAAGGAGGAGCCCTCGAGAGAGAATTTCCCACCGTCACCATTAGACCAGTCCGCCCTCTGTCAGATACAGTGCTCACACGGTTTTCACCAGTGCAACCCCTAGATCTAGGCGATGGTTATCTTCCCACAGAAAGAACATGACTCATCCACAAAAGCAGCCTCAGCGTGCTTGAAGCCCAGACATGTGAGACAGCGATCGTGACCGTCACCCAGTGCCAGGTAACGACTACATCCAGAAATGCAGGGGTGGTAAAAAAAACACATACTTAAAAAGACTTTTTGTCTTTACAAAACGTTCAACCCGTGAGCTACTCTTTTAGTATGCTCTTTCAGTGTGCTGAGGCACACAGGGGAGATAGCCGCTTGCTCACCACAGGGGTAGTGCACCCTCCTGTGGCAATCCACTCATCACGGGAACTAACGCCACTGAAGACGCAGTCACACTAACCACTTGTTCATTGTCCAAAGTAGAAGGCAGAGCTGAACACATGTGTGCTCGGTTCCGAAACGAAACGCTAAAGTGCGCTATATCCACTTATACTCAAGCTATGATCAGCTGCAGCTGGATGCAATCAGCGCATGCCAATGTTCACTGGCGTGTTTTAATACACGTGAAGTAGATTGGTCTCCCAATTCGTCAGTCATATCCTATGTGATTTGGAGTGACCGACTGAAAGGGAACTAATATATATACACATACATATACTCAAGTATACTTTCACCAGTATATAAACTGGAAATAAATCAAGACTCCGATGAGGAGGTATAAATAGAAAAGAGACACTCATATTTGTAAGTGTGTCAGTGGAAAATCAGTAGCTTACGTTACACGCTGATGATGTTGTGTGGGAGGTGAGACCTGTCAGGGTTTAATGCACGCACACACACACACACACACACGCAAACATATATAGGGGTGTCAGGCTGTAGGGTGTGATTAGAACCCTGCTGGCAGCAGCTGTATCCGGCTCGTCTTTCAGAGTGGGTGGAGTGCAGACACTCTCTCATTAGCCTGTCCCAGGGACACAAACACATGCAGGAAGTGGTGTCAGAACAAGCTGACTGCAAAAAGGTCATGGTGAGCACCATCAGTGTCACAGTATATTAGCCTCAAATGGCTCCAGCTCGGCCCTTTACCTCAGCCAAGAACAACCCAGGTGCAATTGTGGTGAGCTGTGCTCATTTCTTTCTGCTCGATGATATGTATTTGAGTCATAGCCCACAACCGTTCCACGAAGCACCTATTTCTGCCCACAAAATGTTACTGAATAACTGGGAAATGTCTTCGAATATACTGCCTCTCTCTCGTGGCTTATAGTAACAGGAAGAAATGAATTCAGGGGTTCAGACTTTTTAATGTCTAGGAACTCCAATTTTGATGAACTGTCTTTCTAAAACATAAAGAGAGATATTTAGTGTACAGAAAAGAAAATTATATTATAATTGCTGCTTACAATTTGACTCTTATGTTGACATATAGTTTGTCAAACAATATAAGTCAAATAAATTGATTATAGAAATATTGTATGTTTATTCTATAGTATATATCATTAATGTATGTATTTTTAAAGTATATGGACACTAAACTAAATCCTACTACTATCCAATAATTTATGTTTTAATTTTAATTCAGTTATCATTAGTCACCTTCCAAGTATTCAAAGAAGTACTTCCAAATCTGTATGAAGATGCTGTTCAGTTTTGACTGAACTATTTCTTTAAGGAAAGTTTGCTGCAAACAAGCAAAAATAGCCCAGCCGTTCATCTAAAGTAGACCGAGGCAAATGTGTTTAGAGATTACTTGAGGTTTACCAAATGTCTGAAATCGGAAGCCCAGTGAAGCTTCAAACCCAGGGAGAGCGATCGTGGAGTGGAACAATGTGTCTCAATAACACTCAGCTGTCAACGACTAGAGGCAATACGCCAAACACAGCTCAGCACGACAGATTTCGCAGAGAGCTGTGACTACAGGAAGCGTGAAAACAGGTGAGACCAAAGAAATGAAATGTCACAGTGCATTAATGACTGATTCTTGTACTCCTCTGAAGATCTGCTAATACTTGACACATTATGTTCAAATTTAAGTAAGCTCTTGTGTAATGTGGAAAAATCACATATTTAATATATTGTCTCCTATACAGAACTGAGATTAAAGGAATAGTTCACACAAAAATGATAAAAATTGACTCACCCTCGGGCCACCCGAGCTGTAATTGAGTTTGTTGAGATTATAACTTAGCATTAAACTAGCTAACTAATGCATCATCATAAAAAAGTATCTTGTTTTCTTATTTGTAATCTTGTATCTTATTTGTTTCCTACAAATGCACAGCTCTTCACTTCAGAAGACGTTAACTGATGGACTGAGTCGTATGGATTACTTGTGGATTATTGTGGTGTTTTTATCAGCTGTTGGGTTCTGACAGCACTGCAGAGGATGCTTTGGTGAGCAAGTGATGTAATGCTACATTTCATTAAAGATGTTATACTGAAGGAAAAAAACTGGATGGCCTGAAAATAAGCCATTTTACGGTGAACTATTCCTTTAAGTACAGAGCAAATGGAGCATTTCATGGAATCTAAGATTGTTCACACGTTGTAATTAAATAACAGAGAGCTCTGTTAAAAGTTTTTAAAGATCATCCTCTGAGCAAACTCAAATTCTATATAAATTCTTCTATACTGCTGCTCAACTATGTGCAATCAACTGAATAAGGCACAGCAGCAAACAGGAACAAAAAGGTACTATCTAAAATAGCATTAGGCTATCTGAAACAGTCCAGACAGAGCTCTCTGTTCTCTAGCTGTGTCGGTTTCAGACCTGTGGGTTGTGATAACCTGTAATTAGCCACACTGACACAATCACGCTATGCTATTGTCTATCCAATCACATTCTGCCAATGAGCCAAATATATGTAGACAAACTATATGCTTGCTACTAACAGAAGGTTTAGCTTTCACTTTTAACCTGGCAAAAAAAGCCCAGAATCTTTTGTGTGTTGCTTGAAGTGTTGTTACTTGTTAAGTGGCCTACAGTAATTTGCTATGAAAGAGGGGGGGGAAACTATTTATTTTAGTATTCCTTATAAGAGGCATTATGTATCTTGAAGCTTCTTTTTCTAAGTGATACTGCACTTTGATTCAACTTCAGTAAAATCAAAAAATGAATACCAGAACACAAAGAATACAAATAATCACCCATAGGGCTATATAGAGTGAGGCTTCAAAAAGCCAGATTTTCTACAAAAAACACAATTTTTACTTTTCTGACCGTTGACTTATTTAAAATTATGGTATGGTCACAGCTAGAAGAGACTGGCCATTATATCTGTGAATTTAGTTCAATAATTCAGGGGTCTGTCTTAAATTATTGTCTATTTATGCTATGACAAAAACTGATTCGTTGGTTGATATTGTAAGATTTAATATAGTCTGATTTTTTTATGAGATTTGTTTTGTTTGTTGATGAGTCTCCTATTCTCATCAATGCTATATTTAATACAAAATTCTGAATACTTTTTAGTAGGAATTGCTAATAATACATCTACTAATTTGTCAGATTTGTCAGAAAGCAACTTCCCTGTTAATCAACACTTGACTTTGGTTATTTTATTGGATCTCATATACATTTTGTAAAATCTTTTAAATTTAAAGTTATGTATTTGCAACAAATATTCACAAAATGTATCATATTCACAAAATATCTAGTCCAAACTGCAATGGCCCAAAGATTTTTCTGTGGACAAAGGCATCTGACACATCCGTTGCAGTCATGACTTCAGTAAAGATTCTTGGCTAGTGCGATATGTCTCTTCAGTCACCCAGGGAAGCTGATGTATTTACAGTTCACAGTGACAGCATTATGATTGAGGCTGAGAATGCACTCAGCACCTCTATTGACTTCTGCCCTTTCCTCATTCAGTTTTCTTCCTGTGTCTCACAGCCATCAGTTCTCCCGCGGGACCTCAGACCTTTCCTCTAAAGGTTGCTAGCTTAATCACGCCTCTGATTCGGTTGTATTTCACACAAATTTGAACCACCCCCCTCGCCCTTCTATATCTTTGCCTCTACTCGGCAGCCGTCCATCGCATATTTCATCACTGTCCCCGTCTCCTGTTCTTTCATCTTAATTATTGGTATCAGATATGACATTTTGTCTCAGTACAGGGATAGTCTGCGTGAAATACATTGGACCAGAGTCATACTAGAAGATAAACCTGCGAATAAGGATAATCTTTCAGTGCCGTCTGAGGACAGGAAGAGAGACTAACAAAAATTAAACAAGTGATTTGCAGTAATCTTTCTCTCTCTCTCTCTCTCTCTCTCTCTATATATATACAGTATATATATATATATATAGTAGTTGAAAAAGATGTTTTGTTGTTATGAGACAAAAGTGTCTCTCCATTTTGTCCCCCATACAGGTTTAAAGGCCCATATCTATTTCAAAAGAAATGTGGAAAAGTCATAAACTTTAATAATATAATATGATATAATATTTTCTGTAGTATTCAGGATTTGTAAACTGCATTGTGCTTTAATTGCAGACACAAGAGACTGAACTACAGTATGTATTAATTCTGCAGGTCAGTATGGAAACTCAAAGTCCGACATATATCTGTCTCTTTAAGTGCCCCTATTATAGGTTATGAAAGTTTATATTTTTGGTTTTGGGAGTCCCATACAACAGGTTAACATGCATGCAAGGTCAAAAAAACATTCAATTTCTAAACATGCATTTATTCATACTTTTATCGACTCCCAAACGATTCGTTCAACGATTCATTTTGTCAATTTCATTTAAAGCAGTGTTTGTGAGCTTTTAATGCTCCAAAAGTGGCACCTAGTGGCAAAGAATGAATTAGTATTTCAAAACAAACTAGAAAACATCAACAAGTGGGCGGGCAATATGCAAATATATTTTATTTTGACATCCACATTAAAAGGCTTGGGACTCGTTTTTAAAACAACTCATGTCTATGATTCGGCCTTGACTCTTTCTTTTCAGAGACAGTAACTTTACACACGGTGCACTTTCAGGTTTAAAACTTTGTTCACCCCAAAACAAATTCTGTCACCAATTACTCACCCAAATTCAAACAGTTCTTGTTAGACATTGATTTTCATAGTATGAAGGTAAATGCCTTCTTCAAATTTACTTTTCTTATCAAATCAAAAAAAAAAAAAAAATGTTTCCTGTCAATATCCGATTTAATTACTGATAAAATAAGCCAAAAATATCAACTGAATAGAGAAATGAGAAAACTCCTTTCTCTGGAAATTATGTTGTATTTAAATCTCTTCAATCTGTTTTATCTAATTATCTAATTAAAGCTCTGGCATCTTCACACCAACAAAGCTACAGACATGACTGAAACATTTCCAAGAGAACAAAACAACTCTAACATCCAGTCCAGTTTGTCTGTAACAAATCTTTGTTTTGTCTTGGTCAAATGGTTTAGGGCTTTCATTGTTCTTTTAAATGTTGTGTTAAGCAGTCAAAAGGTTTTTATTCTGTAAATCGGATCTTGCCTCTAGCAGAACCTCAGGCCAAACTGCAGATGTAATCCCAATAGTTTCCTAGCACTCCACCCTTCAGGCCAGAAACTGCAATACTCAATACTGACGTTCAAATGCTGAAGAAAACACAGCATGAGGTAAATGAGAGCAGACAAGGTATAGTCGACATGACATGGAAATTGCATCCCATTTGAATTTCATAATGTGACATATTTCCAAGTGAAAAAAGATACACAATACAAAAAACTGCGTCATTAAAAGTTATGTAACAGATGAAGCAGATAAAGGGGACTGATGACATCAGGCAAAAAAGAACATCATTACACAGAGTAAGATGTATGTTAATAAATAGTTTTCATGAAAGATTACAAAATTTGTATCATAACTTGCACCACAATCATGCCAAATCTAGACCTGAAAATGATTTTAGACTTTTAAGGATGATGGATACAAGAGAAAGACAAATTAATGCATATTGAATAAGTCACTGCACTTAAGATTTCTCATTCTGCAGTGACATTATAATAGACATGCTGCCCTAACAGCAGAAATGGCATTCACAATCCTCAGTCTCAATATCATTAGTGCTCTTTTTGTAACACAGATACAAAGGGAAGTTTCAGATGAATGCTGATCAAAACGGTTCTTCTTTAGTGCATTTGAATTAACATATTGTTTTAGTCTATGCTTAGCACTGAGAGCTTCTGTCGAGTTTAACCACGTTTTGGACCAGAGTTTCTTTTTTGAAAGAAAAAAGTACCTTCATTTGGTAAAGAATGATTGAAAGAGCAAGATGTTATACAAGTTTGCGTTTAAATAAATGCTGTTCTTTTAATTCATCAAAGTATCCTGAAAGAAACGGATCACAGTCTCTATGCGCAAATTAAACATAAATATTGTCTGTGTTTATTTGGAAATGTTATTTTATCAGGAAATTGTTTGTTACACCATTTCTCAAAGCAATTTAGACCTTCCATTAAATTCTCATAAATGTCTTAAACTGAATTATATTTAATAACCTTACATTTTGCTATTAAACTCCAAACTCACTAAAGGTATTTTATTTCCTCTCACACGGTATAATATAGGTTTTTAATATTTGACATACATAAAATTGGCTGTTTTCCTATATTATATGTACATGTATGCATGTATATATGTGTGCATATATGCACCTATATTAGCTATATATTATTAAAATATATAAATCAATAAAAAATAACTCATCCAAGTGCACACACACAGCAGTGAGAAGTGCTCAAGGGTCTCACCTCAGTCATGGTATTGAAGGTGGAGAGAGAGCTGGTTATTCATTTCCACCACCTACACCTACGCATACACATATATATTATCATATATGTGCATATATACTGCATATAGGTTTCATATATGCGCATATATCCTCATATATGTTCTTTCCATGTGGGCTATCATGCTTATCCTCTTTATAGCAGTTCAAAATGGCTGAATCAAATGAGCCATCTGGCAAATGACAGAAAACATGGGAAAATATAGAGTCTGTGCCCATCTACAATATGTGACCCTGGATCACAATTTTTCTTTTATTGCAAAAATCATTAGGATATTAACTAAAGATCATGTTCCATGAAGATATTTTATAAATTACTACCATAAATATATCAGAACTTAATTTTTGATATGCATTGCAAAGGACTTCATTTGGGAAACTTTAGAGGCGATCTTGGCGAAATATTGTTCTATCCTAATTCCTAACCCAAATTTTTCATTCATTCATTCAGCTCTCAGATGGTGTATAAATCCTAAAGAAATTACCTTAATGTTTTGTGGTCCAGGGTCACATATATTAGTGGATCTAATCGATCTTTAAAGTATCACTGCTTACATAAACAAACAATAATTATAAATGAAATACCTTAAACACATCTGTATAATTTAAGCTTACTAAATATTTCATCAGGGTATTTTTATGTTGAATGCCACGTCTGTAGATCTCTGCATCTGCTTCAATCTTGATACAAGCTACATGAATCTAAGCTGACACATGCAGATTGTGGATACAAAAACCCAGCATAGGCTCATTGCTTTCTTTTTTGTAGTCTTACACTAAAACAGTAATGTGCTCGCTTCTGCTGCTCTGCAATCTTCTCCCGTTGTCGCCCTTGACAGAAAGGAGCGAGAGCCTGGAAACATGCATTATTTGTAACAGATATCATTCCCTAATGGTGCCTGTACTCCCTCTGGCAGACCATAATGGACCGTTTTCCAGACTCTCTGAATCTCCTTCTGTCTCTTTGATAGTGACGGAATGGGGACGGCATGTCATCTGGGAAGTAACAAGAGGAACGAGCGGCCCTTCATTTACTTGTCAGGAAGCTGGCATTAGGGGTAGTTGACATGGTATGCATACTGAAAATGGCACTCGCTGGCAGTTACAATGCAGAAAGAAAAGCCTACCCTTCGACCCAGGTGCACCACGACAACCGCATCACTGTTCAGAGCACAGAAAGTTGAATCGGGTGCTCTTTACCAGCTGAAAAAACACCAAAATCAATCTAAGCTTGCTATTCTTAGCTGGTCTGTCCAGGATCAGCTGAACACCAGATCAGGCTGGGAGACCAGATAGAGCTTCAGAGTGGTCTGGTTTAAACTTTTTTCTATCTTTTGTCTCCTTTTTTTCAACAGAGCTGAAAGTTCTTTAACTCATTTAGCATTAAACAATTCATAAAGCTATAGTTCACCCTAAAACACAATTCTGTCTTGCTCTCATGTTAAATTTTTCTTTGTATGGACAAAAATATTTGAAACATTCTTGATGGGATGACATGAGCGTGGGTAAATAGTAATAGCACGTTTATCAATAGGTAAAGATAGTAATAGTACACTCCAAATGTGAGGAGAACAGACACATGCTATATACATACAGTACTGTGCTCCCTTTGAGAGAAAATGACAAGTGAAACACAGAAAAGCACTCAGTACATGGTGATGACATACTGGTGCTTCTGCAGGCTCTCAACACCTGCACACCACCAATCTGTTTTTAGAAGTTCAAATCATCTCAAAGTTTTTGGAGGAACTGAAAATGAATCCGTTTTTATAATATAGGCTAAAATATATTACTTTTATCAGCCGTAAATGTAAAAACTGACTTTTTGTACAACATGTTGTACATTTTTTGAAGTTTTAAGTTAAACAAATTTATCCAAAATGTCAGTTATTATTATTATTTCATGATTGTCCACCAAATAATTGATATTCTTGATGCTGCACTGCTACACTCCATTACGCTCTGCTGTCTGTGCTATTAGGATGACAGCAAGTTTAAAGTGTTACAGTTTTAGGCTGGTCTGCCTCAGAGGTCCAACAGCGCTCATCAATGTCAAAATGATTGAGATGGCCAATCAAAAAAAGGGCGGGTTTTACTGTTCACAGAATCTGAACATGAATTACAGTGTGGTGCGTTAGTTTTATTAATGAAACTGTGCATGGTAATAAGTAGCTACAGTAAATATTTTATATCTGACAACTGTTTTATGATAGAAATATTAACAGTGTTATCCATGTACTTTTTTGCCATTTTGAACTGATATGTATTCATTTTTCTAATTCTTATATAGTATTTTGTTGTTTAATGTGACGAAACGAGAAACATTAAAAGTGCCATTTTAGGCATTTTACACAATATGAGCAAGAGTATTCACAAGAGATAGTAAGAGATATTATTCACAAATAGTTCAAATGCATTATTCTACATTCTTTATTATTTGACTTTTTCCTTTGTTTCATTATAATTCCTGAATCCTGCCTTTCCCAATGTTCCAGACATGTTTACTGCATTTTAATATTTGCACATTTTACCTGAAAAGAGGACATTTTAAATGTGTTTATCTTAAAAAATATTAATTTACAATTTTACACAAACTAATTAGAGAGTACACATGTATATGACGGCCTCAAAGCTAACAGACATGTACTAACAGCCACGGATCTCCGGTTTTAATTTCACTTTTAATGATGTCTCAAAGCCATAATTTGTTGCACAGGAACGTGAATGCAATTACCTCACTGGTCATTTATGTCCACTGAGGTTGAGGCAGGAAAATTAATGTGGCACATTTCACAGAGCAGCAGGCACTTCCTCTGATTGAGTTTAGCTTCATTCAGCATCACCACAAAGCCGAGTATTTGCATGCACTGTATTAGAAGCACTCCGTCAGCGTGAGAATCAATAACTTTGCTTACAGCCTATGTTGTGTTATCAAACCAGCAGTCCAGACTGGTACACACAGAGAGAATAGAAGGATAAAAGAGGTTTAATCTGAGATCTGTGGCTCAGCCTCGTGTCTCAGTTTTTCTGGCAAATCTGTGGAACAGCAGAGCGCTTGGAAGGGGCTAATCTCCACCCCACAGATTGGGAGGGGTGTGTTTGTGTGTGCGGCTTTACTTAGCTACAGTTTGGGATTCCTCAGAAGTTGAAGAAATCTGACAAAACCTCTATCTGGGGATATCTTTAAAATGAAGAAGAAAAGTAAATGTATGTGAGGGTGACTGCATATATGTGCCCATGAAACCTTTACTTAAAGGGGTAGTTCACACAAAAATTGAAAGTTCATTCATACACTAATTCAGTTGTTTCAAACCTGTAAGACCTTCATTCATCTTTGCAACACAAATTAAGATGTTTTTTTATTAATTCTGAGGGCTTTCCCATAGACAGCAATGATCGTGATCAAGGCTAAGAAATGTATAAAGGACATAATAAAAATTATCCATGTGAATCCAGTGCTTCAACTGTAATTTTACAAAGCTACAAGTGTACTTTTTGTGAACAAAGAAAAGAAAATCATGATTTTATTAAGCAATTCATCTCCTCCGCTTCACCCTATTGTGCCATTTATGTAACGTATGTACACAGATATGTTTGCATTGTTTGTGCTTTAATCTGTAAAAAAATGTAAACAACATATCAGCCTACATAATTGATTGTATGTATTTTTGAGAGTATGTGATACTCTCTAAAATATAGGGTTACGCAAGGGAGACGAGTTGTTGAATAAAGCTTTTATTACTGATGTCACATCAAAGATATCCTTGTTAAGTTTCTGGACCTTGATTGTGTTAGGACCCTTGATGTCTATGGGAAAGTTCTCAGAATTCATCAAAAATATCTTAATTTGTGCTCCAAAGATGAACAAGGGTTTGGAACGATGAGTAATGTATGACAGAATTTTCATTAATGGGTTAACTATCCCTTTAATTGTGAGACAACATGCAACACCTAACCCTAACCTAATCTCAATATACAATGAAAACTGTTTCAAAATTGGGGACAGATTTTTGCAATTTGATAAATGTACATAAATGTAAATGTAAATGTAATTGGTAAATGTACAGTTTATAGAAAAAACAGCAGGAATGCAAGTCTACCGAACCCCAACCTTAACCTAACTGTCAGTGGAGAATATGCAGATTGTACAAAATTCCTCAAAATAATCTATTTTACTTTCTGTATTTTGGGATGTCTTGAATCACATCACAGCACTGGGTTTCGATATAACTGAGAAGTCATTTCTTTATTTTCAGCCACTGTTTTTGTAACTGATTCTGTTATTCTAGAACAATGTTTTGATCACTAACTTTTTGCTAGAGTTTCAGATGACAGAAAACCCAACCAGACATTATTTTACAATTACTCTAATGCTCTCTCTAGCAATCCACAGCCAGCACAATTTGCTTTTTGTATTTAGTGGTCTTGAGACATGATAAACACTGCAATATATTTTCCTAGCATTGCATGGTAACATCTAATGAACTCAATTCAGTGTTCTTATATTGCCTGCATATTGATGTCAGGTTTTTTGGCATTTGCACAATATATTTGTGCATGAGAAAAAAACATAAAAACATGAACTAACTTATTTAAACCTATGATCATATAGTATTTATTCTCACTGTTAAACAGGGACTGCTTTTTAAATAAAACACCATAAAATTTGGTCAATGATTCATTGATCATTCATCCCAAATTGTCCTCTCTCTCTCTCTCTCTCTCTCTCACTATTAAAAGTTCATTTGGACTTCCTGATTTAAGCCCCAGTTCCTATGTTTTCAACATGTAAATCAAGATATTTTATTGTATTTAGGATAAGTTTACCTGTTGACATTTTATACTCAAACATTGATTTACTTCACATTCTTAGACTTTACATTCTCAGTAAGTCAACAGATTAATTATTATTTTTATCAAGAGTGTCCAGATATAAATGCACTCACTATTTCATACAAATTTTTACTGCTACATAATTCTAACTGAAATGCATGTGGGTGTTTTCTCATAAGCAAACAGATCGATTCCTGAATCTAGTTTCATTTTAATACACTTTATTTTTTGCATACAGCCTTTAGTGCTAGTGCTACCATTGATTACTCTTTACATCTGATATGATAACCACATATTTATAATTCATAAGTGTCCCTTCTCTGAAATGCAAACTATCAGCAAATCTCTTTGATAAGTTCATAAACAGCTCCAAAAAATTCATTTACGTAGTCCAAAAAGGTTGAATTGTGAGCCCTTCCCAGAAGGAACCCTCAAGCAAAGGTGATTTATTTCAACTTTCTGTATACATAATTTAGACTATCATACTCTCTGACCCTTTATTAAACAGGCAGTTACTTGCATTACTAAAATGTGCTGCACAAAAGGTTGAGATCAGAGTAATGTGACCAGCAAAAATGAAGGTAATTATATTACAAAAACAAACACACCTGACACAAAACATTAACATCAGCAGAGCCTCTCTCGACGGACACTAATTAGCAGAACATAACTTCAGGGCTATAAAAAGAGATGCTTACAAGTGTGTCCAAACCGCTTGCAGACGACCTCAGAAAACTGATGTTCCAATAAACATTAGGGCTGCACAATAGTCAAGATGAATAATGCAATATTTTATGTGCAATACAATAGCCATAAATAAAAACAATTCAACTATGTAAAAACTAGTACAGATGCTCTAAAAAAAATATTTATACAGCCGAAACAGATTTAAATTCAGTAAATGTTTCATTATGTCCATGAGAGGAAACTTCTGACAACAGGACAAATGGATTTGGAAATTATTATGAACATTTTGTAGCCTTTCAACGACAAATAATCTAACAAATGTTTTGGGTATGCTAAAAGATTACAGTTTTTGACAACAAAGCCTCCTTTCCTGCATGAGTGAATTACAAAACACCTCAACCAACGGAAACGTTCTCTCACAGATAAAGAGTCTAGACTGCGGCCCACAGCACGAGGCATTGATAATGAGAGCACAGGCTATGTTAAACACTGCTGTTATTGATGTTGCGCGGAGCTGTTGGGAATCAGGGATAAGCGATTTGTCCCTGCGAGCTTGTCGCCCTGAATGCACAGAATACCAAAAGCATGAGAGGGGCCAAGAATCTGATTGTGACAAATGAAGGCGGTTTCAAGGTGTTCGCTGACATTCCCTTTGGTCCACTCCTATGTGCCCAGGCTGGCCCTTGCTGCATGCTCTCTGAATGAAGATCTGCTTCTTTATGGCTGAATTCAAATGAGGAAACAACTTTTTAAATGACTGCGCACTTCCATGGCCAACTTCTGATGTGTTGTCACAACTTACCGTCAGTGTAAAGTGTACATAATGCCAACACTCTGATTGCGCATCATATTGTAATAATGTAATGGCCCATCATCAACTTTTTCTCAATTAAACAAATCTAAAGTCATATGATTTTGTTTTTGTTTAAAATTATACAATCAAATAAAAAAATGAATTCTACATGTTTTTGAATAGTGATTAAATTCCATGTTTGCTTCTAATTTTATACAGCTACAGATGGCCTGTAATAGAGCAAATAAACATCTTGATTTACTCTACAGTTACTCTTAGACTTTCTTATCTTTCTTGACTAATACCAATTTTAATTTCACTTAAAATCAGCCATGAAAAATTTTGATCAGTGCATCTCTATTACATCTATTTATTTTATTACACAATGCACAAAGACAAATTTATTGCACAATACAAAAGTGGAATTTTGTTTTACTTTAAAAAATAAAGAAAAGTAAAAATAAAGAAAGAGTATTGCAATAAAAAGTAGTGTTAACCTCTTGGGCCACATTCACAAAGCAGCAGAATACAACTGTTTTCGATGCTAATAATATAAAATATATTATTATATAGGGGTCATATTATGCAATTTAAATTTTTCCTTTCGCTTTGGAATGTTACAAGCTGTAAGTTGTATTCACAACACTGTTCCAGAACAGTTCAACACAACTATTAGAGTGTGTTTAGCGCATTTACGGAGGATGGACTCGTAAAACCTGGAAAGCCCATGCTGGTTGTGGACGGAGACTATACATTGGAGCAATTCTACCTGTGCAAGGACAGTTTGGCGCTTCTGACTCACAACCTTTATTATTTTCTTATTAAAAGAACCTGCTACTTACTATTCAAATGTTTTTTGCATCTTAAACAGCATAAACACATTTGCATTACACCAAATACACAAAATAATGTTATGTTTAGCAACGTCACATGAGCCCTTTAATCAAATAAATCTTAAAATCTCACATAAACGTACAAACATGACAAGTTCAGACATAGGAAAAGTTTATTTTAAAAAAAAAGATTAAGAATTAATATTTTATTATTAGTGCTGTCAAACGATTAATCACGATTAATCGCATCCAAAATAAAAGTTTTTCTTTACTTAATATATTTGTATATACTGTGTATATTTATTAAGTATATATAAATACAAACACATGCATGTATATATTTAATAAAAATATGTTATGTTTATATATTAAATATATTTAGATATAATATCAAATATAAGAAAATAAATATATAAATGCATTTACATGTAAATATTGTCTAAATATATACTGTACATGTGTGTTTTAATATAAACAGAATAAATAAACACAGCATGAACACATATATTATGAATATATTATGAACTTTTATTTTGGATGTGATTAATCGCGATTAATTATTTATTATTTAAAAAACATTGCGTAGAATGATTCCAGAAAGTATTCACCACATACACTAGTCATTTCTGCAATTACAGCTTTTGTCATTTTCAGCGTTTTTTATTTGCCCTCAGCCTCCCTCTCTGACGCTGAAGCAAAGCCAGGCACATGCCATCACAAAGCCCCCAAAATGAACACGTGTCATTCTCACTGTCCTCTCCTCAGTGAGCAGAACTTTTAGTGGCAGCATGCAGGAGGAAATGATGTCTGTGCTGCTCGGCTGTGTCCTTGAGCCAGACTGGATCTGACTCCTCCGAGCCTAATTACCTCAGAGCATCCATGCTGCACAGCGCTTCTTTAACTGCCCCCTCTCTCCTCTGGTTTTCTCCTATGCTGTGGCACCCTGAGTGGTGTATGTCTGTTTTTCTTTTGTATTATTTTCTTGTCTTGACTAAGCTATTGTAATTTGCTCCTATAGGAGAGCTAAATGTTGTTTGTCTCTTACTCTATTTACTTCCACTTTTAGACTGGATCGTTTGTTTTTGTTTGGCCAGTGTGATTTCACCGCCTACTACCACATACTTTAATGTCATCCCAGTTTTATATATAATTTTTTTATACTGTACATTACAAGGAATATAGTATGATACAATGCAGTTAACCTGACCATTCAACAAAAAAGTTGAATAGTTAGTATCTACCATGGTTTCTACAATCTTTTTTCAGGATTAAAACATCTTAAAAATGTACAATAACCATTTTTTATTTCTGAGATGACAACTAGGGACCACTCATAGAATTAAACTAAGCAAACATTATTCTAAGATTTCTCAAAAGTGCTTTTTGTTATGTATAAAACTTTTTTAATGAGAAAAACCTTACTTGGTGCACCTTTATTTAGGACATTATTTTGTTAAATGAAGGCTCCGGAGACTAATCTTGCGATTAAGTAAACAAAACATCCTAGCAGGAACAATGTATATACCCAGTTCAGCTGTTAAGTATAATTAAAAACTTTATTAATAGAGGGATTACTGCAGAGCTTCAGCAGACCTAATTACAATTCTTGTAACCCCAAATGAGTTTATTGTCGCTGACACAATTTCAGTACACCGTCAAGAGTTCACTCAGGGAGCCAGTCATTAAATCCCTAATACAGAAACAAACTGTAAAATGCCAGTGTAAAATAAACTGAACAGAGTTTAGTTTTATACAAATTAGCAGCATTTTATTAAAAATTTCTCTTATGTTCACCTACTGTAAGCTGCATTTGAATTTGGTAACACTTTACAATACAGGTGCACAAATGAAATAATGGTTAAGTAATGCACAGATGAGTTCATTTATAACTCACTAAACCATTTATTAATGATTACTGCATCAGCAACTACTGAACATTCTATATGATTTATAGGTTAAGTAATCAATGAACTGTTATTAGTTAAATGTGACATAATATAGTAATTCCCTAATAAAATATTATATTAACTAATAAATTCATGTTAATTATCACATTGGGACGAGGCCATCCATTCAAACTTCCAGTTGTCTGCCCTAATTAATCATTAACATATGAATTTACACTATTTGTTAAATGTAAGCCATGTAATAAGTGGGATAGTAAGCCCCTTCAGCGTGATACAAGACCCCTCCACTTCGCCATTTCTGACACATTTAACTAATGACATTTGATTTGATTGATAATTTATAATTTGATCGTTAATTTATGAATCATATAGAATGTCCATTTGTTGATGGTGCAGTAATTATTAATGAATGGTTTAGTTCTTCATGAGTTAAACATTGACTCATGTTTATCTCTACATTAGTTAAGCATGAATTAAAGCATGTTAGTGCCACCATATTGTAAAATGTTACAATATAACAAATATAAATTAAAATGACTAACCCAAATGTTTGAAAGTTATGTATTTTATACATACAGCTCAAAGCAAAATGATATGAGCATCAGACAGGAGTGTTATCTTAGGACAGTGGTTCTCAATTCCAGTCCTCGCGCCCCCCTGCTCTGCATATTTTCCATGTCTCTCTTTGTTAACGCACCTG
>JAUCMS010000153.1:7320907-7346413 GCA_032357445.1 Enteromius radiatus | reverse complement strand
TAAAGTCTTATATAGACAGGTGTGTGGCTTTCCTAATCAAGTCCAATCAGTATAATCAAACACAGCTGGACTCAAATTAAGGTGTAGAACCATCAGAAGAAATGGACAGTGTTAAATATAGTGTCGCAGCAAATGTCATGTGATATTTCAGTTTTTCTTTTTTTAATAAATCTCCAGAAATGTCAACAATTCTGTGTTTTTCTGTCAATATGGGGTGCTGTGTGTACATTGAGGATAAAAGATGCACTTAAATGATTTTAGCAAATTGCTGCAATATAGCAAAGAGTGAAAAATTGAAGGGGGTCTGAATACTTTCCGTACCCACTGTATGTGTGATATGATTTGTTGACTGTAATCTTTTAATCTGGTTGGTTAGCAAGTTCTCCTGTCATATCCAGGGTCAGATCACTGAAGGTGTCGATGTGGTGGACTTTCTAATGGAGCAAGCCAATGTAGTTCCACGCATCAACCCTCTCATTCTGAGCCCTGAGAGGCGATATCTGGATTTCACTTCCTCTCCAGGTAGCCCTTTAATGATCACCAATATTGATCTGTCATCTCACTGTTTCATTGTCACTGTCACAGTCACACTCTGCAGTCTCCTTTACAATAATTGTCACATCACTGTCATCAACATATCACTACAAATACCTTTACAGTATTCATTATTAACTGCCTTAACGTCTGTTATAATTGAACAAATAGTTGCTGATGACTGGGATGACACAACTATGTTCTCATACTTGGACTCCAAAGACAAAACAGCAGTTGTCTCTAAGAGAATGAAGTATTTCAGCAGAGATGGTGAGTCATTACTTTTTTTCTATTTATATTTTGTGAGGGGTTTTACATTTTATAATGTTTTCAGTAGCAAGTGTTTGACAGTGTACTGCAAATACTGCTAGTATAACATCATATTTAACATTACATTGTTTGTTTAATGTTACATTAAAAATGTTTACACACAATAAGACTTCTTGGCTAAGAATCCAAACAGTTTTTCTAAAAAGCATTATTCTTAAATAACATTTTCTTCTTCTTTAGAAGAAGAGGTGGTATACGGAGTGACCGTGTGGATTGTAGCTGATATTGAACAATCCTCTGGGAGGCAGTTGCTCTGGAACGCCTTGAAACATATGGTTAACTTCAGTTTTTATTTCCAATTAGTTGTATCCACAGGAATCACATCTTTAGAGAGCTGAGGCACACATGCATCTTAGTAATTAATCTAAGAGCAATTCATCTTTGAAAGCATTCTTCTGGTGTTGGGTAATGAACAAAATCCAGAGTTAATGATCCAACTGATATATATATACAAAGTACAATGCAGATTAAATATGTAATCAGTTTTGAATGTTTATCCATTAAAAAAACAGTTAGTATCTAAATGTTTCATTGAATTAAATCTTGTTTTTTGTTTAACCTACAAGTAACATTACTAATATCACGACTCTTAATCCCAAAATCTCTGTATGATGATCAGGATTTCATTTTAAGTAAACTGACCCAAATTATTTAAAACATTTATAATCACATGGTTAATGTTACTGGTTTGCTGTGGTGCCCTTGTGAGAGTCTCTAATCCAGTGTTTGTTTGCAGAAATCCAGCAACTCTAACTGTCGTGTCGGGGTGATCAATAACCCCAGTGGAAAGCCCACAGAGGACACCAGCGCTCTGTACAGAGCTGTCTGGGCTTCTCTCCTCACACAAAGCAGCAAGAACACGCTCGACTTCACCCTAAAACTCCTTAAAGAAGAAAATGTGGAGCTCCTCAAACAAGGCACCAAGATTAAGCACTTACTTAAACAGGTCAGTGGAGTGTGAAATTCTGTGTCTGGGTAATGTGGAATTATGCGTAGAGCATTTTGACTTGGATTTATCTTAACACACCTGTTCTGTTCTAGCCTGTCTTTCTTTTTTGTTCTTTTTCCATTTTAATTTGTCACTTGAGCTAAGTTGCTGGAAATGTGCCGTCTTGATCTTCTACTGTCAGTCAGAAAGTACATTACAGAAATACAGATTGTTAGTTCCACGTTGGCTGTTTAAGGCTGCAAGGTTATTTTAGAATTAGATTGATAACCAGATTTTTTTTTTACACGTAACTATGTATAACATTTTGTATAACTATGATTAGGGGGTGCATCGAAATTAAACTTCTGGTGAGTACTGAAAAAGCCAATAAACATGGCTAAAGTTTTCTAATTATGGGGCAGCCATGGCCTAATGGATAGGGAGTTGGACTTGTAACCCAAAAATGATTGCAATGCTTTACCTTTGATCATGTATTGATTTCATTCAGTGTGTTTTACACAAGCTAGAAGGCTTGTGTCTTCAAAAGACATCAAATACAACGTTTATAGTTTCCTCCTGTTGTCACAATGAAATGACTCAAGCAATGCCTCTCTTCTTTTCCATGGTGTGGCTTTACCTCATCACCACATCCAAAACCAAAACCACTCAACCATATGTAATTTTCTCAGATACACAAACAACATTTCTTGGAATTGCTGCCCTGTACCTCCTACAAGCGTAAATGAAATCTAGGGTCTTACTGACAGAGTATTGCAACTCTTGGAAAATCTGATTGGTCTGTAACATGGAGAGCTTTCTTATGCATTTTTCTGTCGTCTTGTTATTTCGTTGTCCTGCTCCTTCTCTTTATTTTCATCATAACATGTAATAAAAGTGAGTTTTATTACTTGAAAATGGTTGGAGAGAGAGATTCTTGGTTCCCAGAGAGCTTGCGTCTGGGACCTGTAATGGCTCTATTATTGGATGGCAGGGAGAGGTGTTGTGCTGATATTAGCATTTTGTTCCTTTTCATAAAGGCCAAATGCTGGAATCACTAATAATCTGCATCTGCACAGCTCATACACCCGAGATTTGTTATCAGCACTGAAGCCATTTTTTCATTACAAGGCTGATAAATGAAAATGTTTAATGATTGATTAGCGCTACACGGTCTCCAATGGAAACACATTTTTCATAGGTCTAGACAATTTAATACTCCTCTCAAAATACTCTAATGAGTGCACTTGCACAAATTTGCGCCCTTTAGTTGTCAATAAGTCATTGATTAACTATTTCCTCAATGCAGTGTAATCAAAAAACAAACTAATGAGCTGATCGATTTGTTCTCTCCGCATTTTTACTATACTTAGTTCAAATCGGTCCAAACCTGAGGTGAAGATTCAATATGTAATTATATATAAATGTGCATTAAATATGTGTTTGATCTCATGTAGGGTATGGACCATGATGCCTTTGAGAAGAAGTTCAACACGATGGAGGTGGACTTCCTGCACAGCCAGCAGAAATACTGTAAGGAAGTTCTAAAGCTGAAAGCCGGACAGAGAGCTGTAGTCAGCAACGGCAGGGTGAGATTCACAAACAACCCCTCCTCTTCGAGACAACTAAAGAAAATTTCTATGAGAGTTATGAAATCACTTCTAACCTAATGACCTATAATACCGCACCGCTGATCTGGATGATAAATAGTCTGAACTCTAAGGTCTCACCAGTTGGTCCCTCACTTGGGGACGTTCATTTTGTTGACTCAGTATTAAGCAGTTTGCTTGGCCTGTCCTAACCTGTGAGGAGAGGAGGAGCGAGATGAAGCCTGGCGTTAATTCGCCAGCATCCACTCAGCATCCTCTGCTGCAAGGGTCACAGGTCACATGGAACCACCGAACTGTCATAACGCTGTGCTTTTTCAGCAGAGTCTTTGTTGACAGACAAGCACAAAATGGGCTGCAGTGTGCAGTGCAGTCTGCAGCGACGACATTTCATCATTCCCCAACACACCAAAGTGCTCTCCAAAATTAGTTTTCATCCTAAAAAAAAAGCTATGGTTGCATAATTTCCGCTATTTTCTTTGGGTTTATAAGATAATTAATATAAAACAGGACTAAAATGTATGTTTGTGTTTTTTTTAGGTATATTTATACAACATTTAATGTTTATGTTTGTCTATATATTTTATTTATTTATTATAAGGTATTATAAGATAATATACATTTCTAATACAGATGCAATGATTTTGTAGCTGATATATACATTTATATTGAATTTTTTTTTTTTAATAAACATTGTCAAAAAATGACCAAAATAATAGACATTCGACATGGTAACACTTTATAATAACCGCACACTATGAACCATTATTTAAGCATTTTTAAATAGTCAATTCATCCATTATAAAGCATTGTTCACAACATTTAATAGGCATTAGTAAGCAGTTTGTAAATACACCTATAAATGTTTTGTTCTTGAGCATATCTATAATGTTTAATATACTTTGACATACTTTATCTTGTTTTGTTTTTTTAATGTGGGCTAAATAACTGTTACACTGGTTTTGTAATGGCTATATTTTGATATTTATTATATACAATCTTTAAAAAAAACTAAATGTATATATACTTACTTTTGTGGCATGAGTGGTATTTGTCATTAATTTCTTTAGCTGCAGTCTAATTGGCTCTAAACCATTAAGGGTTTTGCTCCACAGAGGACATGGTCCACTAGCCAAATGTAAACGAAAAGATGCAAAGCAAAATTAGCAAAAATTATAAGCTTAACTTTCATTTTCTGTGTTAAAAAACCTAAGTGCATTCCGGGTAAAAAGAAAAACACCAAAAAAACATTGGTATTAAACGCCAGAGCGACAGTCTGGCAGTCAGCCTTGCTTTGATTAGCATTAAAAATGTTCTGCCATGGACATGCATATAAATGGCTGTCTCTCTCAATTGGATTTTTTTTTTTTTTTTCATTTATTTTCATTTCATTTCATTTAGTTCTAGGTGTAAAATTTTGAGCCTCTGTACCATGGTAAGCAAACATGCTCTGACACTATAGGCCCCATGGTGCTGATAGCTGGTGCAGAATGAAATTCAGCCTGTGACTTCCTCCGAACTTACCTTCTGACTAACAATGAGGTCAATGTCTTCACTAGATCCTGAGCCTACTCGATGAGGAGGAGTTCAGTGTGGAAGATTTCCATCTACTAGAGAAGATCTCACTTCGCGCTTCAGCAGATAAGATTAAATCTAAGATCAAGCAGATGAACTTAAATGCCCAAAAGTATGCTATGTTTTTGCTTGTCACCTCAAACTAGTAGACTGTAGATTTAAAATTTGTTTGTGAAAGAAAAACGGAAACCTGTTATTTATCTCCACAGGGCCAGTGATCTAATCATGAAAGTAGACGCTCTCCTCACTGCATCACCTAAAGGAGAGGCCAGAAAAGACGTCAAATTTCTGAAGGACAAACACAGGTGCACAGCTAAGAGTATCCATATTTTAAAAAGAAAATAAATACTCTCACCTCAGTGCATTTCAACAGACCCTTTTGCTGCTTTTGTAATTGAAAACCATAGAAAATAACATGTTTATATAATAAGTGTCTCAGTGATGATGCCTGCTTTGTAATTGTATCCTTTGAGTCGGTTCTTTTCAATTAATCACTCTAATAAATAGCCTTTTGATAAATGGGTCTGAAACTAAATCACATATTGGTTAGACAAGCTGCATATTCAAACATAAACCCCCTTCCACCCAATTGGGTTTCCATGGCTATGATCAGCTCCTCTTATTATTTATGCGTATTCACAGCTACTTGTGACACTGAAGTAGTCCATTTGCGTGATATGTTAAAAGCCTCTACTTCAATTTATCTCATTAACGCAGCACTACCAATGAATCAAGCTGACCAGATGTGTCTTTTAACAGCGTTCTTCAGCTGGCACAGCGGGAAGATGAGGTGTCTTATGATGTGGTTGCCATCGTGGATCCTCTCACCAGAGATGCACAGAAGCTGGCTCCTTTATTAGTTGTACGTACAGTACAACTTTGGTCACATTTAAGTGCTTATTGTTTCTCAGGCCTTGTTTGTGCTGTGATTCAGCTGAGAGATAACGTGCTTTGTCATTGCAGAGGCTTCCAAAAGCATTCTTAATGGCCAACTTCATATTCGTTTCATTATTATTATTTTTTTAATGGTCTGTGTGTCATTAAAGAACTTTTCTGTACACAGTAGATGTAGAATGTGAAATGAGAGCAGTTGACTCATCTGTATGCGGTCCTTTGGAGCGTGACCTGGAGCCTTTTCTCCTGAATCCTGTTGTTTGTGAGTGGTTAATAAACAGGCCTTCTCCTCTGTGTATGCTGCAGGTGCTTGGTCAAGTGGTCAATATGAAAGTGCAGGTGTTCATGAACTGTCGAGCCAAGCTGTCTGAGATGCCCCTGAAGAGGTGAGAGCAAAAGCTTAATTAAACTTCAGCTCTGAGAGGGTCGGGGGACATGCATGTGCACACACACGCTCACTCACACTCATATAGCAGCTAGTGCTGTTCTGCAGGTATTATCTTGTTTTGTTTTTTAACAGAGTTTAACAGAGTGGTAAAAATGGTTAATAAGTCAGAAATCAGGGGTAATTTTTTTCAAAACAAGGCACAGTTTGTTTGTTTTAATGATCTTATATTACCTATAAGGACTAATGTACCCTATTATGGGTTATGAAAGGTTGTGGGTTATGTTTTGGTTTTGGAAGTCCCAAACAGGGGTGCGTTTCCCAAAAACATGGTTAGCCTACTATGGTCGCAAGTTCCGTCGTTACCAGCACAGTTCAGCGATTCTGTGTTTCCCGAATGCATAGTTCAAACGAACATTCGCAGTCAACGTCACAAACGTACGTGGTTAAAAATACAGCTTTGGACCTGTGGTTAGAAGCATAGTTTCTTGTTAGTAAGATGTATGGGCTTTAATCAATATGCTTTTTGCCTCAAGAAGCAAACTAACATGCATTACTATCTTTATCTGCTATTCTATATAAATATAAAATGCCTTTTAATTATGTATTTTTGCACGTCTGTTCTAAACACTGTTTTTGAAAAGTGCGCATGTGCACAAATGGCTAAGGGAACCGGATTATGACGTAAGAGGGAACCCGCGATGATTCAAAGGTCAAATAAAGCAAAATGACAGTGAACAAAAATAGTAAATTAGTATGTGTCATGTTCAATACAGCAGCATCTTGGAAATCTCTAATAAGTTAAATAGCGCGAGTTATTCCTCCACCACCTGCGTGTGACGTCATTAACAATGGCCCTATATTGATGAACTAATGTGGTTCAAATGACGGAGATGTGACCGTGTTCGGGAAGACCGTGTGTAGCTAGTTCGTTTCCAAAACAATGCATCGTGCTTTGATGGTTAATCAGCGAGTTACATCGTTGTTCAGGAAATGCACCCCTGGCTGACATGCATGCAAGGTCAAAAAACACTTAAAATGTTTTAAAATGACTGAATTTGTTTACCTATACTTAACTCAAAGCGAGATTGTATATCCCTTGTCCTGTTGTTTTATTTTGTTTTATTTTATTTTTCTTTAATATTATGTAATTGTCCTGAAAAATCAGTTATACAATTTTTTTTTAATTGTTTATAAATAACCATGCTTGGTTTATTCCACAAAAAAAGTTAAAATCATATTTAGAAGTTAGAAGAAAACTGATTGCTATTCCCACCAGTTTAGTGTATAATATTGATGTATTATAGCTACATTTCCTTTGTCTTTCTGGCAGCTTTTATCGATATGTTTTGGAACAAGATGTTTCATTCTTCGGCAACAACTCTCTTTCCCCTGGCCCTGTGGCCCGCTTTACTGAAATCCCAGAATCCCCTCTGCTCACACTTAATATGATCACTCCAGAGAGCTGGATGGTAGAGGCGGTCAGGAGCCCATATGATCTCGATAACATCCACCTTCAAGAGGTATGAATTCTAACTCTAAATGCAGTATTTATACATTTATCAATGCTGAGTGTGGTTTGTGTTTGCTTAACAAACTGTTTGATGTAACTGATTGCATTGTATTGATGTTTAGTGGGAGTATGATAGATTTGGATGGATAAATCAGTCTTCTCCTACTGTATTGTCAGGTCAGCGGTGTAGTTGATGCAGAGTACGAGCTTGAGTATCTGCTGTTGGAGGGCCACTGTTTTGACCTGTCCACAGGTCAGCCTCCCAGAGGACTTCAGTTTACACTCGGCATGAGACAGGAACCTCTCATGCATGACACCATTGTCATGGCCAACCTAGTGAGTTATTCTCCCTTCTTTGCTTTTTCCTGAATATATGTTGTATTTATTGCACTTGGAGTTTGATAAGAGTTACATGGACCCAACATGAGATGTCTCTCATCATGTCGTTCCAAACCTGCATGACTGGTGTTCTTCTGTGGAACACAAAAGCAAAAGCTAACCCAGCGCATTTCACAGGGCTATTTCCAGTTAAAGGCCAACCCTGGTGCCTGGATCCTGAGACTGCGTGAGGGCCGCTCAGAGGACATCTATAACATACAAGCGTAAGTTTTAAATACTAATGTTGAAAAGTTTGGTGGTCAGTAAGATCTTTTTATTTATTTATATCTCA
The DNA here is from genome assembly GCA_032357445.1 of Enteromius radiatus. Taxonomy (NCBI): domain Eukaryota; kingdom Metazoa; phylum Chordata; class Actinopteri; order Cypriniformes; family Cyprinidae; genus Enteromius; species Enteromius radiatus. The sequence continues at coordinate 7,337,980 of JAUCMS010000153.1, read as the reverse complement.
TGTTTACGAAGGCTATATTTTGTTGTCACTTTTTTCAAGTTAAAGCATCCTTGCTGGATGTATCAACTTCTTTCAAAAAAAAAATCTTACTGACCCCAATGTTTGAAAGTTACATTTGGCATATCTTGTTTCTTCAATGATTTAAAGTCCTTTTAAAGTTATCGATTTTATCAGCACTTGCATTTTCTTGGAGTCAAACCTGTCGTCTTGGGTCTGCTGGTGATGGGCTGTATGATGAATGCAGATAACATCCAAAATAAAGGACAAAAGGAAACGGCTACACTAACGGAAACTAACGGTCCACATGAACACACTCTAAAATGTTCGTCATCAATTTTCATTCACAATTGTGCACATTTAAGCAGGTCTTTAAGGAAACACAGTTGTGGTTTCTTCTAGAATTATAGAAGACAGTAAAAGTAATACCCCATTCATTCAGGGTAACGATAGAGCACAGTGTTATTTTTCACACTGCTAATGTGATTATTCATACAGTCTGGGGTCTGGCACTAAACAAAACCAACTGAGAGAGAGTGTGTGAGAGAGAAAAAGGAAGTACCTCTCAGGCACACACACTGCTGACTGCTAAATGAATGGAAAGGCAGTGTTTTGTCAGTGTGCAATTCACTGAAATCCTGTTCTGAGGAAGTGCAACCTAATGGATCCAGAGTTTCATTTATGATGCCGGAACTAATGGCACTCTGTGTCCTGTATCACTGGACATTTATTATGCTTTCATGTCATCACAACTTTTTTCTGAGACATGAACAACTTGACAAAAGGAACACTCAAAATAAATCCAGCATTGAATTGTGAGTCATCTGTGAGGATTCAGAGTAATGACAGTGATTGCAAGGCAGCTGTTCTTCATCCTGTTGATCTTTTTTATTTTCCTTCTTGTTCTTATTGTCCCTCTTCTTGTTCTTGCCCTTTTTTGTTGTTGTTTTTCTTCATCATGTTCATTCTTTTGTCCTTGTTCTTTGTTTTTTCATTGTTTTCTTTTCCTCTGTGTTATTGTTGTTCTTCTTTGTTCGTTCTTCTGCATTGTTTGTTACTCATCTTAAGTTTAATGCATTTTAATTAATCTCTAATTTAATGAGTTGTAAGCACTGATATTTCCTTCAGAATGGGGAAAGATATAGCTGTACTGTAGTATATTAGCATTCATTTAGTGTTTTGTATGTTTGTTTTAGGCATGATGGCACGGACTCTCCTGTTGATGCTGGTGATGTCATTGTGGTACTCAACAGCTTCCACAGCAAGATCATCAAAGTTAGAGTAAGTTTGTAATTAGTAGTATTTACAATCTATCATGCTACAGTAACAAGCATTTACAGACTTTGCCTCAATAGAAAACACAAGATAATGGGACCAATGAAAAAATAATGTCTGTTTAAATATTAGGTCCAGAAGAAGCCTGACAAACTCAATGAGGATCTTCTAAGTGAAGGAACAGAATCCAAAGGCTTGTGGGATTCCATAACCAGGTACGTCGGATTTTTGAACCACTAATCAAATCTTAGATCACTTCTTAAAAAGCTGAAGGGGCAACAACACTTTTAAATTTCAAAACAATCACAAAAATATCACAGAAAAACAGACAGCAAGGTTTTTGGCTATGTCTGGGTCTGCATAGAATCTACAGAATGTGAAAGTCCAAAGTTCTTGCTTTTTTCCCCCTTTTTTTTCTTTTTATATATATATACACAATGTTTTTGGGGGTAGTTTGATAACAGACTCATTCGTGAAGTTCTTCAAAAATCTCTATAACCGGTGTGAAATAAGTTTCTGGGTAGTCCTGTCTATGACTGTTTGTCTCTAAATACACAAACTACCATTCAAAAGTTTGGGAGTGGTAAAATTTGTACGTTTTTGAAAGAAACACGTTCATGTTATTTATGTATTTATTTTTTTATATATATTTAGATAATATTTAGATAAGCTGCATTTATTTTACCAAAATACAGTAAAAACATTGTGAAATATTATTTGGTGTAAAATAAGTGTTTTCTGTTTTAATACACAAATCAAATTTAATTTATTATAGCAAAGCTCAGTTTCATAGCAGAAGCTGCTATTTCAATGGCTGTTACTCCAGGCTTCAATGTCACATGATACTTGTGAAGACTGTGATACATTTTCAGGGTTCTCTGACTAATAAAACGTTCAAAAGAATCACATTTATTTGAAATAACAGTATAGTGTCACTTTTGTTCAATTTAATGCATCATTTCTCTATAAGAGTATTATTTGCTTTGTAAAAACTTTTACTGGCCCCAGACTTTTGAACAGTAGTGTATATTTTGCATATTAAAATGGAGAGGTTTGCATTTTAATGAACAGCTCTGTTTATTACGTTTTATGATCTGTCTCCTTTGCTCATTGCTGTCTTTGAGAAGTATGTGGAGTTCTTTGGAGAAAAGGTAGGGAACTTGATCCTTTTTTACTTTTTTTTTTTTTTTTTTTTCCTCCACTTACTCACTTTTTCTTGCTTCAGTAAGTGACGCAGCAGAATTTGAGTTAGCGAGTATAGGTCTGTGATCTATCTTGTTCACTGAGTTTCCCCTCAGCTTGATTTTACACATCGTTCTCCACATTCAGAAATAGTTTGCCAGGTTGCTTCAAAATTCCCCCTTGTCTCAGCAGTGTTACATCACCTCCACTCCACATTATTAAACAAATCTCATCTTGCCTTTTTTTTTCTTGGGAAGCATGTTACTTGGAAACAGGAGACTGAAATGTTTCAAAGGTGTGATGCTTGCTATTAAAAAAAAAAATGCTCTAATGTGAATATCTGTGCAGAGGCAGCAGTAGGTGAGATCTTGGCTAGGGTGATTGTGGGAAGCTACAGATGGCACTTGGTTTTGTTTTGTGGTAATGATGGAGGTTGAAATCTCTGAGCCACCTCAGAACATGCATACAGTATGGTTTGCCGACATGAATTGGTGCTGTCTCAAAACCTGACCTGGCTGAACCAACAACTTGAAAAAAGTATCACAGTTTCAACAAAAAACAGCACAACTGTTTTTCAGGTTTTCAAATAATAAAATATTTCTTGAGCATCAAATCAACATGCTCCGGGTGTGTGGTTGTTCACTTCTCACTGCTGTGTGTGCGCACTTGGATGGGTTAAATGCAGAGCACAAATTCCTAGTATGGGAAACCATACCTGGCCACATATCACGTCCTTTCCTTTCCTTTTTCCTTTTTTATATTAGAATAATTTAAAAATGATCATGTGACAGTGAAGACTGGTGTAATGAAAATTCGGCTTTTGTAATCAACAAATAATCCACACAATGACAGATTATTAGCAGAGCTGTAGTCCTGTACTGTTGTAGATAAGTGTGTGTTTTTTGGTGTCTTGCAGCTTTGCCGGAGGCCCGAGTGTGGACGAGCCTGACAAGAAGAAAGACGTTCTCAACATTTTCTCCGTAGCCTCTGGACATTTATACGAGCGCTTCCTGAGGTAGGACCACCACACTTGTATGAACGCGGCCATGTTAGTGTTATCTTTAACTCGTCATGTGTTTGTACTTCCCGTTATTCCTCTTATAGAATAATGATGCTCTCTGTTCTTCAACACACCAAAACCCCTGTCAAGTTCTGGTTCCTCAAAAACTACCTCTCCCCCTCATTCAAGGTAAGATTGTTATCATTCCCAGCATGCTCGAGGCACTCACCTGGCTGTTTACTGACTGACTGACTGAAGCATTTTGTACACATAGCAAGTGCTGGCTGAAGTTACATTTCAAATTTCACTGGCATGGATTATTTTTGAGAGTTGGGGTGAACAAGTTTTTAAATTTATTTTTAATGTTGGCTTTAGCTGACTTGACAAAGTTTATAGCATCAGATTTTTTAAAATATATTTTTTTTACTTTATAACTTTTTATTTGTTTACTTTTTTAAAAAACCTGTATGTTTTGTTTTACCTAACCCTAACCCTATTACTTTTAACCTTTTAATATAATATACCTTTAAATATAGGAGCTGCACAATATGTATTAACAATCAAACTGCTATTTTCTGAATTATTGTGAATTAAAATTATTTTGGTTTTGTTTATGCTTATTTGTAAGGCTACACAAGTTGGCCTAACATTTTGTGATTATATGTCAATTTTATTATTAAATAAAAGAAATAATATTACAAAAATAAACAAATGTAAAAAAAAAAAATTACTACTGCAATATTATATTATGCCAGTCCTAAATTAATTTAAAAACTGGAACAGAAGTCATGCCATGCAAGTGATGCTCCAACATTAAAGATTAAATGAATGCTTTGTCATAATGTTGTCAATGAAAATGGGGGAGGGGGAGACGTATTCATGAATGTGTTAATAGATCACTGTGCCAAATATAGTGTGTCATCCTCTGTAGCTTATCCCTTTCTGCTTGTGTGTACAGGACACAATCTCTCACATGGCAAAGGCTTATGGTTTCCAGTATGAGCTGGTCCAGTATAAGTGGCCCCGCTGGCTTCACCAGCAGACAGAAAAGCAACGCATCATCTGGGGTTACAAGATCCTTTTCCTGGATGTGCTTTTCCCACTGGCTGTGGACAAGATCATCTTTGTAGATGCTGATCAGGTGACCTTGTGCATGAGAAGAACAGTGCTTCTGAATGAAAAGCTAGCATATTTGTATATTTAGCAACAAACAAGATCTCAATACAGGTCAAATTCAGTTAGCATCCATCTCAGAATTACTTTTTATTGGAATTTAATTTAAACTTTTTTTTTTTTTCAAGACTTTGATTCTTCTTAACAGTAAGGTTTGATTTTGCATGTCAAGCCATTACATTTGAGCTTCTTTTTATTATATTTGATATGTGTTGATGTTGATCCTTGTTTATATGTGAATCGAAGCCTAAACTGTTTTTTCTTTTCTTTTTTTTAATTCATATACAAGACATGATTGTCTCCCTTTGTAACCACTCCCATTGGATTGCTTTTACAGTGTATTTATGAAGTTTTTTTTAAGCGTCTGATTATTGCGAGGAATGGACTCTCAGTTTCATTAAAAACAGCTTGTGTTTTCAAGATTAACAGGTTTTTAAGGGTTTCAAGCAGCATGAGAGAGAGTAAATAACACATTTTCGCTCAATTCCTGGTGTTCTGAACACAAAATGAGCTAAGAAAAAGATAATAAAAATCATGGCTGATATTACTTCACTTTATCCATACTACATGAAGGCCTTGTTGCATCATGGGAAATAATCCTCTGTACAGTGTTCTCTGTTGTATGCTACACCCTTTAGCAGATTTAGTCATAGATATAAAAAAAAAATCTTTTTATTAGCAGCCAAGAGAATTCACAGGCACTTCTCCAACAATCCATCCTGTTAGCACATTAGCTAATAGCGATATCTTCTAATTGCAAAACATAACCCGGCACATTTCATACATAGATTGTCAGGGCAGATTTGAAGGAGCTGAGAGATCTGGATCTAGAGGGCGCCCCCTATGGGTACACACCATTCTGCAACAGCCGAAAAGAGATGGAAGGGTACCGTTTTTGGAAGACTGGCTACTGGGCTTCTCATCTTGGACACAGGAAATACCACATCAGGTTAGACCACAAAACAAATCACAATAATGTATGTCGAAAACACAGAATGTCATTTTCGTTTTGATTGATTAGATTTGCTGTAACATTTGAAAATATGTTAATGGGATTCTGTTGTTATATGATATTGTGATATGTGTAATGTTCATTAAAGGTTCCGTTTTTTCCCCCAGTGCATTATATGTGGTGGACTTAAAGAAATTCCGAAAGATCGCAGCTGGAGACCGCCTCAGAGGGCAGTACCAAGCTTTAAGCCAAGATCCCAACAGTCTGTCCAACTTGGACCAGGTACGTGCTTGACATTACACATGTTGACCATTAAAGAAGACTCTAATGTAATTTGAATGTTCTCTATGGGGTTTGATGCTAATAGGACCTTCCCAACAACATGATCCATCAAGTAGCCATCAAGTCTTTACCTCAGGAGTGGCTGTGGTGTGAGACCTGGTGTGATGACAATTCCAAAACTACCGCCAAGACTATAGATCTGGTTAGTATGCATTTACACTACACTGTCTTTCAATACTACAAATAAAGAAACGAGAGACCCACTGGGAAGATGCCAGGTAATATATATATAAATAATGTTTATATACTGTATATAACATAGCCAGTTATGAAATATCTTGTGTTTCAAAGATAAATGACATGAAGGTAAGTAATGACAGAATAAAATTTTTTGGGTGAACTATCCCTTTAATACCCATTCAGGCTGAATATAAAAAATGTGCATTGTTCATAAGCAGTACTCAAAATAAAGTTCCAATTTGTATATTGGTAAGTATCAAGCAGGGTTGCCAGGTTTTTTACAACAAAATCCGGCCAATTGCTTCTCAAAACAAGTCCAGTCATGTTTCAGGGGGTATCTCTTGCTTTCCGGGGGGTAAAATACACGTGTTTTTGGCAAGGTTCCCCTGGTAAAAGCATTTTAGGGACTAAATGTCACATTATTGGGGTCCCTTTAACTTGCGGACATGAAAAACAAACCACAGCAACAGTGTAAAAGTAGTCCATTCGTTTAAATATGCTGATACATTTGAAATAAATGCATTTTAAATATTGCTTTTTTAATAGGGTTGTTGTATAACTTTTTTAAATTAAAAAAAACAATCATTATAAATGTTGGAATTAACACTTAAAATGATTAAATGATGTATTATAGCTAATAATTCATGTTAACTGATACAGTTAGTGTAGTTAACTAATGTTACCAAACATAAGGAGACCTTAATATACAGTGTTGGTGATAAACATTTAGATATATCCTTCAGCATAACCCTACTTATCGTATTTGGCACTGCTTATAATTTCAGCAATAACAATTAATTTGCTTTGTCACATTTGACAAACAGAGCACCTGAAAGACGATATTTGAAGTGATACCAGCTTGAAATGCCTGCAGTCTGATCATATCCAGATTTCTTCATTCCCACTATGACTAACGCACATGCAGAGAGCGACAAAAATAGTAGTCTCATTTACACCCTCTTCCTCCCTGCCGGCTGCTCCTGGGAGGTGGAGACGGAAACGTCTCATTAGAGATGGCAGTGAGGGAAATGGGTGTGAGGGCTGCAGCTCACAGCACAGGCTGGACTCAGGTCTGACGCAGGTTTAGAAGAGTGCTGACCTCCACATTCCACCCAGCGCTCTCACCTCATTAATGTAGACCAAGTTTAGCTGTTAAAGTCTTACTCCAGTACTGTGTGGAGTTATTTTTACTCAAACACGCTATAGGGAAGCAGTTGTCATTTTCTGTTTATTTTATTCTTTCATTTTCACGCCAACCTGCAACAGTCACCCCATAATATCATTGCTTTAGTGTTCCATAATAATCAAACTGAATTGTGAATTGTTTTATCTTGCCATGAATATAGAACATTGTTGCTGGCATAGCATTAAATCATAAATAAATATTTTGAAACTTAAGAACCATTACTTATCAATGTTGAAAACCGTAAAATAGCTGGTTCATGTGTCTAAGCAAGTGACCAGTTTGAGCTCAGATGTGGTATGCTTTTTGTTTTGATGTCTGTTTTCAAATATGATGCAACTTTTCTGAACTTTCTGTGCCAGCGGCACAATCAAAGTGCCGTTATGTAGTAAAAATGTGTTTTGTGACTCAGAAGTCATGAAAGTGTTGATATCAAGTTCTATTATAGATGAACGGCATTGGCAGTTTTCAATTTAAGTGCTCAAGAAATTAAATAAGGCCACTCTAAGCACTGATGGAAAAGGTTGAAGGAAGTGTTTTGCCACCACAATTGACTGTTTTCTTTGTGTTGATTTATTGCAGTGCAATAACCCAAAGACCAAAGAGCCCAAGTTAAGTGCAGCGGTGAGGATTGTTTCCGAATGGTCCAAGTACGACAATGAGATAAAGCAGTTTCTCAAACGGGTGAAGGAGCAGAAGGAGAAAATTACTAAGGGTAGATCATCATCTCAGCACACAGGTGAGATTTAGTCTTCACTAAAATGACGACTACTTTTTTTCCATGTCTTGTGTGTAAAGCACACAAAGTTTATAAACATCATCTGTGTTTTAACAGGAACTCGACGTGATGAACTTTAGCACTTGAGTGCTCATGTTTGCACCTATCTCCTGTGAATCTTGAACTCAACCATAAAGAGGTGTTTTCCACAACAGGAACACTGAGGAAATGCACACAATGAAGTATTTTAAAGGACTTCATGACACATTTTATGTATATGATGTTTGAATGATTGAAGGTTTAGTGTGAATCCTCTCTGACTTCAAGTATAAATAACACTTTTTTTTAACTGTTGGGAAAACTTACAATTATTGCAGTGTTATCTGATTTTTTTGGCCAGTTTATGAAATATCCATGGCACTGGTGTATATTTATACGGGACAAACATGTCAATATTGTGTACATTCCTTCAGAGAAGACTATAAATGTTTATACTGTTTCACAGTTAATTTCACATGACCTTTTTGTAACATAGTTTCAGTAAATATTCTGTCATCATTTTAACAGTGACTGTTTGCTAATGGAAGATATCTGAACACTACCAAGTAGAGCTCTCTAAGATGTAGAGTGTATTTCCAGAATAAATTCTCATATTCATTGCTGTTAGTCAGCTCTACAGATCCATTCCCTAAAACTGTCTCTGTGTCCCAGTTATTGAGACAGATCTTTTACATTCCCTGTTTTATTTATATTACATCATTGACTCTGTATACATTTGTTTCTATGCCTTGATGTTCAAAGATGTGGATTTTCTCAGGAATAAAGTCATTTTTATTAAAAAAAAAAAAAAAAAAAAAAAATCCTTTGATATACTGGTTTTAAAAGCATTTGATTGACGTTTAATATAAACACCTATGCACTTCAATCAAAGTATAAACAATCCGAAACTCTTTATTTTAAATAAGCATTCATATCTTTTATTTCTTTATTTACAGCATAGTGCGATTCATAGAAAAATAGCATTGCTTTCTATGTACATCTTATCAGTGGGAATGAAAAGGTTATTGCTCACAGACGTGGTCTTATCTATCAACCTTGCGCTCTGGATTGTAAGATCCCTGAAATTACCGGAGCTGCTTCGAAGAATGACAGTTAGCCAAAGGGATCATTTGATAGCTGGGTTCGGTGTTTGAAGGTGCTTGTCATGTCAGAACCATGCATTTGGGCGGGTTCAGTAGGTGTCAGTTCCTGTAGGCTGACTCCAGCTCATATCCAGGCCCTTGGTCTATTCAGCCGAGCCTTAATTGAAATTGAATTTGAAATTAAAAGGTCCAGAACCGAAAGGATTGAATCCCTGGAAGTTTTCCCAGCCACCGTGGAAGTGGTGGTGATGCCCTCCACCCTGCTGACTCTCTGGATCCATGGGGTCCTCGCCCTGATCAAACTTACTCCTCATCTCTGCAGATCAGCAGAAGAACTGGACTAAGTTACCATAGAACATTAACCGAGCAACAACAGGGTGAAGATGAAACGTGGCACTAAAATATACCTGGATTGGTGAGAACTTCTTTGGCTTGAGCGATGTCTATAAACTTCTTCTCTGCCTTTTTCTTTTCTTCTGCATCCTGGAAATTGTCTGGATGCCACTGCTGCGCCAGTTTTCTGTAAGCTTTCAAGATCTCTTTCTTTTGGGCGGTTCTGCAGCCACAGCAGTTTAATAGTGTTTACTTAGGCCTGCCATTGATTAATAGATGACACAAAATTGTTGTGTGCATTATCTTACCTCTTTACACCCAGGATCTTGTAGTAATCTCTCTTCTGGGACTGTTTGAGAAGCCGTTGTGCTCTTTCCAGACCCTCCTTGATCTGTCGGTCATTTTCACTGTGTTCTTTAGCACTCTCAAAGTCCTTAATGGCTAAAGAAAAAAGCATTTCTGTCACTTGACCTCATCATTTTAAAAGCAATCTTGAGGCAAAAGCATTAAAAGTAGCCAATTTGCCAAAAATACATCACCCAGTTATTAATCATCAGTTGCGGTCCAATAGTTCAACCTCTAATTAAAAAAACCTGGTCTGCATACTACAGATCTTGCAAAAATCCTCAAAAAGATAGTTTGTAGTCCTATTTAAAAGATCACAATATTCTTTGCGTTTTCCAGTGTGGTTTTTAAAGCTACACAGCACAGGATCTGCGCTTCTAGAAGTTTTTAATGATATTCTTTTAGCTACTGATGCTAGTGATTGTATTATTCCTGTGCTTCTTGATTTAACTGCTGCGTTTGACTCTGTGCATCTTAATTTTCTCGTCTGGAGCAGTGGGTGGGCATCAAGGGCATAGCGCTCAGTCCAACAGTTCAGGTCCTATTTCAAAAAGCCTGACTTTCTGTGTCCTCTCTCTTGTGGAGTACCACAGGGCTCGGTTTTAGGCCCTTACCTTTTCTCTCTTGATTTACTCCCCCTTGATTCAATAATCAGGAAGCATGGCTTGTCATTGTTAGAGAGACACTTAGAGAAAATTACACGGTCAGAGCACTACTTGATTGTCTTTATTTTTCTGTACAGCACTTTGGTTCACTTCAGTGTTTTTAAAGTGCTTTATGAAGTTTGATTGATTATTTGATTGATTGATAAAATATAACAATTATTACAATGGTTGAAATTAAAAACAAAAATTGTGTCCAGATTTACCTTCTTCATATTGGTCATCCTGGAGGTAGGCCTCTGCTCTGTCTTTTAAAGCGTTCACATTCTGAGGGTCTGCTTGCAGAACTTCACTGCACACTGAGATGGCTTTGGCAGTTTGTTGGTCCTGAGGAATAAGATCGAAACATTCACATCAGTTACACGCAGATGCAGTACATGGTTTGGTAGATAGTGACACCTTGTGGTCAAGTAACTTAGTCTCACCTTTGACAAACAGTGGCATGTGCGTTCTTTGGCGTTAAGTATGAATTGAGGAACATTTGGTTCCGTCTTCATAACAGACTCATATTTATTAACTGCATCGCTGTACCTGGGAATTTAAGAAAACAATCATTTAGGCTTTTTAGATTGTCATTGAGTGTTCATTCACTTTAATTTGTTTCAATTAAATTGGTCATAAGTTGAAGTAAAGAATATTCGGTAACACTTTACAATAAGGTGTCATTTGTTAACATTAGATAGTTAATGTATTACCTAACATGAGCGAAAATTGAACAATACATTATTATTACAGTATTTATTAATATTTGTTAACATTAGTTAATAAAAATACAATCATTCAGTGTTAGTTCATGTTAGCTCACACTGCATCAACTGCTTTTTTTATTTATTGAAGAATCCTGGAAAAGAATCCTTGAGTGCAAATTCTGAAGACTGCTGAAAATTAATCTTTGCCATAACAGGAATAAATGACACTTGAGAATATCTTAAAATAGAAATATATATATATATATATATATATATAAAAGTGTAAAAATGTTTAATATCTTGTTGTTTAATTTAATAAATGCAGCCTTGTTGAGCATAAAGACTAATTTTTTTTGTTAATTATATTCAAATGAATAAAAAGGGTTATTATAATATAACACAATATAATATAATATATTATATTTCGTGATCTGCATAGGACAAGTTTCACAAAATATTCAATAAATTTATCTATATTGGGACATACATTTGCTGCTGGATCAATTCCTCAGCAGCCTGTATCTGTTTGTTCAGCTTCTTAACTTGTTTGTAGTGGCTGAAGCACTGCTTATGATCCGGGTCCAGTTTCAGACACTCCCTCACCTCACTGCAAAAAAAAAATAAATATATATTATATAATTCAAAATAACCAGAATGAATACTGGATGCCATTCAATTTGGATACGCAGCATAGTGTGGCACTTACTTGTAGATTTATCTTCGCATATTGCATTTAATTTCACATTTTTAAAATATGATTGAAACATAGTAGTCAGTACACAGTTAAGGTCTATAGTGCATTGCATGACCTCCAAACTCCCAGACCTGATGCATTAATAACTACAGGTCGTCTTACTTGAGGGACATTTCATGGTCTCCCAGGTTGTAATAGATGGTGCTGAGCTTGTAGAAAGCCTGAGTGTTATCACTTTTTAGTTTTGAAGCAGCCTTGAGGTCACTGATGGCTTTGCCCATTTCACCCAACTGAATGAAACACTCTGCCCGCAGCTCTCTGGAGTCTGCATCCCAGACACATGTCTGAAAAGACAACAAGCAAATAAAAAGCACTTGACAAAAGTTTTTTATAATATTTTGCTATCGGCAGTTAATTTGATATCTGTTCTGTTTAGAGTTCCTACAACTACATTACATAACAAAGAGTGCCCTTATTGAGCACAAGTATGCCCTTTGTGCACCAGGACAAAACCGCCTGGATCACTTACAGTAAACACAGACGATCCTCTTAGGTCAATTCAAACTACTGAGTTACTAAAGAGGGGGACGATTATATTTTGCTATACTGTTACAGATTTCTTAATATTTTGAATTAGATTAGATTATTCACATTTTCATTTTTTTATTTTTTATCATTTATGACAGCAGTTTTGGGACATACTTCTTTGGATCAGTTCTTCTTCTGCAGCCTGTACTGGTCTTTTGAGCCTTCTGACTTTGTAACTTTCATATATTTTATTGATATACTATCAAAGCTTCTGTTAATATTTCAAATAAGTTATTATTTTTAATTCGCTTTTAAGATTAAGATTTTATTTATTTGTTTTAGTTGAAGTTTAAATTTTTTTTGTGTGTGTTTTTGTCATTTTCAGTATTTGTTTTTTTGGTTATGGTTTTAGGTTTAGTTAAAGATAATAACCCTGATTCAGGTTAACTCACATCAATGATAATATCGAGGTGTGATACAGCAGATCCGTAGTCTCTGTGGTTGAAATCAGTCTGTGCCTGGCCCACCAGTCTCTGAATTTCATCAGATTTCTTTAACTGGCTTTGTGCCTCCTGCTCTTCCCTGCTGCTTGGGTTTGATTTGAGCTAAAAGACAAAAAAAGTGTCACCCTTAAGACAATGAACAGATGGCAAGTGTCAAAACAGCACTTAAATTGTGAAGGTTACTTTGGGGAAATTACAGGAAATATACCCCACTGACTCAACTAGGAATACTCTGGAGAAGAATGAGGAGGTTTCAGGGAGACTTAATTAAATATTGTTTCCTCAGAGGTATTACAATTGAAATATCTATGTGATATAGAATATACTTTGATTATCCTCAGATGATTTATATGGGCATGATAACTAGGTGTGCACTGATCAGAAAACATGAGGCCAGTATTTTAGCATTATGTTCCACCGATACTAACCTAATCTGAAAAGAACCACTTTTACTGCAGTGTTAATATTAAACCATATGCTAGAGAAAAAGGGACTACACCTTAAAATTATAGAAATCACTTAATATGCAGGAGTATTAGAAGTTGAAAATGGCAAGTAATGATCAACTGGTGTTCAATTGGTGCATTCATAATGCTAACTAAATGCCACGCACCACTTTTTTGAAATCGCTTTCAGCTTCATCAAGTTTGCCGTGTTTCAGCAGTAGGTTTCCTCTCTGAAGCCTCGCCTGTGGATTAAGAAGAAACACCGGTTACACAGGTTTGTGTAAACCATATAAAAATGCATATTTTACAATGTGAAAGGTTTTCTAGGTTTCCTCACCGATGTGAAATCCGGTTTAAGTTCAATGACTTTGCTGAGATCTGGTAATGCAGATTTTGACTTTCCCATAGCAAGGTATACAGTTGCTCTTCTATAGTATGCCATGTAATTTTTGGGGTCACCATCTGATAATGAAAAAAAAAGTGCTTGTGATGCATGTATATATACACTTTTATAAACATTTATAAAGAATATATTCCAACACAAGATTTCATGAAGTTCTCATGTAAATAGATCCAGTACTCACCAACAGCAGCGTGGAAGTGAGAGAGAGCATCTGCCAGCTGTCCTGCGGCAAGAAGCTTCTTCCCCATCTCCAGATGATTCTCAACACCTCCATCCTTCCCACCATTAACTCCTGCAATACACGTGATAGGTAAATACCTTTCAAGTATAGATTAACCATACCACAATAAGGTATACAGTAGCAGAAGTATAGCACACTGGAGTAGTGCCCATTAGTGTACAGTTAGTATGGCAATAGCATAGTACACCTCAAACGTGTCCACTAAAGTCGACTAGAGTACAATAGAGTCAGGAAGACTAGATTAGTAATAATATGAGTGAAGTGAAACAGTGACAACTCGTGACCAAATAAATTGTTGCAATGGAATGACCGAATTGCTTAAATAGAAAAAAGCATTGCTATAGACAAAATAACATTCCAAAAAATATATATATATAAATAAATCATCATTTAGGCTTAAAGCATGTTTGACAGGTCAGTGGATCCTCAGCAGCGTGTTTCTTGTTAACTAACGTTACTACAACAGTTTTCCATATGTAGTTTATGAGTAACGTTAACATGTAGATCTAAACAGCTGGGAATTTTCATCTCTCATTGACTTTGAGTTAATTTACAAAAACAACAAAGTAATTTTCTCTAAGTGACTGCCTTGAAGATGAACATATACAAAAGTGGTTAAAAAGCATTGCTTAAACAATGGAACTGACCACTTACCGTCGTATCGAAGATCGATCAAAACTAGTAAAAAGGGAACGTAGTTTAGTAGCTTGTGCGTCACTGGGCTTATGGAGACCATGTTTACTTTTTTCTTTCCTCCGTCAAATCACTGAATTAAAGTATAAAGTTCCTATAGACACGCTGGACACTCGCATAGCTGTCAGGCCCGCGGACATCATGCCCACTGGTCGTGGGGCACTCTGATTGGCTCGTATTGCTTTAAACCCCGCCCATAGTACAGTGTTAAACCGAAGCTAGCCACGGCATCATTATTTTGGTTCTGTGCGCTTGCGCGGCAGTGAGCGTGCACATAGGTGGAGGGGAAATCAAGACGTGTTACTACAAAACGAAATTATAATTTGTAATATAGAACTGTATTACTATTATTCGAATTTGTCGGAGGACTTTTCTGTTACTGCATACATTTATAATTCTTGAGATAAACGGTAGCAGAAAAGGGCATAATTATAGGCTAGCTTAAACTTGTGATTTCAAAGGACCAGTGCTACCAAGCCTGGGGAACTCAGACTGTCATGAAAACGTGTTTTAAGACACTATTATATATATATAATTTTTATATATATATATTCTCAATGTTGCTGAAGTGATAATGGCTAAAGGCATCATCATCGTTATTTATCTTTAAAACAGAAATGTAAATTCTAGGTTAGATTTTAAAATAAATACAGTTAAAATATTTATTACAATATTTTTGTAAATAGGCTACATTATAAAATTCTACTGTTTGCTGCACTCTGAAATCCATTTCATTGTTTGTGAACATATGGCTTAAATATTTGACCACACTGTAAAAAATTTCAAGCAGTTTAAACTAATTATTATTTAGTAACAAGTTCCACAGAAATTTTACATTGAGTCAATTTCTTACTTCAAAGTGTTATCTGAATTGTTATTTTTTTAGTTGGCTCAACCTTGTAAGCTAGTTTTATGGTCTATTCAGCTAAAATGTTTTCATTAGTCAAACAGAGACTGTAGCAAGTTGTCAATTAAAATGTATCCGTTTACCCAATGTGTTTTATATGTTACCTCAACTAGGATTTACATACATTTTTATATTGGTGTTTATTAATCACTAAAAAGACACACTTTAAAACACATAATAGCCTTTATTTAATAACAATCTCCATTTAAAACATTTTTCTTACAAACTAAACATACAGAAATAAAATAAAAAAAAATACATCTCAAATGGCATAAGGGTCAATAAATAAACAGCAAATTTTTTATTTTTAGGTGAAATATCCATTTAAAGCTCCAGCTGACAAGCATAATACAACTGCAAAATTCAGTTTAAACATTGTTTAATGAACTAACAAGCTAAGGTGAAAGCGTCATGGACAGAGGGCAGTTCTTCTCTGGCCAGATGAAATCAGCTTGGCATGGTTTCTTGTCTGGTTCTCGTAGTCTTGTCCCGATGGCCAATGTTATAAATGTAGTACAAACTCTAAACATCTACATATATTACCTGGAATGAAAACAATAAACTCGTAGTCTTGAAAGAACACCATGCCAGTGTTTGGTATGGAAGAACTGACTGGGTTGCATCTGAAATCTTGCAATGATGACAAAACACCAATGAAACCTTTGGCCACACCCTGATGGAGAAAGAAAAGTACATTTTATATTCAAAAAATGAAATGATGCCTTTTAAATAATTTATGATACAGCAATATAAATTAGACACAAATCCATTGCACAACAGCAGGAGCATTGATACTGACTGGATTTGTAATAGAACATGAACATTTTATATTATAGGGCTAAGTTACCTTAAATAGCATAAAAATAATATAAAAATAAAAAAAATATGACGGTCCTGCCTGTTGTTTATGAATGGTGTCAAAATGCCCGTTTTATGAATGGTGATGTTTTACAAATGGACTATCTATGTAATGATTCTCTACCAAGGGAACTGACTAAGATGCTTTGAACGGCCTTGTAACGATGAACTTCTCTTCCGAAGCGCCATTCACGACACATTGTGTAATATTCACGTTAATCCCCCCCCCCCCCTTCTTTGAAAAGAGCGACTTTTTACCACGGCTGGTTGTTAGTGACGTTTACATTTACATTTACATGTAATGACTAATGAGATCGGAAATGTGTGGTCACAATGTAATCAATCCATTGATGCATGCATGCTTTTAACAGGCTTTTAGTGTGTTCATGGGGATTGTTAATGGATTATAATCGCAGAGACCAAAACAATTTTTACACCAGGGCAGTTAAGTTAAAACACTTTGTGGGTTTTGCTCAACACCCGAGGGGAAATATTGGAGCTTCCCGGAAGGTCATTTAAACTTACTGTATATGCCAAATTCTTCAAAGTCAAAGTCAAAGTGAACTTTATTGTCAATCAACCATGTAACAGTAGAAACACAGGAGAGTGAAATTGCGTTTCCCCAAG
>JAUCMS010000153.1:7295956-7307535 GCA_032357445.1 Enteromius radiatus | reverse complement strand
GGGGACATCAACTTTACACCATTATACAAGCTGTACACTAATTACTTTACATTCTATCAGAGTTTCATATCTTTAGCGTTGTCCCTTGAAAAGATATAATTAAATATCTACCAAAATGTGAGAGGTGTACTCACTTTTGTGAGATACTGTATATATATAATTTGTATTATATAAAAATGTTTAATGCATTATTTTTACATACATACAGATCTTAAATATATGAATGAATGTGTGTGTGCGTGTGTATTTAGCCTATATACACACATAATAAATATACACACATATATAATGTACACAAAAATATTTATTTTGGATGCAATTAATCCCATTTAATTGTTGCCCAGCACTAATTATTATAATTTATTCATAGTTAAGTAGTTAAATTAGCCAAATAAAATTGTGTTGATAAAAAATGTTGTTGTTGTTTTGTGTTGGTGTGTACAGCATGTTGTTGTGAATCATGTCTGTATTTATAGTAACCTGATCCGCGGTTGCTTCTATTGTCTTCAGTCAAATCCTTTAAGAGGGTTATAATTTCATCCCCAAACAACGCACAGCAGTTGTCAATCAAGACACGCACAAGGTCACACACCTGTGTACAGATTACATTGGCAATTACATTTCCATTCCTGCTGCCATTTACATGTTCTTTGGAGAGCAATAACGATGATTACTTCAGCTAATACTCATGCACTCTGCTGATATTATAATAATCTGCTAAAAACAAAGCACGTGCGCATACCTTTTTGGCATCTTTTTCATGAGACTGTAGTTTGTTACTCCACAGACAGCTAGGTGCTATACACACAGCCAGGTTAAAAGAGGTCATCTGGTTATGCTCAGCATTGAGCTGGATGTGGTGCAGCATCGCTATCATGTGTCTCAGCAGCAGGAGATTTTCTTTAGGTAAAAGCTGAACAAGCCTGTGAATGTGGGCAGAATCAGCTCACTCGCGTTATCTGTCTTCATGTTTGTTTAACTCATAAAGCTAAAGGAAATTGGCTGCTAAACCTAAATCTGCTTAAGATATGCAGTAATATCATAGCCTTGATCCATCATTATCAAGGTTTTATCCTTCTTTACTAACTAGCATTACAAAACCAGATAAACTAATCAGAGCGTTACTGGCACGTTACCTCTGAACTTCATGTAACAGGTTGCTCTCTGTCATTCGTCCATTTCTTTCACCATCCTGCTCCACTGCTTGGAGCCATTGCTCATAGAGCTCCTCACACAGCAGGCTGCCCGGTACATTGCGTAAGAATTCCTACCAATCAAAAAACAGATATGAGCTCAGAGAGTCGCCATGATACAATCAGTGTTTGTTCTTGACTGTGCTACCGTTAGTGTGGAGGCCAATGTTTACTTTTTTGTTGTTGTTGGAAAGAATCATCATGAATAAATTACTTTTTAAAACATATTCAAATATAAAAGTGTTATTTCAAAAATATTTCTGTATTGTTAACCAGCCTTGGTAAACATTCAAACTTTCAAAAACATTACTCTGATACTTTTTGAAGAGTTTACATACACAAATATCTACCTTGAACACTGAAGCAGTAACAAGTACAGGCTCTCCACTCAGTGGCTCTTCATAGTGACCAGAATCCAGTTTTTCCCTCAATTCTCGACAGGCCTTGACTCCAGCAGATCGCCGGAATATTCCACGCGTCACTGCCCCCTCACGGCACAAACACTTCAGCATGTCCTTTCAAAAACAAACAAAAACTGGTGGTTTGATTTCAAATAGACGTTATCATATTTTAACAAAAATAATGCTTATTATATCTTTTCATAAATGAATGTGAATGTTTTAAGGTTATATTCACCATTTAAATATGCAAAAAAAAGTCTTTTCATTTACATTATATAACAATCTTAACATATAATATTGCACTGTATGAGTATGAATTGATGAATGAATGAATCTTTTTAATTTCCTAAAACGTTAGGATTTTCAGTACGTACTACAATGGGTGATGGCAGGGTATTGTTTTTCATCACATCACTGAGAGGTCGACCAAACAGACAACCAGAAGCTGCTGAAATGGTTTGGCCAGGAGATTCAGATTGGACAGTCTGTTCAGTGCTGAAGCTTCGTTTAAAAGCCCAGCTAATAAGAGACATCTTCTTCCTCCTGCTTTTCTGTTCTGCTAGGAGAAATGTATGCAAGAGAGGCCAACAAGGTTAAAAAGAGGAAATGTTTTAAGATATTGTGTATGTGTGTTGGTTGTAGAGGTGGGTCCGATTGGTGAGATTTGAGTGCTAGAAGAAATGGGTTTGGAAACAGGTTGCTTATAGGCTTTAATTCTAAAGAAATGTACAATCGGTCGTATGTGGACTGATGCAGAGCGCAAGGGAAGTTTAAAATATTATTGTTTTCAGTATGTAAAGTATATAATTATTTCATGCATACAAAATGCAGTACGAACGAGTAGTATGTAGTATTTCTGAAAACAGGCATGTCTCTCACCTGTGAAGGTGCTGTTTATTTGACTGGGCTTCAGGTAGAATTGACAGTGAGCGTCAATTGGCAAAAGCGCCATCTGGCTGTAGGACGATGTCACTGCCTCTTGCTGCAGCAGGCGAATGTGGCTCATCTTAATGCTATAAGGAAACTCGTGACCTGGTGGAACAAAGGACCTTTAAAAAGCTACTGTGCATGTATCAAATACTGATACTACAGTACGTTAACAGCTTAAATGTTTAATGGCTTTGATAATGTGGGAAGTACTTACCAATTAAGGGATATGGAGTTTCATCTTGTTTTGAACACACCCACAACTTATAGTCTTTTATTCCTCCCTGAGTACAAAGACGAAAGCAATTTAATAAGTACAGTAAAACAATTCTTTCATTCATTCATTATAGTCAGTGAGTTTTAACGTACCGAAAGGCCAAACTGTTGCAGTGCTGTGGTAATGACTTCAGAGGCGCAGTCTGTGTTGCTGATAATAAGAGTCTTTGCCTAAAGAGATATAAGAAATTTTGCATTAATTTACACATCAAAGCTGCAGTACATCATTTTATACTCACAAAGCAATCAGTTCTCACATAGGCACAGTTCCCAACATCCTTTGCAAATATCTTCAGAGGAATCATCTTCGGATCATCACTCTGTTTTTCTTCTTTTATACAACTAATTAAAAAGAGGAAGAAGAGAAATTAGAGGATTAAGATATAATAAGAGGATTTGTTTCTTTACTGTGTTTATTGTAGAAGAACAGTAGAAGAACTGACCTTTCAATAAGAGACAGCCACCTGTCTTTCTCTTCTGAAGTGCTGTACAGATACACAAAACATCATTTGTAGCGGATAAATCAATACGTCCTTTTAGATTGGCTATATATAGGCCTACTATATACACTGTAAGTGTGTGTGTACCTAAAAGTAACCACACAGTTGTAAGTTGGCCAGCCCATGACGAAGCTCCTCTCTGAAACAGTGCTGGCCTCACACACCTCATCTACACAGCTAGCCGTCCACATCTCACTCACACGCACACACTTCTTCTGCTTCACCTGCATAACTGACCTGGAAAAAAAAAAAAACATCAAAATGATTAAGACCAAATTTTTAGAACTACCATCTTACCACTTTATCATTGTAGCTCCATAAATTTCCATTTTGAAATTTGGGGCCATTTTGTTTTTTTGTGTATTTCAATTAATACTTTTATTAATCAGACATTTGCAACAAATTTCTATTTTAAATAAATGTTGTCAAATAAACTTTTGAACTTTCTATACATTGAAAAATCAAGCAAAAACTGTATAACAGTTTGCAAATATTAAGCAGCACAACTGTTTTTAGTATTGATAATAAGAAAGGTTTTTGATCACCAAATCAGCATTTTACAAGGATTTTAATGTATCACATGAAACTGAAGACTGGAGTAACTGGCAGCTCAAATTCACCCGTGCTATCACAAGAATAAATTACATTTTAAAATATATTAAAGTATTTTAAATTCCAATAATATTTATTGCTGAGCATACAGGATTTGGCCTGATTTTTTTTTTTTTTTTTTTTAATCTTACCGACCCCAAATTTTAAATGTTTGAGCATTTGGATGACTTCTATGTATTTAAATTCTCCTTAGTTAATTTCCTCCTCCATACTTGGCCTTGGTGATGATGAGAAGATCATTGAAGAGGATGAGGAATCTCTCCTGGGTCTGAAGGCCTGTCTGCAACACTACATTGCCTTGGCAAATGAGCTTTCTGGTTGGGCTGAGCAGAGCCTGGATCAGGGCAAATATGTCCTGACTAACCTGAGATGCACAATCCCTGACACGCATGAGAGAAAAAGACACAGTACTTGAGAGGACAACATTAGAAAGCATTTACAAAATATCCAATTTCCCCAAGACATCTTCTCTTAAATGTTTGCAACTTCACATGAAAGCACATCCAATTCATCAGCCAGTCTGTAATTAATCAAAGCGTCTTGAGCGCTCTTTCACATGCTTCATTGATAAATTAGCTCCAGTGTTACAGCTGCACATCAGACAAAAGGTAGATTTCAGAAAGTACACTTCTTCAGTCAGCCTGTGTCATGGCAGAAAACTTTGTTTCTGTTTGTCACTCTTTCACGCACTCATACACATGCAGATGCTGGTTGAGAGACCACACACAGGCTGGTTCTGCAGCATCTCTTCATTCTCTCCTTTCAGTGAAATGCAAATATATTCAGAAGCCTCTAGCATGCACACAAACTCTGGCTGTGATATCGTGCCAGAAGTGGAAAACAAACTGCTCATTGAGACTGAAGCAGACTGTAAAAGCCATGCAGTCTGATATTTATGTTTACAGAATGCATCATTACATACACAGAGTTTTAATTTTCATAACTCATACCTGGTGACAGGTTTTGACTTTGTAAGGGCTTTGCTGAGAATAACAGAGGGAGCAGACTGTCTGCGTTGAGAGAAAGACTTCTACAGAAATAAAATAAAAGAGAATAGGAGATCATTAGCATCACATAAAAATACACATGTGATCACAGCCATGCTGATTTGGTTTGACAGCACAATGTTCATTATGAATACAATTATCATTTGCTGATTATATCTTTATACAATTTTGAGAAATAAAAAGTTAAAAGTGACTAACCAAAATAGGTTTATTTCCTCAGTTTTATGTTGAAAGAAGTTAATGAAGGATAATCAATTATTCCGTAGTTTAATGTAAATTTACATGTGTTGATGATATAGCATTTTTTAAAAACCTTTTCTCCTTATATTTATTTTTCAGTTTTCTAAATTGATTCATTTACTTGTATTGTTTTTACTTTTATACACATATGGTTATGCTTGATGATTTGTTGTAAAACCTTTACTCTCCTCTTTTAAATATTTTTTCAGTTTTTCTAAATATATGAAATATAATTCATATATTTAAATTAATTTACTCTGAATTGTTTTTAATACTTATGGTTAGTATGGCTATTCTTTTTAAAGTTGTAAAGTTATTTATTATTTATTAAATAATAATAAATAACTTTATATTTTTTTTTATTATTTATTATTTTAAAGTTTTTGTTTATCATTTTGCCTTGTTTTGATAGGATAAGAGACAAGAAGCACTGAGAGAGGAGAGTAGGGCATGTAAGGATCACCAGAGTCACTGCTTCACCTGTACAGTATTGGAGCACTGCCCACAAGACTATGGCTTTGGTGTTAAAAATATAAAAAAAAAAAAAAAGTTTAATGTAATAAAATATTTTGTTGCCTATAATTTATGAAGTTTAAAATGTGTTGTCTGCATCAGCAAAATAACAGTACATCTGTGTGTATAAATGATTCAGCACTCTCTTGTATTGATAGATTAGTTGTGCCGCCCTTATCTGAGCTATTTTTATGTGCCTTTTCAAAATTGCACTCATTTTATTTACACCTTCTACACTAGATTATTTTATTTCACTAATCTCCTTTTGATTTAAAATCTACTTTTTCATCATTTTACAGAATTTGTTTTGTTAATCTTCATAATGGAGCTTTAAATGCTGAAGCTAAATCCTGGAAAATCATAACTGAGCACCAGACATGCTATTTTTCTGTTGTGATGTTAACAAACCAAACCAATGACATTATGCTAAATGCAAGAAAAAGTATGGAATAGTAACTACTGTTATGTAATTAAAATAAACTACATTTATTGGTATAGATTATAGTGTTGTGTACTAGCAATGACCACCAGTTTATATTCTGTTACTTACGTTGGCGTGCTGGTATTCCCCACAACTTTTGATTCGACTTCTCTTCTGCCATCCGGCACCATATAGTGGTCCCATGGTTAAAATCCAGATAAAAAGACTGTGATTTAGAGTACTGACCAGATCAATGCTTCCATATCATCATCTGTCTCTGTGTAATCCTCCCTTTGCTGCTCTCCTTCTTTTCTGTTTCAGTGTGGTAAAAATACAAAATCCAGGGGTGTGTTTAGTTATCCCGTCCTCTTCAAAAGCTCGACACTTTGATTGTCCACACTTTGAACAATGTGTTTGTGTTTCCTCTCTGAAAGATGGAAGATTATGTCTGTGTCTCTGAGCAGCAGGGGGAGGATTTAGGAGGCGGGATCTCTGTACATAATGGGATATGGTCTGTGTGTATACAACATATGGCTAGTTTTGACAGAGGAGAGAATGTTTGTACCCTATTAAAACAACTTTCTTTAATTATATCTGATTACCTTTGGAAATAAGACATTTTGACAAATATTTCGAGAAGAATCTATATAGTATTTAGCTATTATAATTCCTTAGGCCGTTTATCTTTATACCCTGCCCCCCTCCTTACTGGGATGAGTAAATGGTCAGACAAGCTTAAGCTTCTTTTCTCACCAGATGTAGCCAGTTTGATTGACGGTTGCTCAAACTATAATCATACTCTCCTCACTGAACTTGACCATTTTGTATACAGATTTTGTCCAGCCACAGTTCACATAGCTGCATTGAGCAAATCTGTCTTTTGCACAAAAAAAAGTAATATGTCAAAATCAAGAAATGAGACTACCATACACTGTAGTGTTGACCTTCTAATAAAGTAAACCACAACCCTCAATTATAAATTTAAAAATACAGTAACTATGCAAACACCAAAACAATATTTTTGTTATTATTGTTTTAATTGATATGTTTCAGTTCATTTTCAATTAGGCTACAGTATCTGAGAATTTTGAGTCTCTCCTACTTAATAAAGAAATGTGCACGTTGACCACTAAAATATTAGATTATAAGCAATAAGTAAATTTTTAAAAAGCCACAGATCATATCTACAAAATTAGATAAATGATCAAAATTAACATTAATGAGTTAAACATCAAAGACCTATTCTATATCATTGTTTTGAAAGGTTCATTTCCCGTTGGTGCCAAATATTCACATTTATCATTAAAACATTCTTTTCGATTTCAGCAGACATGCACATGGAACATATTTCAATAATTCCTAAAATGCATAAAGTAAATATATAATCAGGCAGAAAGAACAAAGAAAAAGAGGGAGTTGTCAGGAATGAAAAGATAAAGAAGAGATGGGAATGTAAAGAATTTCATATCTGTAGTACAATAAAAGGGTAGGTCTAAGTTAAAACATGTTCCTAATTGTGTGTGTCAGGTTGTACTGTTAATGATTTGTTGCATTTTACCACTATAATATTTCCTAATGTGCAATATCAGTTAAAATGTGACTAAGCTGTCACAGATGTAAGTCAAGTAGCCTACACAAAGACTGCAAAGCAATGCTATCTTCCAAAAAAATGGAAAATTGTGCTGTATATACTGTGCATATAATGTTTATTGTGCTTGTTTACATATTCATACATAAAATATAAATACAAATAATTTAAAAATTAAACAAGGTGAAACTAAAAATAAAATGTGGTTGCATCCACTGTACTTACAAAATGTTCAGCTTGAATGAGGTCATAACGTTTTTTTGTGCTCATTTACAGCCAGACATAATTGCCAGAGGGCCTCTGCTCACTGACCTTTTTGTTGTGAAGAAAATGCCACACAATGAACTCCTAAACCTGGATCATGACTAGTGGTGATAGGGGATATATCTTTATTTATTTAGAATTGTTTGAATTGTAATTTGTCAATCATTTTGAGGTGATATGGCTTAATATAAAATTCAAGTAGTATAAACAAAGAGTATAGAAGGGCTTCTATAGTCTTTTGGTAGGCTATAAATTTGATACAAAAAGGCCAACATCTCAGAAATGGCCACTCAATTAAAAAGGCATCTTCTGATTGGACTATAGCACGAAGCAAGCAATGCAAATGTAATGAAGGCTCTGATTGGACAAAAAGTCCAACGATGCCAAATTCTGATTGGACGATTGGCAATCGAGCTCGTCAGTTATTGAGATATGTCACGGTAATGTTAGCTCTTGTGGAAAATGTCGGAGACAGCGGTTGCTTGTAATATCTGTGGCTCATTTTACACATTACCTGGTAATAAACAACAATACTTAAACTGTATGATACTACGATAGTGAAATTTACTTTTACGCGTTTTTGTTCTGTCTAATCCGTCTCGCACGTTTGACAACACGTGACTGAAAGTTCCAGAAAAGCGTTAGTGCCATGGTATAGAGAAGCTAATGTTAATATTTGTTGTATTAATCTAATGCATTATGTTTTTCTTCCTCCAGAAGATGAAGCTGGGGGGAATCTCCCTCATGTGCTGTTGTGCGGTCATATTTTCTGCAGCACATGCTTGCGCGCGCTCCAGTCCCAGCAAAACGTCATCACGTGTCCCGAATGTCAGGTAATTTATGAGTAATTTTTTACAGTGGTTATACAGAACTTAGCGGTTCTGTATAAAGTTACTTTTTCCCCAAGAGTACCTAGCAACAAATTTAGCTATTTTAAAAATTCATCTTGAAACGTTTAACAACTACGATAAATATGCGCATTTTCACTATTACTATTTCACACGTTATAAATTACACAAAAAGAGGAAACCAAAGATGCCTAGCAGTTTAACACATCACGAGAATTCAAGTAGCTGCTATTTGCAATTGTTCAATTGATAATTATATTAATTTAATAACTGATTTTTTTTTTTTTTAATTTATGATCCTGAGTAGCTTGTAACTGCAATTGTGTATCAGTTAGTACACTGTATGTATCTAAAAGGTACTAATAATTCAGTTGAAGTTTATTTGTGTAGCTTTTCACTATGCAAATAGTTGCAAACCAGCTTTTAATTGTTTAGGACATTGTGTTATCTATTTTCTATTATGCTTTGTAACCCTGTAACCCCCAAGCACAAAATACAGGTTCAAACAGTTAAAAATTCAGATAAAACAAAAGTAACAAATAATTCATTAACTTCTGTGAAATTAGATTATTTAGATTGCTGATGGTGATGATGGAGTCTTTTGTTTGTTTTAATATAGATGGACACCAGAATTGAGGAAGGAGTTGATGGTTTGGAGGTGGACAGCAGAATCATTGGTCTCATCTATACAGCACGGATGAACACAAAGAAAGGGTATTCAGCAAGAATACAGTTTTATTCTTAAAAAACAATATATTATAAACATAAGACTCTAGAACCATTTTTGAAAAATTGGAAAACAAAGGTTACTGTCAGCAGGCACTCTGGAGACAGGTGTAAATCTCCAAGATTTAAGAGCCCACCACCAACGGCAGACGTCCACACACAGGAGAATGCTGAAGGGGTACAGATACTTCCCAGATCCTTTCTTTAAGATCAGATTCACTTAATATTCTCAGAACAAGACTAGAGCTCAATATTGTATGTGTACATTTGTTTATATGTAGAGGCCTGATGTTGTTAAACTTTTGGATGAATTCCTTGGGAAAGCAACAGAAAACCTAAGTCAACTTGTTAAACTTCACAAGGTACAATGGAAAAACAGTACAAAATCTTGCATATAGTCTTATGTAGGAATCATTTGCATGCATAGATTAATTTTTTCAGAAGAGATGTCGCTGTGAGCTGTATTTCTTTTTTGAAAGATTATGAGCAAAAAGAAATGATTGGTAGAGAAATTGTTTGTTTAAAACTGACTTTTGAAAAAGGAATTGTCAATTTTGATTACTTGATGACACTTCAACAGTATATGTCTGTTATGTGTGATTAAGACTTTATCCGGTGGTATTCATGATCAACTGAGGAAAGAGAGAACTCGAATTCTCAGAGAAATTGATGAGGCTGTTGACAAAGCAAAGAGGATTCTGCAGAAAAGGTGTGTGGACAGGACTTTTAGAGGCACCAACTGAGATTAACTATTCTGTGGTGTCTTGTAGGTATCTTGGCAAATTATTTTTTTTTATTCGTTTTGTGGAATTTTTAGGAGGAGTATATTGGTGTCAAAATTGAGGGATGTGGATCTTCTCTTCACGGATGGTTGGAAGGAATGTAAAAGAATGGAAGAGAGGATGAAGGAGCTGCGAACAGCCATCCAGAAAGCTCGTCATGTCCGACAGGTTCCGTCTCTGGAGACCTATTGCAGTCTAGACAAGGTAACGCGGTAGCAGAATGCACAAAGTTAAATGGTCTGTGTGGAGCGAACTCAGACAATATGAAAATTATTCAGTTTATTACGTCTACTTAACATAAATTTGTACATTCTTCGCCTGCATGAGATGAGTTGGCTGACTATATCAGCAGCTATCAATAGTGAATATTCATCATTCAAACGGAGATATATACAAGATAAGAGCAGATATATGAGACGTAAACAAAGCAGCGATTGCTTACTGTTTTGGATATCAATAATGTTGATGACTACTTTTTTTTTTTTTTTTTTTTCCATTTTAAGCAGCTCATGTTATGAAAATATTCACATATTGGAATGCTTGGGTGAGATCATGTAACATTAGAACAGTATTCTGTTTGTGCCACCTTCATTTACTGGCTTGTTTCAACACTTTTGATTTAATTCTCTGGCGTTAACTCGCCAAAATAGGCATCCAATCACAGTTTTTACTTTCACCGACCATCACAACACTGACTGTCAACTTGGTGTGGCTTGAAATATCTTTACTTTGTATGAAGTAGAAGTTATTTTTTGTTACTATTCTAATCTGTTAACTTGTTTTCTTTTACTATTATTGACTGGAATTTAATTGATTATGTTGAAAATGTAAAATGTTGTTTAGAACTTTTCAGTTTAAGGCACATTTGTGAACAAACTTATTTTGGTCTAATTTATTTATTATTTCATCTGATATTTGTATTTCATTTATTATGTGTTTTTAAAAGGTTGTGGAAGGGCACTAAGTACTGATCTTAATAGACTCTTTATGCCGTTTATAGATGGCATTATAGATTTAGAATTATTGCAATAATGAGGTTTTAGTTGTAAATTCAAAGACATAAATGCTTTCTGCTAGATGGATAGGGAATTTATTTGAACGTTATTTCTTGTGAAATGTTTTGCAAAAGCACACAGATGTGAAATGTGATTATACATTTTACCATCATCAATAACAAAGAAAATAGTAATTTAGAAAGTATAAAGAAAATATAAAAAAACAATTTTATATATATATATACAGTATCTCACAAAAGTGAGTACACCCCTCACTTTTGTTGCT
>JAUCMS010000153.1:7252411-7274007 GCA_032357445.1 Enteromius radiatus | reverse complement strand
AAAGATAAGGGACTATACTTGAGAATCTCTCTTGTGTCCTGGTTTTCCTGCTTTAGTCTGGCCAGTGCTGCATTCTCAGATTTGAACCTTTCAATCTCCGTTTCCAGCTCCACTAAACGCTCACGAAGAAGTCTTGATTGAGCTGAAAATAGGGTTTCAGGATTTACTACATACTTTTTAAAGATTTATATTCAGAAATAGTTCTTCAAAGCCAAATCATCATATTAGTAAGATTTCTGAAGGAGCATGTGATAGTGACTGGAGAATGGCTGCTGAAAATTAACTTTGCTATCACAAGTAAAAATTAACTTATGGCAAAGCTTATCTAATGTATTAAAAAGACTAATATTACCAACAGACTAATATTAGTGTTTTTACTGTAATTTTGATCATAAAAAAAGCACATAAGACTCAAATGTGTGTAATCATTTTTCTGACCACATGCGTTTAAATGATAATGTATATCAACATTTTATTTAATTTGTGCTGAAGCAGAAAATTAACTTTAAATTTGCAACCAATAACTAATAAATGGTTTATAATAAAATTCTATGGCATTTTAACTCGATAAAATAAACACTAAAATTCTACAAATACTATAGTACCAAATATATAGCAAATATACAGTACCAATATATCATGTATACCTAGTAAAAGGGTTTTTTTGTTTATCAAATAAGCACATTTGATAGCTGTATGTAAAACATCAGAACCGTTACCTGCTCCTTCTTCACTGAGCATGTTCTGTGGTTCCTGCACCACTGTTACTGGAGGAGAAGGTTTAGGCTTTAGGGTTGGAAACAGCTTTGATACCAACTGGCATGTAAGTGGGGCTTCTTTACTTTCTCTAACGGCATGTGGACTGTCACCTTCTGGTTTTACCCCCTTAGAGAAGGCTACCTTTCTTTTCAGAGCCCTCTCTGATGGGGACTCCTCTGCAGGACAGCAGGACTCCTCCTCAGGTTCATTCCAGGTATCATCATCATCAAACTCTAACTGGGCCCTTGATTCTGTGAGAGTAGAGTCTGCATTGGTACTTAAACTCCTCTCGTCCTCCTCTGGACTGCTGGCACCATCCCTGTCTTGATAGGAGCGTTTATCATAAGGCAATGTGGTAGGCACTTGAAAGCAGTGTGTTATGGGTGGAATGGGAAGGGGTTGCAACACTGAATTACTACTTAATGAGTTGTCATCCAACTTTTCATCAGTTTCCTCTTCAGAGAACCCTCTCTGTTTATTCTGGGCTATGCCAACAATGTCTCTCTGCATCACAGTGTTTGTAGGAGGAACTGGAGCACTGGCACCCAACATGGGTTCAGGAGTTACTGCGGGACCTTGACCACGGCTAGGTAGACTGGTCACTTTGATGGGTGTGGAGGAGAGACGCCTGTGGCCTCTCTGAAGGAGAGTACTGATGAAGGATGAGTTGCTGGAGAATGATATTTCATCCGCTGCTCGTTCCAGCAACTCAAACTCACCGAGTTCAACACACTCACGCTGGTGATCTTGTTCCCAGTGCTGTCTCCGCTCTGTGAACCAAACCTCAAATGAGTTTTCTGCAACACACGCATTAGCCTCCGGTCCACTACTTAGTGCTCCTTCTTTATTGCCGTCTGTTGTGGTGACACCATTGACCTTCTGCTTGTGCAAGGAATTGGGTTTTTGCTGGCTCATATTCTCACTCTGGTGTCCAACAAGAACATGAGATTGAACGGTCATCTTGGTGACTGGAGCTCTGTTTTTATTTTGAGGAATATTCTCTTTGTTGAGTACAGCAGTCTTGCGCTGGATCATGGGATGTGTGGATTTTGAGCCTACGCTTTTATTTTTGTGTTTGTTCTTGTTGGACCTCATGTCCAGGTCTTGGAAAAGTTTTGGATTTGTACATGAGGAGGGCTTGGGGTTAGGTGGACTTTTTCTGTGTGGTGGAACAGTGGCTTTACCCCTGGTAAACCTGGCCAGACCTTCTCCTCGTTTAAGAAAGGGTTTCTTTACTTTCAGAGTTTCAGCAGAGGGGTTCTACATAAGTGAATATGAAAAGAGACGAGAAGATGAGCCGTGAAAAAAGATAAGAATAATAAGCAAAAAAACAATGCAATTAATATGAAACGTATTATTTGTTTGGCAAAAAAGCTGCTTATAGAATATATTAAAAAAAAACAATTAAATCATGGTTGTTTGTACCTCAAAATCAACACTTGGCATGTTTTGATGGTATTTGTTACAGATTCCAAACATCACTGACACTGAGTAAGTAACTTTGTGTTCTGACCTTGCCCATCAGTTTCTGGTCTTCCATCTTGAGCTGCTCTTCCAGTATTTCTTCAAATGTTCTCCCACCAAACCCTGATTTGATAGGTCTAAAATAGACACACACTTAACACTTTAACCAGACTGACACACTGCAGTTGTCCATGGCATTGTATTCAGTCTTAAGTCTTCTGAAGTTTACCTATCTTGTGGCTCTGAGTCTTTTCTGTACATAGTTTGCTCTTCAATCGTGGACTGAAGTGATTCTTCATAGTTATGATCACTGTCGTCATGTCCGCTGTTCAACTCCACCAAACTTTGTTCCTGGTTCCACCCAATGGTCCCTAGTGTGGCATACGAGAACCGGTTAAATCTCAACCAGTCTTAACTATCTACCGTATGAAGTAAAGTTTATAACTCTCAATCTAATGTATATTTATACTGTAAAAATTACTTAACACTATGTTCTATGTACAACACCTGCAGTATTCTGTGGTTTTCCCAGAAGTCTTTGTGGTTCATGTTGTAGTCTAAGCAGCTGTTCCTGCTGGTGGGCTTTTAGCTGCTCTTGCATGCGATGTTGCATTTGCTTCAGCTGGTCAAACAAATAAGCCGTTAAATAACTATCAAAAATTAACATTAAACATTTGAATAACTGTTGCTTAAAATGCAACAATAAAGAAATAAGAATGTATATAATTGTGAAAAAGAGTTAAATACCAAGAACGCATTTTAAAGTCCCAATATTTTGGCTTTGGAATTTCAATGATCCAGAGTCATCTCTTTTTTTGAGAGACAATAACTTTATACACGATGCACTTTCAGATTTAAAACTTTTCAGGATGTTTTCATTCACTTAGAGCTGTGTTATACACTGTCTGCATGAAAGCTAATTTTCAAAAATTCATAATAGGGGCACTTTAAGTAAAACAACTAAATAAAAATTAACTGGGCAACTCACCTGTTCAAGCTTAGCTATTAATGGCAGATCCCGTGTGTTTCTTAAAACTTCTTGGATACTCTGCATCTCACTGTTTAAAGACGCGTCAAAAAGCTCAGTTTCCCCGAGTGTCTTGCCACCTCCACGTGGACTGCACACATCTACGCTGGCACAGCTGCTGCTCCGGGAGAGGGGCAGCGGGGCAAACTGACAGCTGAAAGAGTCATCTGGATCCTGATCCACTAGACTGCCACTGCTCCGGACGGACCCAGAACCGGCTTCACCCGGGGACCCGTGTAATATCACCCCAGCACGGGACCTGTCCGGCATCCACTGGGAAAGGAAATGGAGTCCAGCTGGAGACGACATCATGACGCTGCTGACCTGGCTCAAACCCTGAAAAAGAGCATTCAGAAATACATGTTAAAACTGTTGGTTGTGCCATTGTGTGGAGTCATTCAGACAGAAAGGAGAGAGAGATAAGAGATTATAGTACTATAGTGCTTTATGTAGAGGTAAACTGTGTCACCTTTTACAGTAATATTTTCACTTTCAACACTGACAACAAATATGTTATCATTAGTTACACTGTAAAGTGAAAGTTTTATGTATTCATAAATAATAATAACATCGAGTTCATAAGAGGTAATTTAACTGTAAAAGACCTACGTTTATCCCATTAGGCAATAAAAAGCGCACTATTTCAGGTAAACAACACACTCAAGTAACGTTAAACAATGTCTGTCTTTTAGCAATGTTAAGTCACTTCTGAAGCCGCTGCATCTGCCGTTAGTGGAATCCATTCAATAAACTGAAATATGACACATTAACGTTAACTGTGTCTATAAATCTAGTATACTGTCAGTGGAAAAAATAAGTCCTGTTTGGGGAACGAGTCAGCCCAGTTTAACATAGTGAATGTGTTCAGCAAATATTCAACAGTATTTAGGAAACAGCAAGATTGCCAGCGCTTTCAAATATAAAACCAGATTTCGATGCAATATAATTTTCTTTAAATCGGAAGTTTTTAGATGAAGTAAATATGCCATACCTTGATTTGGGCTGCCGACTCGGGTATTTAAATATTTCAGCAGTTGACGTCTGAACTTTGGTAGGTTTCGAACGATACCGCCATAACAAAGCGTAGCCCGCGAGACTGGCGCAAGCACCGGTGCATGATGGGAGTTGTAGTCAGAAACCCTGTCCTATCCTATGCTCCTCCCCTCCGTCGCGTTTGCAACAGGGACTAATTTTTGGATCCCACAGATGAGGTAAAGCCTGTAATATTAGTGTTAATGATCTTTAAAAAAAACAAAGACCGGGTAGAGTAATAGCCTATTCATAAATAACACTCATGAGACAAAGGGAAGAAGATGAGCATTTCTTCATTTCAATATGTAAACTTATTACATATAAGCAATATTAAATTCCGCATTTATTCAATTATGTACCAGCTAAACAAAACTCAAAGTATTAAACTTAGTTGAGTAATCAATACGTTTATAGAGTTGAAGGATACATTCAAGTCTAATCAACATAGCAACGAGCATAAAACTCCTCAGAAGGCCGCACAGCAACACCGTGGCAACTAGCCAAGAACCAGCTGAATAGGTGAGAGCCAAAAATGTGTAATTGTCTATACAGATTACGTTCATGACTAATGTTAATGTTTTAAACAGTAGACTAAGTTTGTATGTGTAATCTTCATCTCTGTTTATCTATTTTAGTACTAAAACATTTTCGTCGTTGATTCCTAAATGTTCCGTTCAGTGTTTTGCTCTGTTTAGAAAACAGTCAATAACATACGTTCTTTTCATCTCACCCTTGCCTCCAGGTACATTGTGGTGTGCTGTAATAGCAGAAACAGTCCTGGTGGTGGCGCCAAAGTGTAACAGGAGCATCATTTCATGTCATTCTGTGTGCACATGCGTGTGAGGGCCTCTGGTTATAGTCTGACTATGTAGGTGTCATCAGAAAGCCCCTCCCCCGTCTCTCTCTCTCTGTGATGCTGATGCTGAATTGGCCATCACTGAAGGGCAGAGGGTGATATTCCTCCCATACAGTCCACTCTATCCTTCCTCCTTCCCTCTGGAATGAAGGATGGCGATGATCTGGATGCAGACAGAGAAGGCGGTCGTGCAAGAGCTACAGCGCAGATTGAGCAATGTCGCTCACAGCATTGGTAAGGACTGCGAATGAGTATCTACGATTGTCACTCAGCACGCAGTTATTAAAGAGGTTATGGGTTCTGTTTACATGCATTTTAATGTTGATAGCTTCAATGATGCTTTTCAGTGATGAGTATTATTCACCTTTTGAATAAGTACAGCATAATCTTATATGTGGCCACAAATTTTGGTCACTTTATGGGTAAATTATGGGTTTATATTATAACCTAACAGTAGCATTTTGCTTGTGTGATATTGTTTCATTGAAATTTTATCACAGTAAAGCCTGACAATAAATAATCAAAAATATGAAATAATATTCAAAGAATCTTTTTATTTTTTAATGAAATAATTTATTGAACCTTTTGGCAAAATGTAAAAGAAACTAAAAAAAAAAGAAAAAACTTTGCATATATGTTTTATATTTTGTGTTACATTTGATCCATCAGGCTTTTTCCCCCATATAATGATATAGTAAAAATATGAATCTGACAATCGAAGAGGTTCCAAGGTATATGCAATTTGGTGATTTTATTTTTATTTGGTCAAAACGTAAGGTGACATTTTTATAGTTTATAATGTTGCTGTTTATAACAGCATAACAGACTTTGAATGCATATGCATATAAATATTACATATATCTATAATATATAAAATGCAATACAATGACGACTGAAGTACAAAAAAGCTAGTATATTTGATACATACATTTTAACTATATATATATATATATATATATATATAAAATAAAATATAATAATAATATAACAATATAAATATTCTTTTGCTTTTTATTTCACAGCAAAAATACATGTGTACCACAATCAGAATGTAGACATACAATTGTATTAAAATACTTATTTCTCACTAACTATGAACCATATAAGCTGTCAATCAAATGACAGAAGGCATGTAGCAGATTGTGTGCAACAGGTTTTTCAGCAGTTTTGATCATGGTGATAACCCAGAGGCTTGATCCAAATATGATGCAGCAGGAAATTCTAATCTAATGTCTCCTCATTTAACAGTGGAATATTTCTGTGAAAGAGTTTGTGAAAGATACTTCAGTGACATACAAAACTGCCCTGACTGTACTGTCTGTGTACAAGTCTGTGTCTATGTACTTTTGTGCTTGCCCTCATTTTCAGAAGCCTTAAGGCTGAAAGAGAATTCCCAAAAACGCTCCTGTGAGATTCATGCTGGGGGTGACTTGACTAAAATGTGTGTGTGTTTGGCAGATTTGCCGCTGAGTACAAAAACAGATACCATAAAACACAGTTTTTCCACAGCAGCAGCAAAGCTTGCTGCAGTAGTTAGTACACTGGCTTTAGGTAAGCACGTATGTTGTTTAACTACTAGCTGTTCTGAACTGGAGTTTAATGTTTAATGCTGTAACAATAGCAGTGAATTAGTGTGTAGTACCATGTATTATCGTTAAGCGTAACTAAAGAAATGGTGTGAGGTCAGGTATCAGATGACTATAAAGGGGAAAGTTATGCTGAGGAAATCCAGAAAAAGGCATCCAAAACAAGACAATGAACATGGACAGTTTCCTCTGGTCTCGCTGGTACAAGAACAGAGTGAGTGAAAGCATGCTAACACTGTCAAAAATGTAGCACTTTATGTTCAAAATGGTTGTACTATATAATATTTGTAAAATATTTTTTAAATAAAGTATCTTATGCTGTCTGAAGCTGCATTTATTTGATCAAAAATACAGCAAAAAAGTGATTTTTAATGTAATTTATTCCTTTAAAAGCAAAGCTGAATTTTCATTGTCACATGATTGTTCAGAAATATGCTGATTTGGTGCACAAGAAACTTTTCTTATTATTATCAATGTTAAAAACATTGTTGTGCTGCTTAATATTTTTGTCTTTTTTTCTAAAGATTCTTTGATGAAGATCAAAACAAAAGGATTGATTTTAAATCTTTTGTGACTTCATAAATGTCTAAAATTAATGTGTCTTTGCTAAATAAATACTAGAATCTGACCCCAGACTCTTGAAAAGTATGTCGCCATGAAGTTGAAAAAAAGAATGAAAAATCTTCTATTTCGTACTTTCCCAATTGTGTTGTTGTGGTTGTTTTCGTTGTTGGTTTTATTACACATTATATAATGTGGCAAAAAAAAAATCCACAAGTTTGTGTAAATCCTTAAAAATAATTGTAAATATTGTGTACCAAAACATTAGAGTGATATAAGCTCTAATAGCTATTGTTACATCCCTCTTTCTTTATTGTGACATGGATTATATTGTGCTTGTGCCTTAAGTTTA
The DNA here is from genome assembly GCA_032357445.1 of Enteromius radiatus. Taxonomy (NCBI): domain Eukaryota; kingdom Metazoa; phylum Chordata; class Actinopteri; order Cypriniformes; family Cyprinidae; genus Enteromius; species Enteromius radiatus. The sequence goes on along the minus strand of JAUCMS010000153.1, from coordinate 7,266,370 downwards.
GTTTGACTATTTTTGCCCACAGAGACTCCAAAGGAAAAGTATTTACATTATGTGTCTGAAAAAGAGAGGAAGGGAACTAGAGAGATTTACCAGAGTAAAAAGACTTTTTCTTCTTTTAAATGTTATCTGTTGGTTTGAATGGCTTCTGAGTGACTTGGTCTGAATTCAGTTCTTATCTTTCTCTTCTCAGCAAGATCAGATCGCACTCAGATTCCTCTTGTACCAGAGAGAAACCAACCAAACACACACACACACACACACACACACACACACACAGGGTTTCATTCATCCACCAGTGTGATGGGGGAAGGGGCTCCTGGGGGGGTGGGAGACTCTTTTTGGGGTGATTGTGCTGACACAGACAGACATAGAGAGTGGAAACAAAGGAAGTACAGTTCTTTACAGTCAGTGATCAGTCTGTTATCAGTTATTGAAATGTAGCAGGTGAAGGGAACCTGTGTAAGTGCGTCAGGGGACCAATCCATTCCAGGAAGTCAGTGTTAAGGTTGGAAATGAGGAGAGAGAGAGAAACAGGAAGTCATTAACTGGTGCACCTGTCTCAGGTAGCTCATTCTCAGGTCGCTGCTTATGGTTACAAGACGACCAGGGAGTTAGTAAGATAGTAGACAACAAGTGGAAGAGGTATCAGAAAAACAGGAATGGATGTACAGAACGAACAGAAAACGATTTGCATTCCTCTAGCAGAGGCTGAGAAATATTACCGCTTTTCCAGACATTGTTACTGGCTCCAAAGTAAGTGAGAACTTTTGTTTAATTATTTGATTTTATTTTAAAAATAGAATTATTTAATACTATTTGATAATAATATTAGCTTTTATTTATTATTTAATTTAAACAATGCATTTACAATGTATAATTTATTTTTAAGGGTAAATTATCCATTTTAATTTTACTTCATTAAACTGTATACTTCATTAATCATTTATTCTGTTATTTATTAGATCTGAGAGCGGGTGAGATAGACTGTAGATGCATTTCCTAACTGTAACAGCCATAAATTATAATAAACTAATAATAAATAATATGTTAGCATGTATAAAAGGTGGGCAGCACTAGGCGGAGCAATGCATCACAGAACAGGTGAACACTTCAATAAAAGTCAGTTAAAACCTGACAAATGACGTTCTGTCCAATGTGTGTGTGAACATCCTGAGGGTGTGAATCTGACTCCGGTAGAACAACACACTCTTATTTTAAAAGAACAAAAGAATGAAATAGATATATTCTCCCTCATTTCAGACATCATTTGTCATTCACTTTGAAGTACTACTTATAGCGTCTGATTGGTGTGTAGGTTTAAAAAATACACTTCTTATTACAACAGTTAAAAATGTCTGTAGGCTGTAGGCCTATATAATAGAAGAAATGGATATGCATGAAGATTATTAGTTGTATGCACTTTATGGCTCTGTATCCAGAGGTGGTTTTGGTTGAGATAGATAGGAAATCACCTACTCTTTTCTTTCTAAACACGTCTATTGCTATTGACCGGAGCATGGGAATGGCTTTGGGCAAGGTTTACCTCCCTCAGATGGTAACATACACCAACCAAAGACACAATGCAGGCAAGACAGTCAGTAATATAGGGTCTTCTTAACTGTGGTTAGCTTTTGTGGTTTATTTCATCTAATGGTCAAGTAACAATAATAAGTGTCATTTAAAAAAAGTTATTTACTGTGTTGCAAGAAAGGAACTGCAAAAGAGTGTTAAGCTTAAGAGTTAATGGGTGATACTGCAGGATGACTGTAATACCCAAGTTACACTGTAAACCTGAACACTCATGTTATGTCGTTCTATAATGTATAATGTTATATTATGACTGTAGATGTGATGTTAGTGTGCCTTGTGTGTGTTTGTTTTAGATGAGATCATGCAGAAGGAGTCTAGTCCTCTCTACGCTGCTGACATCATCACTGAGCTCAAGAGACAGTTTGCGTTCCTGTCTGGTAAATATTTTTTAAATATGCAATTCTTTCTTTATCCTTAAAACCTAAATATTATATTATCCATTATTGTTTCACATCTGGTCCACTTTTTTTTAAAGGGACTCAAGTACACCCTGAAATAATAATTCTATATAAATTTTGTCTCTTAGAAAGCAGATGGAGACTTTTGCTCACACTTATCAATTCTTGGATATATATATATCCTAAAAATAGACCCCAGTAATCATACACATTCTTGTCTTCTTTAGACATATCAGATCTCAACAAGGTCTCAAACTGTGCTCACAATATTAAATTCTTCATAGATTATAAATTATAATAGGAGCTATGCCAAAATGTATTTTACTCATGCCGCACATTTGTAGTATATTACACAAAAATACTTGTCTTTCATTAATCTTAATTAGGGTAATGACAAATATGTAATGTAAAATATATTGCAATATAGGAGTTTTTCAATAATGTGTGTTTTTGTAACAGGTTACAAATGCTAGCGTACATGAAACCATGTACCATGTGTGATTTGTTAGTCAAAGTCCCCTTCTGTAATTTCCTGCTTCTGTCTGAAATAGATGGTTGGATAAAATGTAAAAAGCAAGGAAAAGGAAAAGATGTTGTGGGTTGTAGAAACTTTGATGTGAGATGGGCATGTACATACACTGTAGCTTTAAGATATTCTTCTTAATATGTGTTGTTTTTGATGACAGGTTGTTACTGTTAAACTGAGTAAACGATGCTTGCACAATTTCTGTCCTGTTGTCATGGAGACAGGAAGAAGAAGGCATGACTTGCCAAATTTATATTTTTGTCACATGGGGATCTTCACCCAGTGGCTTTCTTTCTTTCTCTCTCTCTCCATTCCATCATCACCGCCTTACCACTGAAACATCACCTTGTATCTTCATCCAGTTTTAAAGGAGCAAACAGATAGGAAGATTGGAGTGACGTTTTTGGATCTCGCTTTGTACACTTGTATAATCATAGTTTCTGTCCTGAGGGAATACTGACAACACTAATATGTCATACTCTCTCCAGTGCCTTCATTTTGACTGCAGAGTTTATGGTTACATTATCTTTTTAAAGAGAGGAGCGCTTAGTATAATAGAACAATTATTTTTAACCACTTTTCTAAGCTTTAAAATAGTCAAAAATACATTTACATGGAAAGGATCCAAACCTAAAAACTAGGATAATAGAGACTTGGTCTCTTTTTACAATAATACTATTTACTGCATTTATGAGCAAATGAATGCAGCCTTGGTGATCATTTGAAACATCTTTTAAAAACACCCAAATCTTTTCATCAGTAGTGTAGCTGTCAGTAGCCGTTGCACACATTAAGACGACTGACACAGCATACAGGTGGCGTGAGCAGCTTTTCATTGGCTTGCCTGTGTGCTAATTTAAGATCTCTGATGCATGCCAACACAGAAGACAGCATGGTTTCTGGTGTTTATTGCCCCCTGCTGTTTGCCTGTTGAACAGATCAGAGGAGCAGGTTTTTCATATTTCTGTCTGTTTTAGGGGGAAGAGGACAGGATGGAAGCCCTATCATTATCTTTCCAGAGTTCCCTTCATTTTGTGAAATTGGAGACCAAGAGTTTCGTAATGTTCTTACCTACCTAACTAGTGTTCCCAGGTAAATACACACAGTAGCACACATGTCTGAATATCATACATGCTGACAGCAGTAACACGTGTGTTTCTTCACCAGTCTGAGTGCAGCGGGTGTGGGCTTCATCGTAGTGATTGACAGACGTAGAGATCGATGGACGTGTTTGAGGGGGACATTACTGCGTATCTCAGTGAGTCTTGAACTCCAATATGAGCACAATCACAAATACTGTTTTTAAAGGCATAGTTCACTAAAAAATAAGAATTTGCTTATAGATATAAACAGATTTGCAGAAATTTAGAATTACATCAATTGCTCATTAATGGATCCTCTCCAGTGAATGGGTGCAGTCAGAATGAGAGAAACAGCTTATAAAAATATAGATAGTAACCCACAAGTAATCAGCAATCCATCAATTAACATCTAGTGAAGTGAAAAGCTGCATGCTACTGCTTTTCCCCCGGTTTCACAGACATAACTTAAACCTAGTCCTAGATTAAGATGTTAATCTGAGCTGTTTCAGCTGAAAGAAATGTGCACTGATCGGAAAACATGTCAGTGCCTTTGTTTTGTCTTAAGATACACACCAGTAATGCTTTTTTAAAGGCAGGTTTATAAATATTAATAAATTTCCAAATTGAACTATGGCCTAATTCTGGTTATAGGCTAAGCCCTGTCTATAAGACTCGGCCTTAAACTTTAAAACATTGTTTCGGAGTTAAATAAAAGAAAAATATATACAGATCAAGCATTATTTACAAGAAACTAAAACAGATTTTTACATTTTCAGCAAACATTTTTTGGGTAAACCATTCCTTCAATAGTCACACATCTGGATAGCTTTTGTCTAAAATATTTTAAAATATGTCTTTAATAAATTTAACACTTTTTATGTTTGTATGTAGGGCTGGTTTCCTGGCAATCTTCGGCTTGTTCTGGTTCTGAGACCCAGTGCCATCCTGCAGCGAACTTTGTCTGATGTGTTCTTCAAACTTCACAAAGATGACTTTAAAGTACCGGTAAGTAACCTGTATGTGTTGTGTTATGTTAATGAGTGTCATGTCATCATAAATAATGAAGACCGTGTGTATTAAAGGTTATCATGCTAAACTCACTGGCTGATCTTCACTCTTATATTGAGCGGAGTCAACTGACACAAGAACTGGGTGGCTCTCAATGCTACTGCCACAAGACCTGGATCTCTCATCGCACAGTAAGAATAAATACAGACCTTAAAGGTGCACTCACTAATTATTTAGGTTATGTTGCATTACAGCAGTTGTCCAGGGCTGCATCTCCCAAATGCATCGTAAGCCCATTGAAACCAGTAGTGCTATAATCAACTAATGCTTACAATGCTTTTGGGAAACGCAACCCAGGACATATACTTATAATTAAGGACTTTATATTAGAAATATTTATTCATTTTAACATATTCAAAATTGCAAAAAAAAAAAAAAGATAATTTCTTTGTGCCTTTAGGATCTTGAAAGCTTTGCTGCTTTAGTGAAGAGGATGGCTGAGAGACTGCAAGTGTTCGGTAGAGAGCTGGCAGAAACAGAGCTCCCCAACAACCTCCTAACAGCCAGCAATCTTCTCAATGCACAAACCAGCAGAAAAGACCATTTCAAAGTATTTGTAAAAAGCATTCAATATGTGCCACCTCACACATTCCTTTTTTAGTTAACAAAACTTTTCTTTGTTTCACTGTTTTCTCTTTAGGAGGAGATGGCAGGAGCTCTAAACCAAGGACGCAAACTCTTGGAGAACATCAGGGAACCGGTCCGCAGAGATCCGGACAGCAGTCTAAACCCTGATCAACTAGAGAACCTTGCTACAGTGCACAGGTACATCTGTGAGTCTTTTCATAGAGTTTTTTTTGCATTGCACCTTTGTCTTGGGATGATCTGCAGAATGGTCATAATGGTCAGGTATTATGACTTTGGAGGAGTGGTTAGCCAATCATCTTCCAGCATACAGTATATCTCAAAATTATATTATGTTCTAGTGAATTAAATGGCACAATTGATTGGATTTACTGTAGTATTATTTATATACTATTATAATATATATTAATACTTTGAATTAGTTTTATATTTATTTTTTCTTATTTCATTTTCTAATTTTTGTTTTTGTTTATATATATATATATATATATATATATATATATATTTTTTTTTTTTTTACTTTTAGTATTAGTTATTTTTGTACTTCAAGCTAAACTTATTTCGGTTAGTTGCCGAAGTTACATTACTAATTTTCACTAAATATTTTTAATAGTTTTAGTTTCAGCTAACAATAACAGTTCTTGTAGTTTTCACATTATTTCATCTCATTTTATAATATTTGTTTTGTTTAATGTATGCACTGTCAGTTATTTCCTGTTTATTTATTTTTCACTCTTCTATTGCATGTTAACTTACAGGCTTTTATCCCAGTTAAATGAGAGCTCTACAAAGTTTGATGAGTTCTGGATTCAACATCAAAATAAACTGGATCTATGTTTGAAACTCTGCCAGTTTGAGCATAACTTTCAACAGGTCTTCCATTTTTAAAACACTCATCCTTTTGTGGCTTAATTATTCATATTAATGCTAAACATAAGATTCATTTGCAATTGTTTTTACTTGCTACTGTCTTGTAGTTGCGAACAGAGCTGGAACAGACAACAGAGAAGCTAAATGCTTTCTCAGATGTTGGAATAAGCTCTGCCCAAACAGAACACCTTCTTCAAGAGCTGACCAGTCGTGAGAAGAATGCCTGTGTGAGTCGAATAATCTTAGTGTATAATGTTTACAGTCACATATGTGCATCCACATACTTATATACAATGTGTCAGTCTAGTTTAAATGAAAACTTCCAATAACCCTTGTACTTCCTCTTGCTTACACACTTCCTTTCTCTGCAGGAAGTGCTGGACAGAGTAAGGACTGTGGTTGCTGAGGGCCAATGTTTGATTGACAGCTTTCAGAATGTTGACGACACTGTTGCAGTGAAATGCAGTGAGCTACAGAGAGTCAGAGAGAATCTCACCAAAGAGCTCAAAGACAAGAGGACCATGCTGACACAGGCTATGGAACTGCATAGAAGATTGGAAATGGTGACTAGAATTACATGCACATTTATGTTTATGTCCACTATTTATGTTAATTCCACTAAACTACACCACCCATATAGCGGCCGTTATTATGACGTTGCTTAAACTTGTCATCTTTACATAACTGCACAGTTACATGCAAATTTTCTACAAACGCAGACAGACATACATAACACACTTTCAAACGTACTGTGTATCCAAATGAGTTTCCAACACGCTCTGTTCTGTTCCTTGTTTGCATTCAGGTGTGTAAATGGTGTGATGATGGGATTTACATGCTAGCATCACAGCCTCTTGACAAGTGCCAGTCACAGGAGGGGGCGGAGTCAGCACTGTCAGAGCTGGAGTGTTACCTGGAGACAGCCAATGAGAAACAGCAGTGGGAGATCAGCACAGTTTGGCTGGAATATGAGAACATATTGAACAATGAGCTCAGGGTATGGCAATATGAAAGCATAACAATGCTTACAATTTATTCATGATTCAGATTTGATTCTGTTTTTTTTTTCTTTAGCATAAAATGAAATGGGGAAAAAATAGTTTGGCTGTTATTTTTATTTATTAAACAGAAATGAAGATATTTGTAAAAGCTTTAACAAATAATAAAAATACAGAAGAATGTGTGATTCTGATTCAGTGTTTGTGGTATTCAAAATAGTGTACTGATGTATAATGCATTATATTGTGTTATACTGTATAATGTGTAATGGTACAGGAACAAGTAATGCGTGCATTTGAGAAGAAAACCTCACTACAGGAGATGTTTGAGAGGAGGAGGGTCAGTCTTAAGAAACTAGCAGCCAAACAAACAAGACCTGTCCAACCTGTGGCCCCACGACCAGAGTCACTCTCATCTCCTGGTATCTATCTATCTATCTATCTATCTACTTGTCTTTTTTAAGTGTAAAATGTAGGCAAATGGTTTATTTCTTTCTTTCAGCTCACAGGGAGCATGAGAACATCTGTATTAATGAGGACTCAGACAGCAGGGTGTCTTGTAAACAAGTACGTCTAATTAATCTACAATGCCTTTTTTATTGATTTAACTCACTCTCTCTCTATAAGCAAATGAAATATACCTCTCTTTATTATAGTGAACACTGTAAATGACTTGAGTGTTACTCAGTAATGAATCTCTTTGGGTAGGTAAACTCTGATCAAGTTGACAGGAGCAGTCGCAATTCTTCTGTATCTGAGGAGGAGGAAACCCTGGCTGTGCTGCGCAGGTCAGTCCAGGGTCAAAGGTCAAAGAGGAAAAAGGGGAACACATGTGCCTTACTAGACCCCCAGTACTGTAGACATTCACTGAGATTCATTGTGTGTGTGTGTGTGTTTGTGTTTGTTCGCAGGCATGTTATGAACGAGTTACTGGAAACCGAAAGAGCGTATGTGGAAGAGCTTATGTGTGTTTTGCAGGTGAGTGAAGAACAGTCAGTTCTTTCATAAATGAAAATCAGCTTCCACCAAGAAAATTGTGCCTTTTATTATGTAGGTGGACATATTCTGATATATGAAGGCCACCTCTTACGCTTTTATAGCAGGTTTTGGCCTATAAAGACCACTTGGATTTGTGTGGTGAATGTTAGAGGAAGTCTACATCAAACTCTTGATTTTAAAAGAGCTGTAACAATCCTTCAATTATATGCTTTCATGTGTTGTAGGGATATGCTGCTGAGATGGACAACCCCTCTATGATTGCTCTTATCCCTGCAGCCCTGCAGAACAAGAAGGATGTGCTATTTGGGAACATGCAGGAAATTTATCATTTCCACAAAAGGTAAGCGCCATCTAGTGGTGAAGAGGTCAGTAGTAAAGAAAGATCTGGGGGGCATGTGAGATCTTCCTTTCTGAAATTATTTGGAGAGTAATAAAATAAATCATATCATATAAATCATATAAGCAAGATTAATTTAAACCCATGCCTGTCTTGTTTCAGAATATTCCTCAAAGAGCTGGAAACTTACACTGATTGTCCTGAGCTTGTGGGTCGCTGCTTTCTGGACTGGGTGAGTTTTATATAACTAGCAAGAAAACATTACAAGAAGTAATACTATAATGAAGAACTTTTTTGGGGAGTTTATTTTTCTCAGTGATTCTTTGGTCATTGTGGTTGTTTAGATGGGGGAGCTGCAGATTTATGAGAAATACTGTCACAACAAGCCTCGATCTGAGAGCCTCTGGAGGCAGTGCTCAGACTGTGCCTTTTTCCAGGTACACAAATACATATCTAAAACTATACTACCATACAACAGATACTCGCTTAGCACTATGCAGTGCATATACTGTACACGTTAACAAAGTTCTGTATGCATTTAATATTTAAATGATCAGTTTCCCTTGCCCAAACGTTCACTGTATTAAATTCTGTACTGTGAAGTAATATGATTTCTAACATCTTCTTCACTTATTGTTTGATTGCACTACCATAAAAGTAAATCTTTTAACAAGATTGAATTAAGAACGCAAAAAATATAGTGTTTTCCCTGTTTTTGTAAAGATAAAAAGCAATTAATACTGTGCAGAATGCAGTACTCTTTCAGTCGAAACACATGCACACTCACACTCAGAAACACATATACACTAACCGCAATCTGTTCCCCAAATCTGACCATCTCTGTGACAGAATGCAGTCCAAACAACTTTACCAAATTGTATTTGTGCTATCAGGAGTGTCAGAAGAAACTAGAGCACAAACTTGGACTGGACTCATACTTACTGAAGCCTGTGCAAAGGATCACTAAATACCAACTCCTGCTGAAGGTAATGCATTATGTGCATGTATGGAGATGTCATGTGTTTGTTTTAGACAGGATATGGCAAAAATGTTGAAATGCATCTTAAATTCAGCATTGAATGAAAATGCTTTCTATTTTCTAAGTGCATGTTGGTCATGTTATTTTAAATGATTTGTACATGTATAAATAAACATTTTAACATTTATTTAAAATCTTCTAGTGAAAACACAGACTTCTCTCTGGTGACATATCTCCAAACATTTTGTACAACCAACTGCAAACTAACACTCATATCTGTCTTCATACAATCAAAACTCAATGGATGCCTGTCCTACTTTTTTGCCATACATCCCACTCGGATGTATGTCATAATACAGAAGATTTGATTTCATCATGACTTTAAATGGGGACATATAATCGATAGCAAGATTCTTTCAATGTATGTGTTTGTTTGTGTGTTTAGGAGATGATTAAGTACAGTAAAGGCTGTGAGGGTTCAGTGGAGCTGCAGGCAGCTCTTTCCTCCATACTGGGTATCCTGAAGGCTGTAAATGACTCAATGCACCTCATCGCCATCACAGGATATGAGGTAAAACAAATTTCATCTTACCCTGTTCATTAATATTTTCTATCACTCCTCTTTATTTCACAAAATTCCAAGCAATGATCATTGATTCCATCCAGGGTAACCTTGGAGACCTGGGTCGTCTGCTGATGCAGGGGTCGTTCAGTGTGTGGGCGGAACATAAGAGAGGTCACGTGAAGGTGATGGAGCTTGCAAGGTTTAAGCCCATGCAGAGACACCTGTTCCTGCACGAGAAAGCTCTGCTCTTCTGCAAGAGAAGAGAGGAGAACGGAGAGGGATATGAGAAAGCACCCTCATATAGCTTCAAACAGGAGCTCAGCGTAAGTCTGTCCTTAACATACAGTGTAATAATACTGATGCTGAGCACATATTGATAAATCTTCTCTTTTATGTTCTGTTCTGTCAAGCATGGCATTTCTCCCAAACTGAATTCTAGTCTAAAATTCTAATTTGTGCATGTCTAATTTGCATATTTACATAAAAAAGACAAAAAGAGCATTTTCATACTGCAAATTTTCATTTTTAAAAGTAAAAAAAAAACATAGCCTGCATACCTGATGGTCTCTGTTCTGTCTTGTTAGATGGCTGCTATTGGAATAACAGAGCATGCTAAAGGGGACAGCAAGAAGTTTGAGATCTGGTCCAGTTCAAGAGATGAGGTCTACACAGTACAGGTGAGCACAAGAATTTGAGGTCAGATTTTCTAAGAAGACATGTGTTCAGTCTGCATAGATCAGATAACTTGGATTTATATGTTGCTTTGTGGTGTATGTTATTCTATAGGCCGTGTCTGAGGAGGTTAAGACCATCTGGGTAACAGAAATTCGGAAACTTCTAACAGGACAGCTGGAGGCTTACAAAGGTTTGAATCTGATTTTAGGATGGTTTGTAAATAAGTATTTGTGGAGGGTTTACAATATGTGATGCATCAAATGAATGTTTGTGTTATGTAGAGGCAAGTCAGCAGAGGGCACCTGAGCAGTTCTCAGATACCAGCTCAACAAACAGGTACGATTATCAATGCCATCACATTTACACAATACATATTTGAGCTCATTTCATAAGTGAAACTCATCTTCAGACTGGTGAGAAATGAACGTAGCAACCTCAGGAGTGGAGTAGTGGATAAACCAAAGGCAGACGAGGAAAGCGGCAAAGAACTTGAGAACATTCTAGAGCCCAGAACGACAGGGAGAGCAAAAGGTGAGGTCATTAGAGAATTTTCATTTTGACTGAACTTTCCATTTAACGACTTTGTTTGTTCTGTGATTGCAGGATCTTCATTCAGTTTTGAGGCAAAACCAAAACGACAGGATATCCGCAGTGACCCTACACCTCTAGGTGACCTATTTAAGCAAACTGAAAATTAAATATAGAGTTCAATTGCTGTCTCCTTTTTAAATAATTAAATAAAATTAATTATTAAAATTTAATTATTAAAATTAATAAAACCTGATTAAATAAAAATAGAAAATAGGTGATGTTAAAAATAACTAATTCATTATCACCAAGGCACCAAGCTCTCTAAAGGGTAAAGCCATGTGCCAATTCTTAAAGGAATGACTCACTCTATCCGTGGTGCCATTCTAAGGAATAACTAAGAAGATGCAGAGATGCAGTCTGATTGGTTATTTTCCTCCCAGAAACAGGGCCACACCCTAACATGGGCGGAGTCAGGTGGTTCAGTACATCAAGCCTGTTTCAAAATCGTAGGAGAGGTACACATACTGAGTACACACGTATGTGCACACTAATGCATAATTCACTGAGATGTTGTAGGATAGCATGTGTTTGTAGGTTTATATGTGTCTCATCTGATGCTTTCTGAGAGGTGCTATGTATGTCTTTAAAAACTGGTTTCGGGTTAAACTCTATCGACAGCATCTGTTACACAAAAAGTAAATTTTGACTAGTCCCTCAGCTTGAGAGAGAAAGCAGGACAGAGGATTTCAAAGAAAATCAGAAATGTGCAGCAGAAAAGTGTTTTTATTAATTGTTCTGTACAAAAATGTGGCATTTGTGGACAAATTGTCTTTTTATCTATGCTGTTGATAGACATAAACTTGTACTGAATTTGGAACGTTTCATTGACACACATCCACGCATGCTCTTTATGTGCTCTGGAAAATGGTCACTAGTCTGTCTCCTGTCTGTCACGGTGAGGTTTCAGTGGTACTTGCTCTGTCATCTCTGACCTCATCTACTTGCAATACAGTCCCTGTTTGCCATCCTTTTTACTTTTTAAACGATTTTCTTCTCTCTGCCTCAGGTTGGACTAAAGGATCTCTCTCACTGGATGCCTCTGTGGAGCATGATGGATACTTTAGTGCAGAGGAGCAGGTGACCTCTGACCCAGAAGAGGACAAGGAAGATAAAATGGTGCGAGACCAAGTATGTTTTTCACTGTAAGGCAAAAGCAAAAGGGTGTCATGTTTTAAGCATTTCTTTATCTTTCTTTCAGTGTGCAGATGAGCTGCAGTCTGTGAGGATAGAGGAAGAAATCCAGTGTTCTGAAGAGATCGAGGATCTTTAGAAATGAGAGCTTAGTGTGAATGTGTGTGTATTGCCATCAGTGTCTCGCAAATACACTAGGTTTCATGCATAACTCTTGAAAATAGGGACATGAGACATATAAACCATTAACTTTGAAGATGTGCATACTCTTAAAAATAAAGGTTTCTGGTAGAACCAAAGAGGTTTAGAAACACACGCTGTTCATTAGCATTTACTTTAATCTCAATGAAAAAAGGATTATTTGTCAGAATATGCAGCTAATTTTAAATGACTGACAATGGAGAAAAATGGTTTTTAGAGCCAAACGTCTACCAGCAGACCACACTAACCAGCCACAAACAAAAAGTTAGTGCCAAAAAGGGTTTTACAGGGCCGCTTTACTCTTTAAATCTATAAGAAACCGTCTTAACCAACTGACAAACCTGTAATGTAACATGAAGAACATTTTGACTCTCCAAAGAGCTGTATACAGTGGAAAATGACTGTTGTTAAGAGAGTTTGTTGCAAGAAGCTTTATTTTTAAGAGTGTAGTGTTAGAACGCACCAGTATAATGTGTTTTACAGAGACACCTGAGTCAGCTCTTTACACACTATCTCATAGTGTGCTGTGATATATGTTTCATATCCCTGAAAACTTAGTAGTTACTTCTGTCACAGTAATGATGTCTATATTGGGATATGGTATGTCTACTGTCATTTCCTGTGATCTCCAATGTGAAAGCATGTGACATATCATTGTGTACTGTACAATGCAGCAAATTAGGACCTATGTGTAAAACAAGCATATCATATATGCAGATGTTGTTTTTCAAAGTGACTGTGATCACCCTGTGCCATTTCTATGTAAAATATGTTTACAAATCAATATCGTTATATATATATATATATAAATGCATATAAAAATAAAAACATAGTTGACTAATGACTTATTTTAATATATAAAAATTGAACAGATAAAAAATATACACAATAACATTTCTGACTTCTTGAACATATATGATGATTTAAGCACAATCTTTATTTTTACCCACGTCAAAGGATTATTTCATCACACTATGTGTGTGAACACGTAAGGAGGAGATTAACTGGATGGCCCAACGTGAAATACCTTGACTTTTTTTGGGGTCTGCAGCTTATAAAAAAAGTAGCATAACTGAGCACGTTTTGCATTGTTGTGTTTTTTGTTCAGTCAGAAAAGACAAGGAGGCGACGTCCTGCACTCTTGTAATGTTTTTAAAAATGTGATTAAATTACCATTTGTCAAAATATTTTTACGTAGTTTACGTTTGACGTAGTAGGGGAGACCGGGGATGATTGTAACACAATTTTTCTTTAGCACCAAAAACTACCTTTTTTTTTAGCTACATTACTAACATTTTTAGGCAAAGTACCCACATTTGTCTACTACAAATGGCAACAATTTAAATTTCTTAAACTATATCACA
>JAUCMS010000153.1:7214297-7229984 GCA_032357445.1 Enteromius radiatus | reverse complement strand
TTAACGACCATTACACAGGTGCATGTTAATTCATTGATTATGGTTAATTGAACATGCATGGAAAACATTGTTTAAACACTTTACAATGAAGATCTGTAAAGTTATTTGGATTTTTACAACATTATTGTTGAAATACACAGTTCTGAAAAAGGGACGTTTCTTTTTTTGCTGAGTTTATATATACACACATACAGAGCCTTGCGAAATAATTCATACCCCTTCATTTTTTTCCCCCACAATATGCGTTGCTGGCTTATATTAAACTGCCTTAAATTACTTAATACTTATTAAATTATGTTCAAATTATAAGCGTCATGTTTGAAGGAAACCAACTTTGCTCATCACCTGCAGAGTACCATCCCAAAAGTAAAGTGGGCTGGTAGCAGCCTCATGCTTTCGGCTGATTTTCAATGGCAGGTACTGAGGGACTCATCAGAGTACAAGAAAAATAGAGATATCCTTATAGGAAACCCAGTCCAGAGCATTCAGAAACTTAGACTGGGCAGAAGGTTCATCTTTCAACAGGATAATGGACATTAAAGGACATTCACAATCAAATCTTTCTGGAGAAACCAGAATGTGTGCATCTTCCCTATCCATCCTGACAGAGCTTAAGAGGAGAAGAGCGGCAGATAACTGACAAATAAAGCTTGTTGCATCAAACAGAAAAGACTTGAGACTGTAAAGATGCATCAGCTAAAATATAGTTATGGTGTATGGAGTGTGGATTGATGCAGAATGTGGGAAAAAGGTCATTTAAAGCAGTTTAACGTAAGGTAGCAACATAAAGTGTGAAAATAAATGAAGGGGTAATAATATATTTCGCAAGGCACTGTACATGCATATATTTAAGAATAAAATGTATGTGCGTGTGCGTGTATATATATATATAGCCTCTCTTTTTCCTCAGTATTATATATTATTATGATATACACAATATTACAGAAATACAACTCACCATAAACTATGGGGAACACAGTCCCTCGAATACCTGAGGCTGGACAGTGCATGTTTTTTCCATTTAAGTACAGGTTCAGTTCCACATGATCATAGGTCACCCCCTTAAAACAAGAACACACATTTACAAACAGAAGCAATACCGTACAGTAAGTACTAATTTGTAGCTCACTGTTCAAATTCCAGCAGTAAAAAAGTACCACTATATCCCCCTCCTGAGGCAGGCTGTTGGCAGGTAATCGGTTCTTCTCCTCGTTGTTGTGGTATATAGAGCCATCATTTCGAAGCACCAAACTGTGACTGTCTCGACCCAGCGGCACCTGATTCAAATTCACCTTCTGAGTGGCCACACCGATCCCCCAAACACCTGCACCACAAACACAAACAGCAGCACACCGTCATGAGACTGCTGTACTTATACATCTGAAGATCATCACTGAGATTCAGGAGAAAAATGGTGATTGTTGTAAAAATGTCACAATACAAAATTTATTTACTTGTAAAAAAAAAAATATATATAAGCATTTTAGTTTCATCTTAATTTAAAATTAAATTAGATTTGGAGATTAAACGTAATATTGTGTGATTAAATAAAATTACTGCAATAAATTCAAAGCAATACAAGACTAAATTAGCAATATGACTATACTCTCTCAATCTTTTTTTTTTTTTTTTTTTTAAATTGCACTAAAACACAAATATGTCTAAGCAAAATACAATAACAATAACCACATGAAAACAGTCAGAATGGCATCCCTTTACGTCTAATGCTTTTTTCTGGTAATTGATTAACTGGAATTGCGCTCTCAAAGCTGTATTTTATTTACTCATTCATTCATTCATTCATGTGAGAATCTATTTGATATCATCTATTCTACTCAACAACCTTCCAACCATAGAACATACAAATACATCCATCTACACAGCCATTAGAAAAATATTAAAAACAATGAAAAGTCTGACCCTGCTGTAAAGTAACAATTCTCATGGAGACACTCACCCGTGGACTGGATCTTGAACTCAAAATAGCTCTTGTTCTGGTGTAGAGGGGCGTTGGCAAGACAAGCTCCAGTTCCACAGATCCGCCTCCCACTTTTCACGATGACCACATCCGTCCCTGGGAAAAAAGGCCAAGCAAACTCATGACCACACTGCAACAGCACTGAAATACAGGTATGCATTTCATAATGTTTTCAGAGATAACTGCAGAAAAACGAGGCTGAAATGACACCCACTATTTGATTCACTCAGTCACAAAAGAGATCAAACAGACATTGTATCTATCAGCTGTATACTAGCAACTAGCATGTGGTCCAGAGTAGTAAAGACTACTTGACCTGATTAATTAGACACAATTAGAAACGAATGCACATTATTTATTTGAAAGAGTGATGTTTAACCCATTTATTAGTTAATTTGCGTTAAAGCCGCATGTTTTAAGGCACTTTCTAGCATAATTTGCTAGCTAGCCATATCTCTTCGCTTTAAATGTAAATGGGTGAATTCTTGAGCTTGCTGAGCAGTGGAAATGACTCTTACCCATGTGGTGCGTGTCTAGCTGTACGGTGGGCATCTCTTTGAGGGGAGCATGGCCCGCTCCGCCGTCCCCGCAGCAGCCCAAACAACACGTAAACACTGCAGCCATTCTAGCGCCGAGATCACCGGAAGTGCAGTTACACGCGTCAAACTCAAGAGGGCACACCGCTTCCAGAATAGAATGGATCTCTTGGAAAAATCATGGTAGACTACTGGTGCTGTTTTGACACATTCAGATGTCCACCGCAAGGGGGCACTTGCCGGCTCAAAAATTATTTATTTATTGCTTTAAACAACACCACGGAAAGGCATTCATAGCTGAGATTACCAAAACCTTCATTCACACCGTGTACACCATATCACAAAATAATTTATTATATAAAAAAAATATATAAATACAAAGAAACAGTAGGGGAGTATGAGACTCTTACGTTTTCTTACATTTACCTTACTTTGGGTTTCTTCACCCCTCGTAACGTATCCACATATATTACAAACACCTTTTTAAAAAAATTGCTAGCATGGGGGAGTGTTGAAGAGAAAAAAAAGTAGTTTTATGAATGTAAAATTTCAGCAAAAGCAACAAATTATTACATTAGATGTCTTTTTATTTTTATATAACAAAGCAAACGTTGGTATTTGGTCTTATAGGTATTTGTTGTATCCACTGAATACATCAATCCAGAATACACACAAAAAAAGTCTTCAGTTTGCATAATTGGCATGCATTTCAGTATCCAATATGAAATCATACTCCTAATTCTTTAGCAGGGTAAATGTGCACCCTTTCACATTTAGGGTTGACAATAAATGTAAGAAAAGAAAAGTTGAATAATAAGTTGGATAGGCCTACTACTTTGGTCCACATTTAAACTGCTGGTTTGGGAAAAAATAAAAATAAAAACAATAATCACAAACAACTGTAAATGGTCCATCCTGGCCAGTGTAGAGAAAAGTTACAGATAGCTGATGCTAAAAGCTGTAAATATAAAAATGTACATCCATATAATCACTCTGAGAAATTTTTATTGCCATTGAATTGAAAATTGAAAAATAGAGCAATTGCAACAATTTAAACTGGATAATTTATTTATTGCTGCTTTTAAGTGCCACTTTCACTTCACCAAGCTTGTGACTCCACATGCTGTGAAAATATATATAACCTTTATATATCTTTAATAACGACTAAAGCGGTGTCAAAGATTGAAATCAAATCAAACGTTGATGCTTGTTATCTCATAATAAGATTTAGAGACTTTAGTCTGGATTTCACTGCGAGGGTCATATATTTGTACATTGTTTATATGAGACGCTAACGCAACGTGTTTAAAAGTTCAAAGCCAAAAACCTTGTGAATTTTGGTTTGTGTTATTATCGCATTAACATACACTAAATAAAAGCAAACAGTCATAAAAAAGCGCTTATCCCATTTCTATGACAAACCGGTTCGCTGAGCCCTCTCGTGGCCAATTACGTCACTACATGCGCTTTCATCCCTGACTCGACCAATGAGCGCGGCTCCTCGGAAACCCTTCTCTTCCTGATGGCATGGAAACAGGGGAAGAAAAATCGAGGTCAAAATATTTTGACACGTGACTCGGTAGCGATTGGTTATCGATGCGCCAAGACCCTGACACATGGCACGGGCATATGCGACCAAAGTGGCGTGATATAGGATCATCTTTATAGCAGGAAACTCGACGTGCTTTTTGGTTGTCTCTGTCTGTAACCCATGACTAACGTTAGATGTAAACGAAAATCACTTCGTCACTGTAGCTCAGTGAATAGATGAATTAGGCGTTTTTGTGGGTAGATGATGGGTAACGCCAGTATTGACGTAATCTGTAGAGAAACGCTGATCTAGGAGAGAGTGAGCGCTCCCCCGCAACAACTCCATCCAAGAATGAAGGGATCCTCTGCATTTCTTTCCTCACCGCGCAAAACGTACATTCAAACGCTCCAGTCTGCAAATACACTTCGCTACGCGGATATTACGCTGAATGTGGCATTGAAATTTTTGCCTTTACATGTACTATTCATTAGCTGTTTGTGCGCATTCTCTTTAATTGCCTGGCCATACTGACTTGACCTGAACTAGTTAAAAGTTCCCAATTGGAAAGGGCGAAGTCTGCACAGCAACAAGAGCCATGATTGCGTTGCACACTGCCTAAGCATCTAGTGCGCTTCTGGTCCAATTGCTGATGCTTTCCGCCTGCAAAATCTGCCACAACCGTAGTAATACCTTGACAACCGGACCCGGGCGAACCAAGAAACATTTTTGACAACTCGACGGCGGGGAATCATTTTTCTGAATAAATGCCTTGAAGTTTGTTGGACAGGTCCTCGGATATTCCTGCACGAAAGTTCTCACGCGGCAATTAAAAATGAAGTACTGGTGCACTCAGGAGTCTTCATCATCAGGCAATCTGACCTACTATATTTGGTTAATCTGTCGTGCCTCTTCCACAGAATCGCTTGCTGTGCATTGAAAAATATCGTCTGATCGATGCAGATGATGTTGATTCTTTTTTTAAAAAACTGCTTGTTAAGCTTCACGTGAATGCAGTTCTCTCATTCTCAGACAATTTGGGTGTGTTAGTCTATGAATTCACTGTAGACTCGTAACGCATTGTCGCAAATGAAAAACAAATATTTGATTTATTTAACGTAATGTTGATGATTTCCAAAATGACACAGGAGTGCTCTAGACTTCAAAATCGGTGTGGGATGCACGAGAAGGACGCTTGCCAAGATGATGAAAGTTGCACTAATGTGTCATGCCCCCGACAAGCTTTCATATTGATGTCTTTTTTCCACTTTAGGGTACGATGGAGCTCTTGGAGGAGGACCTCACATGCCCAATATGCTGCTGTCTTTTCGAGGACCCGCGCGTTCTGCCGTGCTCCCACAGCTTCTGCAAGAAGTGTCTGGAGGGCATCCTGGACGGTAACCGGAGCCCTGCTTGGAGACCGCCGTTCAAATGTCCGACCTGTCGAAAGGAGACCGTGCACAACGGCATCGCAAGCTTGCAAGTCAATTACTCCCTGCGTGGCATCGTGGAAAAGTACAACAGGATTCGAGTTATGCCGAGGATGTCCCTCTGCAGAGTTCACAGCGGACAGCCGCTCAACATCTTCTGCGCCACGGATCTGAAGCTCATCTGCGGCTTTTGCGCCACGACAGGCGATCATAAAGGACACAAGTTTTGCGCGCTGGAGGAGGCGTACGAACGCGAGAAGCTCGCGTTTGAGGAGTTATTTCGCGTCGTGGAGGGCTGGAGAGGCGCGGAGGTGCATTCGTGCCTGGAATCGTTAGAGGGAGCGAAGAGGAAAGCGCTGGAGAGGGTCTCGCGGGACGCGGATCGAGTCTCAGAGTACTTTGACAAACTTTTGCGCACGCTGGATCACAAACGGAGCGAGATCCTCTCGGACTTGGAGACTCTAAAGCTCGCGGTCATGCAGACCTTTGACCCAGAGATCAACCAGCTCCGCTCGGCAATCGAGGAGCAGCAGCGTGCGCTCAGCATCGCCGAATCTTTCCGTTCGCTGTCGGATCCGCTCACTTTCCTCCAGCAGATGCAGGACTTCAGGGAAAAGCTACGCGTCATTCGAGGAACGCCGCTGCCGTCGCGGACTGATGTGGACGTGGGGTTGCTTGGTCTGCAGAGCTTCGATGTGAAGGAATGGGACCGGGTGCGCCTTGGAGAGGTGGACAAGCTGTGCGCCCCCTACGAGAGCAGCACCTACCTGGCTTCGCGGCCCCCTGCTGCCGCTCCGCGCTACTCCCGCGTGCTGTGGAGAGTTGTCCTGGTTATATGTGCGTGTCTCCCAGCGCTGAACTTTCTCCCGTCAGACTGCCTCGCTCTGAGCTTCCAGGATAAAGTGGTCGCACTAAGTGGCTTTTCTCTGCCCGGTCCTGGAGAGATTGCGCGCTGGCTTGGGTTCTGCTGGAAAGAAGCGGAGGCGATATGCACGTTACTAACTGAGCTTTGTCGGAACTGTATCTTGGACCTGATAAACACAACATCAGATTTTCTCAGCTGATATAACTCCATTCATTAGGTACTTTTTTATGTCCTACAATGTGCCAACCTAGAAAAACCCTGTAGATTTGTAGCATTGGGAAAATTTAGTTTGTGTCCGTGTTTGAATGTGTAACCAGGATGGCTGATTCATATATAGTCAGCATTTTTGTTATAGTAAATTTCTCTGATTTTGTAAATGGAAAATCGAGTGTGGATGGATCGTTGTTTACTAATGGGATAAAGTTCCCAAATCTTAAAACATTTAATAAAATGCCTTGTTCATTTAAGCTACGTAGAGCTGTAGCCTATACTTAATCTCCAAACGTTCCTCTTGAACTTTTCACTTTTTAATATATTATGCTTATTGCAGTTTTGGAAACACCAGTGTTGGAAATCAAATGAAAAAACCAAAGAAGAGGAACACATTCCGATTGTGCATTGATATCGTTTATCTACTCTGTGCAAGTTATCAGGAGACTCAAGGTTAAACGTTACGTAAGTGAATGTCAGTCTCGCACCCAGCCAGTAAGTTCAGTTCTTCAATATTTTTTTATTAGCATTAACCTATTTATTTATTTTTACTTCGTATGAACTTGCATAGCCTACTGCTGTGTGTTTGTTTTGCTGTTGATTCAAAACATATTGCTATAATATAGCTTGAATGTTGCAATAGCGTTTGTCATGAGAAAGTTTTTAAATTATTCGTGCCGTAACAAAAGTTTATCAAACATTTCTGGCTAATGGAATGGATTGGTGTTTTGAGGGGAAGTTCTTTTATATTTCAATAGGCTACAAAAAATATAAATAAATAAATAAAAATCAGACCACAGCAGTGTAAGTAATGTTTCCAGTTTCACACAGGAGAGACATGGGATGTGCACCATTAAACGAAGTCATGACTTTTTAAAGAAAAAAAAAATAGAAGGTATCCCCGTTTTTGACACCCTTTAAACACAGGGATCCTGAGAGATTCTCGGACGACTCTGCTCTGATATGACGTCACCACCGGAGCCCTGCGCACGTCACCGAACATATATTTAGCCGACTGTTGCCAGGCGAATTGGGGGATGAAAAGTGAAATTACCTACTTTAAACTACATTACAAAATAAAACCTTACAAAACTTGGAATAAATTGAACATCAACGAAATTATTAATAAATACACATTTTTCCAATTTTCCTGAAGCCTGCAGAACACATTGCCGACAAATAAGCTCACTCTGAAATGGCGCCATGTGTTAGGCAATTCAAATTCTTCGATTTTCTCTTTTAAACAAATGTAACATTGTGTCTTTAAAAAGCGACACTATCTTCACTCTACCATATATCCATCTTATACCAGCCTTTATCTCACTCTTATTTTTAGGAAAAAAGCCGGTCATGTCAGACGTAACTATTTGTGCTTTAAATATTTTGTCTTTGTGTTTAAGGTTTCTAATGACTACTGATTCGATTGTTTTAATAATTGCTTTTTTCAATACTCGTCTCCTGAAGTCAACGCCGAAAAGTTGCACTTTGCAATGTTGCCATTTTCTCCTGTTTTTAAATTTACAGTTGAATTTTGCTATATGTTACTCTTAATAAATTACCATTAAAAATGTAGCCTATGTTTATGTAAAGTTCTAGCATTATACCCAACTCTTTAAATGCGTGCCAAATGAAATGCATGCATACGTCGACAACGACTTAGGCTTTTGAAGCTTAAAAAAAAAAGCGTCGGCGTCCCGGTTGCAAAATTTGAAATGACTTAATTTTGTTAGACTACTTTTTTTGCACACACTAAAGCAAATAAGCATTTGACTGTTATATATCCGGATACATTAAAATTAAACATCAGATACACGAAGTAATATGGTCAGTTTAAATTTCAATCACAAGCCGCCTAAATTAAAGTGTATCGTGCGGCGCAACGTGAAATGGCAACACAAACTTGCATTCATTGCAAAATAAATGAATAAAATATACGTTCAAATTATTGTTCTTATTCTTAATTACTTTAGTTAACATTACATGAGGACTGTCCTGCATCTAACATTTAAACAATGCAATGCTCAGCAAACGAAACGCATCTTTTATTTAAACGTCTGCCCAAGAGTAAGCATCTAAATTAAACGGCCCATATATATATATATATATATATATATATATATATATATATATATATATAACAGTCCTGTTAAAATGACATCTTATAAAAGACATCCTGCCACACAGTGCGCGCGGAAAACAAATTCAGTTTCTGATAAAACGGACTGAATAATTAACATAGGGGCTTAAAAACGGCCCTCATATCAAATTTTATATTTAAAAAAATAAATAAGTAAATAAAAATAATAATAAATAACTTCATATAAGTTGGACAATGAACCATTTCATCTTGAAAAACTTTTCCATTAAAATTATTTAGGTTTTTCCATTGCAAAATAATAGATTAAAATCTGCTCTATGAAACGGTGCACTGTTGCTACTTTCTCTCATCCGCGCTGACCATCTTTAGATAATTTCTAAAAGCATCATATGACTAAAACGAAGCGTCAGAAGATTAAATCGACATGTGTCAGAAGTGATCGTGTTACGAGTTAAAGGCAACAACGGTTTTAAGTGCTGTTCAATTAAAGGATAAAACGTCTTTTCTTTACTGTCAAGGATACAAAAAGTGATAAAATCAGAAAAACGCAGCTTTTAGACATTAAAAAAACCCATACGTGTTTATGGGTCCGTTATAAAACCTTTCAAAGTTACCCTAAATTATTTGTCCCTGGTGAAATCATACAACAAATAAGCTAAATAAAAATTATAGTTTTACAGAATACAAAGACAAGTCCAAATCGTGACTGTGCGCGCGAACATGATTTAGCCTGCTTAAAAATGTGTAATGTTTTTGTAAAACCACGGAAAATTATTGAAATGGGCTATTTGAGCCCTGCACTAGTTTATGCTGTCTTTTTTCCATATATTTTAGGCCGACAGAAATTTCAAAAATTGTGTATTATTTAATAAAAAGACTGACATGAAAGGTTACAAATTAAGCGACTTGTAGCCTACTGTTAACATGAAATGACATGTCATTTACAACTACCGAGAAAACCGACAAATAAAGTTGTCCACATCAGAAAGTCGCTGGGTGATAAGCGTTTTAATGCTGATGTTATATAAGAATGATATGGCACGCATGCGCCGTTTGGCAACCTCTCCAGCAAGAACAAGAAGACATTTGCTT
This sequence comes from Enteromius radiatus, assembly GCA_032357445.1. Classification (NCBI taxonomy): domain Eukaryota; kingdom Metazoa; phylum Chordata; class Actinopteri; order Cypriniformes; family Cyprinidae; genus Enteromius; species Enteromius radiatus. Next base: position 7,220,247 of record JAUCMS010000153.1, on the reverse strand, counting down.
CTAATATTAACATGCCGTCCATTTTAACCAGCGGAATAATCTCCACGTGAAAAAAAATTGAGTCAGTTTTGTGCTTTCAGTGTACTCACCGGAAATGAGGAAAACTTGAAAGAGAGAGATTCACATTATAGGAGTTAATCAACGAGAATAATAATACACATTTCTAGTTCAAATACAGTAGAGGCAAAAAGCAAGCACAAAGATGACAAAAGTTGCGCTCCCTGTGAAAAGTAAGGAACAGACACATCGACAATAAGTGCGCCAACGAGATTCAAATGAGAATATGACAGGTCAGACGAGATTTTTCGTTTTTTGTTTAGTTCAGTTTTATTATTTACTTGTATTAACACAAAAATAGAACAGCATATCAGTGATTTCATCTGTAATATTTCATTTAAAATAAAAACAGTACAAGGGTATTATATTTTTACATTCTTAAGAAAACAAACAGTAGATAAAATTAACTCAAATAAACAAGAAAAAACCCCCAAAGAATTTAACAAAACCCATTTAACTTATCAAACAAATTGAAACACTGCATCTATCTTTACCTTTGATCATTCAGTTTGTTCTGGTGAGACCGAGGGTCCTCCTGGCTTCTCTATGTTGGTCTGATGATTCAGTCCATGAAGGTATTTCAGTACCAGTGAGTCAGCCACTACCTGCACCAGCTAGGCCCTGGTAGCTGAGATAAAAAGATGACGCGCATGTGCTGCTTGGTGACTTCTTGCTTCAGCAGCACGAGCAATATTGGAGGCATTGGCCAAGGAGTAACTCCAATATTTACATGCTGCTAAAGCAAGACAACACACGCATTCTCTCTCTCTCTTTCTCTCACACACACACTCGCTCTTTTTCTCAACTGCGTAGGTCCCAGGAATTGATGCTGCAGCACATCACGGCCTGCATCTCTGTATCACCACAAACCATTCTGTGCTGCTACACCATCACCTAGAGAGAGTCCCTTTCTCTCAATCACACACACTCACACCCTCGGCAACATGACCAAGCGCTGCCAGAATCACAGAGCGAGTGACTCCTCTCCTCCCTCTCTCTCAGCAGGGCTTGAGGCATTCCAGGACTTCATCTGAAACACAGAAGAGAGGAGGACGCTTGAGTGAGAACATACACACAAGCAGCTGGACATGATGCTGTCAGTTTGGAGTAAAATACTTCAGTGTCTGCTGCTGCGTTTGCCTGCAAAACATTTGCATCCAATAAGGAAGGAAGAAAAAACAAAAAACATTTCTATATTTGTGTGAAGGCCCTGCTAATTGTTTAGAATATACATATTGAGGTTATATTTCTAATTTCCAATTGTTGCATGCTTATAATGTACATTGATGTCTGATTAAAAATAACCTTGGAATTATAGCACACATAAGTGAAATGTATATATTACTACTACTAATTGCACACCAAGTTACATAATTGTACACTTCAGTAAAAATGCACCTACAAGTCAAAACTAAATGTTATTCAACGATTTAAAAAAAGATCCACCATTCCCAGCAAGTCCTGTTCTCTTTTGGCATATTTACTTTTTATTATATTTTAAAACAGGACACAAGGGACAACACAAATTAGGCATTTCAAGAGTTTTAAATAGTTATCAATTTTATTTTTACATCATTATCCCCAGTGGTGCATTACCCTCTGTTCTTATTTTTCCACAGGCTGGATTTTCTGAAGAGACATCTTTCAGCAACTTTCAAGCATTATACCGAAAACTGTCCTCTGGCAACTCCATCAGAAATAATGATATTAAAGAAAACTACTGTTTTCTAGGCCAGCCTGGATTTAACCTCCAAGATGGTGATTCAGCACTGACAACATCCATCCTCGTAGTCATCTTGAACAGCAGACCTGCCACCAGCTTCTCAAAGTGCTGCCCCACATCTAAAGACATCTCTTATGCCCACACTATGCCAAAAAGACATTTTTTCTTTCTTAAATCAATCACTGTGCTATGTACTTCATGTATAGTTACGATTAAAAAGCTAAATGTTAAATGTTTACCAAGTCAAAGTTGATGTGAGACATCAACATAAAAATCCCTAAAACAAAAATACTATACTATTACTGAGTAAAATTAGATACATTTAAACACCCAAGAATGGATTGGCAAACACAGAATCTCAATAACAAACCATTTTATTCGACACACCAGCTTCCTAATGATTTAGAATTTAGTTATGTCTTAAAATTAATTTGTGGGATTTTGGAGAATTGTAGCATTAAACAATTCAAGAACACTTGAATTATATTTCATGCTTGCTTTTTAGTAAAATAAAGTGAAAGAGCAGAAGTAAAACAGCAGAAATGTCAGATCTCCAGTGAGTGTACTAATAACACAGCAACACCACCACTTGTGATGAACTGATTAAACAATTTCATACTAAAATATAAGAAAACACTAATTACTGACAAGTTTCAAGCATATGTTTATTGTGATCACTAAGGTGTAACATTGCCTCCAAGGTTACGACCTGACTAACATGACTATTAATTTGGGTCAATGATGCAACATGTATTCACAGCCAAGAAACTGGCCATTGTGACAATGCTACAATATTAAGATGTGTGGTGTTAGCTTACTCAAGTCACTGACAGATTATTTTTTCTCCTGCTAAAACAACCAAACAACAACCATAACATAGGAGATTTTTTGGCAAAAAACGAGTAATGATTTTTACAAAATGAGATCTGAGATTGACAGGAAGACAACTAGAACCACAATATAGTCAATGCTAGAGTAGTTTTAAGAGGCAGTGGCCTGCACTTGATAATGACAACAAACCAGTAATTCTTAACAATTGTTGGCATCTGAAATTTTTTTTTTCCTTCCAGCATTTACTTTACCTAACACACCCCAAAGGCAAGAAATACAAATAAAACCACTACATACGTTAAAGTTAATTTGCACTTTCACAGAAGCTAAGGCCAAGCCACCACTGCCAGAAAAAATGGATCAGAAATCATGACAGCCAAATGTAAGTACATTTAAATAAAAGCAAACAAAACAAAAAAAAAAAAAACACCACCACATTTTTACACTTCACTTGTGTAAGGACATCTCAGTGCTTGAAGGGCATTTTAAAGCCTGAATACCACAATGGCTTGCCAGATGCCAAATGCTGCAAGTGTCATTTACTGGGTATATAGCACCTGAACTGCCTAGTTGCTGTAAAAATGTGTTTAAGCTCCACTCTTAAAACAATTAACACAACATATAAAATAAATTTGCATAGAGATGTTATTACCTTGAATTGTTTTCTAGTTTCTGATGTCACAACCATGCAGGCAAATTCTGGAAAAAAGGTAATCAAAATACAGACATTAGATTTAGAGCTGCAGTTTTACAAATCAGATGTAACAGACAGCAGCACAATAAAAAAGGTACCTATAAAGTAAAAAAGTAATATACAACAATTAAATACAACTATACTTGGGGGGAAAAAAAAAAAGATACAGTTAGTGCTACAGTGTGTGTGTGTTCTCTGATATCACTGCAGTGTGTGAGGTGTAAAATATTACTATAATATGTAGATTATAAAATATACATCAACCCTAAATACATTCCCTTCAAAGACACAAATAATAATAAGAATAGTCTAAACTAATGGCCTATACAAGGACATGGATTATAAGACAACCCATTTCTGAAATTTACATCTAATACCTTGTGTAAGTATGTCCCAAAAAGCTCCTTCAAATCCACTAGTTTTTTTTTTTTTTTAGAAAAATAAAAAATTATGCATTTCTTTCAATTATGAACCAGATGCATGTGTAGCACAAAAACAGAGACTGACGAGAAAACGTCTTTCCCCCTCCCTTCACCAACTCCCCACATGTCTCTTTTCCCTCTCTCTCTCTCACACACACACACACAGCAAGCCTTATGCTAAGACATTATAAATGAGTATCTTTACAGGAAGTATCTGACCACATGAATTTTTATACTGGAGAAAAAAAAAAAGACTCAGTCACACCAAAGTTATCAGACAACTATAAGAGCTGAAAAGGAGACATAGGAAAAACAAACATTTAGAACAAGTTTGAGTAACAGAGCAGGTCAAACAAAATACAGCCTGGTTAGACAACTCAAACTCCATGAATCAAATAATGTAAAAAATGTGGGGTTATTTTATGTTAAAAAATATTTATTTTAAAAAGTGTTACCATCAAAGGGATATAAAAGTTCTTTCAACTCTATAATGTGTGGAGTTGGCCAAGCCTCCATTTTGGTGTTTAATCTTGTGCACTAGCAACATCGTAATCCCACAAGATAAGTGCACATTATGTGCACCATATTACGCTATAATTTTAAATTGTGCTACAATTATATAATATGATTAAATACAAAGCAGTACATGAGCATACAACTCTTTGATATCCAAGAAAGTGGTCGTGTGTGTGTGTGTGTGCGCGAGGAGGACTGTCAGAGAACCTAAACGACTCTGTGTGAGTGAGAGGGGGTGTGAATGAATGTATAACATTTAGCCTCTCTATGCTTGTATTTTACGGAGCTCACATGACCTCAGGGTCAAAGGGTATCACCTTCCACTCCTTCAACAACATCAGCATGTGACATGCTCGCACACTCCGAGACTCTGCCGTATGCAGGAAACCCGCCCATGTAATTATTTTGTCAGTTAAATGGTCAAAAGAAAATGTTGTATATAAAAACAACTGTTTTTCTCTCACACATTTATCTCAAGATTACTTACAAGCAACAAACTTTGCAGGAAAAAGAAAAAGAAAAAAAAAAAAAACCCACAAATAAATACAACCAAAAATACTTAAATACTTCTGTTCAGATAATATACACACAGCATTCATATTCAAAACCTGTAGTGTAACTACACTTCTGCATTTGTAGTTATGGAAGCTCTGTCTGTGTGTGTTTGTCTCTCTCAAACACATTTTCTGCAATCAAAAAAAAAAAAAAAAAAAAAAAAAAAAAAAAAAAAAAAAACCACTGTGTAAATATTTAGTCAAAGAAAGAATGACAGCAGGCAAGCCTGCACACCTGTATGGCACTGCTGCACCTGAGTACGGCTGAAACTACACGCAGCAATACACACCTGTGCCCAGACTGTGCTCACTGTTACACCCATGCATTGATCAAAGAAAGCTCAGCAACACAGTAAACAGCCTGTATGCACAACAACTCGCATCCAACCCAAACTCTATCATTAATTAGAGAGATGCTCTAAGCAGTCAATATCAGAGCTGTAAGTCTCAAAAGTTAGAACTGGCCTGCTTTACAAAAAAAAACAAAAAAAAAAAGCCTTCACATACACGCACTACTTTCCTTGTAATCATTAAAAGAGTGTGGGTGATGTCACAGAGACATTCTGTGTGCCTGTGACCGCACATTTGCTCTTGCACATCACAATAGGCAAAAACAAGAACAACACTGGAGTTTCTACTTAAAAAGAGTTTAACTTGTCATATCACCACTATTGCACAGTTAATGGCAAACTCAGAAAATGCTGGCATGATGTATGATAAAATTAACACAGTGTATCTCATAAAATTACCCACACAATTAACTGATAAATAATCCCCATATTAAAACAGAGTGTGTATATTACAGCCTCTGGTCAGGAGATCTGAAGTGTAAGACTTCATTTCCTGCAAGTTCAAGTTTACACTCCCTCACACTCGTAAGCACACAAAGCATGACTGACTGATTTTTTTTTCTTTTGTGACTAGTTGTTTAATTTAGTACACACCGCAATTTAACTTCTCTAGTCTGGTGACTTTTTCCTTTTAAAAACTCTAGAACTGGCAGCATAAAAGCTCAGCTTTTCACAAAATTCAGCCCTGGACACACCAGCAAAATGTCCATGTCTTTACATGCAACACACTTGAATTTCAACTGCATGCACTAAATTCATGACATCTGTATCAGTATATCATTGATTAAAAAAAATATATATAT
>JAUCMS010000153.1:7203290-7214197 GCA_032357445.1 Enteromius radiatus | reverse complement strand
ATATATAAAACAGCCTCTTTTCTCTAAGCATGCAAACAAAGATAGATTACAAGTGAATAGGGACATAAGTAAAAACAAAAAAGATCCTGTGGGTGGAGAATAGCTAGTTTTTGCCTCTAAATGAGCACAAAATGACTTTACAAAATAGATATCACTAAATAATACTGGTAAAGATAATAGATGCATATCAACTGCAAGTGTAAAGAGCAGTCTTACTAAAATAACCTGCAAGTTAACTTATTACATATGGCAAGAGATCATAGGTACTCTGTCAGTCCATGGAGTGCATTAATTTTAACTTTGTGTGGGAATAAGTTGTTAAAGTGTTTTCAGCTGAACTTCATTGAAAATACAGATAATACACAATAATACGGTTACATTACTAATTAGTATAAAATGCCTACTGTAGGTAATATTCCTGAAATTGTTAAAATAGTTGTGTCTATAACTTGTCTGTGCACTGTACAAAACGGGGCAAAAAAATATATACATATCTAAATATATTGTTGTATCAGCACTGCCACTGAACTGGGGCATTTGAGTCAGTGTATGACGTGTCTGTTGATTAAACTGCAATGTTGCTAACATGATAAAGAGATCGTTGTGGTTTACTTGTGGGGGTTTCCCTACGGTCCCAGGCAGGATCAACTCTTTGGAAGAAAAACTGCCAGGGGAAAAAAAAAAAAAAAAATACTTATGAACTTATGTAAAAAAAAAAAAAAAAAAAAAAAAAAAAAAAAACACCCAGATAAACAATATTATACTGATTTTTTTTTTTTGGACCATGTGAATATGCAATTCAAACATGCAATAAATTATGATTGCACCTCGAATGTAAATTCTCTGTAACAGTAACATTTAAACTAACATTTTGTGCCTAGTCTATTCTATGCTCCAATTAGTCTTTTGTCATATTATAAGGTTTCTGTTATAGGGCTTATGCAGGTATATGGTGTAACTTGTGTCACCTTTTTTTTCATGAATGTCTCTTAAACTACTAACTTAAAAATAACTCAAACTATGTTATTTAGGCAAAAAAAGACAACATGTAGACTTGTAGAACATGAAACTAAAATATTAACCATATTTTTTACATTCTATACAGGGCCACATTGATATACAAGTGTACAAAACATCCTTTTAACAAGATATAATCCCAAAATATTATGAAATATTGCAGAAATAATACACAAACAGTGTATTAAACTAGGTTAGGTTAATAATTTTTTCAAAAACTGGATTCTATGAACTCCCTTGCCCTGTTCGGGCTCAAAGTGACCCCAGGTCTCTGCTGGGTTAACCTCCATGACATCAAATGACATGGACAAGCCTTTACATCAATCAACACAATTAGGAGGTCAAAGCATCATGGTAATGACTTCATGACCTTTCTGCATGTGACCTCTATATTAGGGTGAACAAAAGTACCCGAAGTGCTTCTTTCCTTAAAGCAGGATCTGATATGAAGTAGAGTTCAATACGAGAAAAACATCATCAAAATTACTTTAAGAACAGGCTGGGAAAAAGAAATACAGCGCTAGTCTACTAACCGAGGTGCACACGCTGACAAAAAAAAAAAAAACGGCCGGCAAAATCAGCGAATGCCGACCTAAGATTACTCTGGGAGATGTGTTCTCGTTCTCGTTGCAATACATAAGTAAATTTTCCACTAACACCTAAAACGATTAATATGACGAATAATCGCACTTCACAATTATACAACTAGGCCTTAAATTATCCGACAATGCAACCTGGTTATGTAATTTCAATTTACAGGCCCGCTCGTATAAAAGTATGAATACGTGTCCATAACACTTAGTGTGATTTACAAGGGGTTCAGATTGCAAGAGGGAAATGTAACTGAGTGAAGTTGTAATAGCGTGGTACAGTAGAGCGACACATTATGACGTGTTTGCTCGATCGAGAGGTGATCTTCTATAAACTAACCAAACTCCCTTTCATCTCCTCTTCTTCATTTTCATTTCCTTTTTTTTTTTGCAGTTCATGCCTTTTACACTTTGGATAAAAAACGATTGTTATTTTTATGCATTTAACATTCACACACATACGCTGTTACTAAACTAAAACACATTTAATGTCAAATATTACACTTACCTAAAACACCTTATCATGTTTGTAAATCCACAAAAAAAAAGTTTGCAGATAAAAATTCGGACGGCGCGCTCATTACATACAGTTCGTGCCAAAAAACGGGAAAAATAAAAGGCACTCTGGTCATCGTTGTTTTCTCGCTGAAAGAGGAAGAAAACTGTAGTAAAGAATAGGACAGTGTTGGTCGGTGTGGCATCCCGGTGTATCGCTCGCTGATAGGCTGTCGGGCTCGCCGGCCGTCTCGCTCACATCACCAATCCCGCTCAAACTTAACGTTTAAAAAATGCACAAAACCATCTCGCTCCACAAAACAACCCACACCAATCTATTCGTCGTCGCCTGCGACAATTTTCCGAATTTTTTATATAATTTTCAAGTCATCCGCGTATTTGTTAGATTTTTTCGAAAAATAATACAAAAATATATCGTTTCCTCAGCGCGGCTCCAATCGGACGCCCCTTCTCGGCTGGAGATGCTAGCCGGATTAGCCTCCTAGCTCACTTCAGTCTTCACTTCACTATTTGTTGTCACTACACATCGTCTTTTGTATCCGCCGCATTCATCCACCTGGAAACGGTCGCCTCAAATTTGTGGACCAATTCAGGAAAAAAAATCCTTCTTTGTTTCCTGGAAACAAAAAGAAAAATTGTCCGCTCACTCAAATTACTGGACTACAGTGCAGAGCCTCTCTAGGCAGCTGTTGTTGCTGTAGCTGCTCACTCGAAAATGGCGCCGAAAGCTCAAGTCTTCATTCAAATTGGCCGGAGCCTCCCCCTGCCCGCATTGGGCATGCCGGGACCTAGAGCACCGCGCAGGATTGGTCGAGACAAAATGCACCCTCAAACCGGCTAGCAACCCAGAACCCACGCACAATATCCATACACGGCCAACAGAGCACGGTTTAACTGTAGCTCTCTGCCAGCCAGCGTTTGAAATAACGATTGTTACCATTGCAATCGCCTTCACACTATTGATAGTCTCAGCCAGGCGAACGTATGTGCTTATTCACAAAATATGTAGTTTAAGGTTTCAGTTTATTAAAAATACCTTTCAACGCTAAAACTGCGGTTGATTTAACGCCAAAGTGAACATGTAGCTGTTATCGTCTGCTGCGTTATCTGCTTTTCTGGGGCTACAGTGAGCGCGCTGTATTATTTTTCATCATTCGTGAATTTAGGAGGGAAATGATGCAGGGTATGGGCGGTCGTGCTTTCTCTATGGCCGTGCAGTCGCTCGACAAGGATGAATACATGAAATTAAGGGAACGTTAGTCGATGTTTTCCGTGAAGACGAAGCGAGTAGCTTGACAACAGAGCCTGCGCTTTACTACAGTAGCAGCAGACAGCGAGAGCAACTGTGAGCTGCGTCACTCACACCACCAGCAGCGTGAAGGTTGATTGGGAGAAGAAAGAAAGTGCGCTCCATCTGTCAAATCCGCCCCTTTCTGATTACTGTCGACTGCATCATTCGGATAATGACTTTCAAAATTTGGCACCGCTTTGTGATTATTTGACCAGCAACCCCCGATGATGCATTTAGGAGTATCTAGTGGCTATGTGACTAAATTCTTTCTAAACCACAGCCCTAATTTTTCAGCATTGACTGCAACTGTACAAACCAAGACAAAGGCTATCCAGTGTTTTGCTAAAGAAAACACAATGGCTTTATTATACAGATATAAACTACCCACCTTTTAGCTAAAATAATAACTGGGTGGCATCATTGCATCATGCATATTTTTTATTTTTAGACACACCCACATAAACTGGCATGACAGTGCTGACATAAATATGAAATATCTGAGAGTGAGTGTTCCTACACAGGTCAACACTACAAAATCTGTATTTGTGTTTTGGTATAAATGGTATTTGTGGTGGTGGTATAAGTGGATATGCACAGTGGGAAAAGGAACTGACTCATTTTATTTGAAGATAAAGTACAGAACAGGAAGTGTGTCTAAGTAACATTAACTGTTCTCTGCTTATCCACCATGGATGACTAGACAGAATGCTACAACCCTGCACGGAATATGTGAACACCTAATTAACTTTTAAAATGAAAACCTTTATGGAATTTGTTTTATGCCTACTCTTGGGCATGTTACTTGTAAGTTAACTTTATCTAAACATTTCTGGATCTTGACAACCATGCTAGATAGGCTAAACTAGACTGGCTATTGTTATTGTTCTGATCTATTTACAATTTATCCATGTCATATTAGTTCAGTCTACTGAAAATGTATGCATATGCAAATTTAGGCCTTCCATAGACCACTTCAACTGCAAAAAAAAAAAAAACTCAGTGTGTAAGCTTTATTACTTCATAAGCTACAAAAAACTATATTATTTTCCACCGACCATCACAATAAATGATCAAACAATTGAACAGTATCACCACAAACATTCAAATTCACATCAAAGTCAAGTTAAGGCTGTCTTATTTATTTATTTTCATTCATCCACTTATTAATAAATCACTTAGTATTCTAAGTAAAATACTTAGCATGCATTAAAATCATGCCATGCCTTTTCTCCCTCCCCTCAACTGTTAAAGGGACCAACTTTATATTTAATAACCACTAGTCTACGGATCTTTTATTAACCTTTCATCGTAAAGAAATAGTCTGTTAGTTGCTCTATGCTATTAAAATGCTGAAAGAACATGCTTCGTGTTTTTTTTTTTTTTTTTTTTATCAGCGGGGAAAGTAATAACAAAGCGCACTGCAGGCAAGTCCAGACAATCCACACGGATGTCCCGCCCCTCGAAGACAGTCCTCCGATGATGTAACTCTTTCCAAATATAGCGTGTTGCCGAAGCAACCCGTGGCACGCCATTGGCGTAGCGCTCTGTCAGTCTTGCCACGTCATGAAGCTAAGCGTTATTATTGTAAACAGGGTGCTTACTTTCCACAGGCTCTCGGGTCCCGAGCCTTTGCTACGCGCTTCTCTGTTCACTGCATAAGAAAATCAAAACGACAAAAGACTACTCACGAAAACTCTTTGTACACGTAATGGACATCTTGCAATCGTTCACGGATAACACAAATAAAAACTGAGTAGTTTAATACGGTTCTAAATCAAACCTGTTAGACACTTTAAAATAACACGACGTATTTCGAAGACAGCAATTGTTGCTGAAGATTTGACATGCAGCGCGTTTTTAGTTTTAATACAGCATGTTAATAACATTCAGTTATTTTAGTAGTTATGGGATTAAGACAGTAATATAATATCATACTCCATAATTATATATATATACCTAAGTTTTATACGCCTGTTTTATTTTACTTTTGAATTCTACTTGTTTTAAGTTGTCGTGCCTATAGAGACTTTTAGTTTGACATGCGGCTCGCCGGAAGATCGCGGGTGCGCGAAGATCCAGTCCAGCGGAGACACAGAACCATGCGGCCAAGGAACGACAGTATTATAATAGATATTTAGAGGCACATTAAAAGTAAATTTAGAGTATACACTGACGGTTTGTTTGATTTATTTTTGCCAATAAGTACCTGGTTGAAAAAGGGGCAAAAGGTCAGTTGCTATATAAGTTAAGTGTTTAAGGGTTCATTTCATTTTAAGTTAGGTTTGTATATGTAATGTTTTACGTTAATATTAAATGCTAGTGCTTATTGTCTGATTGTACTTGTTTTCTTTCATTTGAGTCGGTGTGAATCTCTACCAATTACAATATGTTTTTGTATTTGTTTATGTGTTTTAGCTCTTACGGTGTTGCACGGTAAGGAAATAATTGGGAAACAACATCAGCCCAGGAGCAAAAATGATTTCAACCGGGCTGCTACACAGCGTTCTTCAATTTACAGCAACTTCCTTGATTCACGGAACATTAGAATGTAACAACTTTTTAGAACATTAACAACATGATGTTAAAACAGCAAATGGGATAAGAGTCAAAAACTTCTCGACAGTAGTTCGACGCCGACAGTCAGCTCTCGACTGCTGCCACTCCTGCGTTTCATTGTTTCAACAAAAACACACTTCAGTTTCCTTATTTATTTATGCTCTGCCACTGTAATTCAAATACCCCACAAAAATTATCAAATATTACAACAGTTATGAGCATTTGCAGTGCGAAGATACTGATGAGCAGCTACCTCAAAGTCAATATGAATGGCACTTACCCAAAGCGATGAGGGAAAATTTGAGGATGTGTGTATGAAGACATCATTTGACTCGAGGGAGGTGTTCTAGTAAGTACCTTCGCACGTTTACAGGTTAATTCAAGTTCGCATTACAGTTTCAGCTTATTTACTGCCGTTTCACAGGGTATCAAGGAAGTTCTTCTTTTGTTCCAGTATTTATGCACAGCGTTGCGCGTCGAGGAGGCGGAGCGGTAGCGCTGCGCGAGAAAAAAAAAAAAAGACCCAGCGCCAGCGCTCGACCTTAGATACTCAAGACTCAAACCCTACGACCCACACTGAATCAGATTAGGTCACGTGCTACAGAGCAGCGACCGAGTCGGGTGTCATAACTGCACACAACCCTGATCTCGACGACATAATACCGGTGTTTCCACAGCATGGGGCGAGAACCAGGCTTTACCTTTAGCTGCGGGAGAGACGCCAAGTGCTTTACTATGATCCGCTCAAGTGCACGTTCACAGATGACTCATCTTGTGTACTATTGTAAAGTCTCCTTCCAATGTGAGATATTGTTGATGTTGTGATAGAGGTAAGGAACTTTCATCGTGAACAGATTAGAGATTTGCTACGTGATAACAAAAACATTTTGTCGTTGCATGTCATGGCACTAAAAAAAGAAAATAAAAATATTGCTTGATTTCAAAAGTTCATCTGAATGTCTTTTTTTTATTTGCAGTACACCTGCATAAGCATATTTGAAAGTATGTTTGTGTTTTATGGAGAAAAAAAAAGGAAAAAGAAAGAACTCACTGTGATTTGAAACAGCTGACTTCTGCTATTGGCTGGGTTTTGGTGTGTTCAACTGCATTAGAGCAACTAAAGCCTGTCAAATATCATCATATGCTAAACCTCACTTTGGTTAGATGCGTGGCACGAACCTTACACCATAAGAAAAACTGCTTAGCCTAAGCACATGTGTTTTCTGTTTCAACAATTTTGTCTTTAAAGCTATAATGGTATAAAACGTTAAACATGATTCGTATTAAATTTTTGTTGCACTCAGTTCCCTAAGGCAAACAAGTACTTTTCACCTTTGAGTATTTATTTATATTATTTTCCAATTGTCGTATCTCAAAAAGCACTTATAAAACAACCTTTATGGGTATGCAAACAGTGACTTCGAAAGTTAAGGGTAATCCAGCTGCTAGTTAATTAACTAGGGACTATTATAACTGATTAATGCAAAATGTTACCTACAATATGAATATTTTATTTAAATAGTTTTATTTTGGATGGCACGTGGCGTTTAGGAAGTTAATTTGAAAGTGGGGCTATTTATAACAGGGAAAAACACACGGCCTGTTGACACAGCTGAGGTGAGGTTTTCAGCATTTTCCAGCCTTCCTCTACTCTGAAACGAGCAAATACAGGAGAACGATTATCACTACGTGGCTGTAGGTGATTCTAGGATTAAGTAAATATATAAATGGGATTCCAGCAAAATAGCCTCTAATCTAATCAAATGAAAATTATCTAAGTAATTTAAGGATATACAGTTAATATTTATACCGTTTTACTATATCAGAAAGTCAAATATTTGCCTGTTTTCGTTAACATTATTATTCTCTTAGTGATAAATCAATTAATCTTGACTAATTCCAAACGCAATCAGTCACTCTGCTGTTATTTTGCAACGATTTGATACGTTAGTAAATAGAAGCAATTGCAAAAGAAAAGTTTAAAGCAATAATATAGTCTTTTTTCTACATACAAATGCATAACCCTCTGATTTCAAGCTGCTGCAGAACAAATGAAAATGTATAGTAACGAATTCACGCTTTCATCTAATGAAATTATTTACTAAACACGTTGCCTGCTCGAATGACTAACGAATAAGTTTGTATCCTTTCATTTCCTGTTGTTGTTTCCAAATATGAAAATTAGCATTTTTCCCTTACAGTTTCTGTGCATGAAAATTCACACATCACATCCATATAGCTAGCAAAGCTGCTTATTTAAAAACGCGGATTGTGTGATTTAAATACAGTAGGCTACATTTTGTAAAAATGGCACATGTTTATGTAAAACAGTTATTTATCACACAATAAGATTTTGGCAGTACAACGCAGAATAAATGGACGTCGCTAACTATTTCGTCAAACTTGATTAATAGCCTTCACGTATGGGTTTCTTATCCTGTTCTGAGTAAAAGCCTAATTCGCATTATAATAGCGATATTTTTAAATTGCAATTTTCAAAAACAAATTTCCTGTCGTCACGAGTCATATGTGAGATCCAATAGATCAGTTCAGTGTGACTCATCAGACCTGACAGACCTGTAATGTCAAAACACATTTCCAACGCGCTCGCCGAAATCGAAAAACGACGAACTGTGGTCATTTTATGCAGTGCATCTCTTACTAAAATAGCATACCATAAATTGAGATGGACATCTGACAGCATAAATAAGGCACACATTATAACAAGTTAGCGCGTGACTTCAGTCAGACGAGTGATAGTATGATTGCAAGATGTCAACCCTGTTTGTGGACTAATGTGCAAAATATCTATGGGCTGTTTCGCTCGTGGGAGTGTGTTTGTGTGTGTGTGTGTGTGTGCAAAAGTGAAACTAAAAACTAAAACCCCTGTGAAATACCACTATTTTCTTTACAGCAGTGTTATGGGAGCATGTTAATGCGCAAGGTGTGTTTGCCTAATTTTGCATGTGTGTGGGAGGATGCAAAATAAGAATCGTTATTCTGATCTGTTCCATCAGCCAGTTTATAAAACAGAGCAACAAGTCAGATGAACAAGCTTGAGCTGAAAATGTCACTGTGTGCATTGAAGTTGTGCCACACTCCTTTTTCCAACCAGATTTCAATCTGTCTGTCTCTTACAACACTAATGGGGTTACTCAATATTAGTGTCTGTGTCGTATCTCTGTGGAAGTGAGAAAAGAACAGAATGTGCAGTGAACATCATAACTAATACTTCAATTTTAAGTAAAAATTGAAATAGATGGACTGTGATGGACTTTTTGATTAGAGGATGATGGCATCTGATAGCTGAAGATATGCAGTATAACTTCTCTTTGATGTTAATTTCTTGTACAGCTGGGATGTTCAGGAGCCCCTCCTCCGCCGTGTCCTTGCTCAGCAGACCTTGGTTGACCTGAATACCTCAGACTTATAGCAGAACAGGGGGTCCCTGATTCTTAATCATCAACACATGAATGGACACGCATAGACTGTGTCAGGACATGTCTTGGTTAGCTGTTTTAATGAGTGACACAACTGAAAAAAGACACATTTCCCTCTCACATAATAAGAGAGATAAAGTGAGTGATAAAGACAGAGGGGAATCGTCAGACATGTTAAGCTGAGACACAGTCTGAATACAGATTCAGCGACAACAATGTAGTCGTAAGATCCTGAAAACCAAAGAAAAAAGAAAAGGAAAGAGATCAACTTTAACGCATCTTTCTGCGTCACATACTGTTCAACAAAGGCTACTGCGTTGCTTTATAAGCCATATCTCTGTTGATGCCTTTTTTATAGCATTTGTTATTTTTATTTTATTTTGTATAATTTTTTACCAATTTTATTTATGCCATTCCCCGTGTCATGTATGTTAATTGTTTAAAAACTGTGATTATTGTAGGCTAATCTGTTGTACCAAAATAATTTATTTTTAATTGCTATAGCTAAGATATGATATAATGCCATTATGATGTCTTTGAGCATTCTAGAACTCTCATGCAGCAGGTAATAAACTAACAAATTAACTCGCAGTCAATTCTATCGAAGGGAATTACTTTAAGCATTTTCAAGACACTGGCGCCATCTTGAGGTCACTGTGAGAAACACCAGTTTCGAGTGGAGGATGGCATGTTTCATATTTTGTGCTGAAATTCGTTCATTATTATCTGTTGGTCATAGATTGTTGAAACATTGTATAAAATATGTCCCATAACTTAACCTGTGTTTGAATAATATTTCATTTAATGTCAACATTGAAATTGTTCTTATGAGAAATGTAGCTTAACTTACTTTAATTTTGTCAAAATAATGACATTATATTATCATTATTACATAATAATTATAACATTATTTCAGCTTTATCAGTATATAATTATAACATTTTACACAAAATCATCATACTGAAGTGAAAGATAGTAGATTTTAAATGGGTAAATACGCGGCAGCCATATATGTTGACATTTAAAAAAAATATAATGCCACCCAAAAAATTACTAAACAATGCAAAGAATATTGAGAAAGATTTTCCGACTGCACTTTTAATAGTGCTAACAATAAATATGCTAATATGTCTTTAAGAAATGCTGGACGACTGTACCATTTTGAGAGAGGGGTGCATGTTGACGCGGTTTTAAATTAGGCACTGTTCTCTTTTCACATTAATTAAATATTTTGGTTAATATTAATATATACCCGTACTATTGAAGAAAATGTATTATGTGCATAGCCAAACGTAAAGTAGTCTCAGAATAAAACGTCATTTAAACTTTCACCACCCTATCTGTATTGTACACAAATATTTGCCGCCATTTTTCTGGATGCAGAAACTCTACTAACAGGTCCTGCGTTCTTACATTAGTTAGTTTAACTTATTAAACCAGTCCTTGAAATGACTACTAAAAAGAAACGCTCTGCGCACACCGACAACGACAGCTGGG
>JAUCMS010000153.1:7160356-7191699 GCA_032357445.1 Enteromius radiatus | reverse complement strand
AACTCTGATCCTCTGCAGTTTCTCTTTCACTGGGAGGAGAGCTGGTGATTGTGGTGGTTCATGTGTTTTATATTCACCACAGAAATGACCCACCAGCCAGATTCCACTCCTTGAGAATATTTTATTCCTTCTCTGAGCAGATTCGGTCATCACTCCGAGGAACCAGCCTGTACTGTCTCCGACCTCAACGTCCCAGCAGTGAGAGCCAGAGTCAAAGCCCTCTGAGCCCAGAACACACGCAAACATGTCGAAGCGCTCCGGATTATCAGGAAGAGTCTGTTCCTCATCGCTGTATCTCACACTGGTCAGATCCTCAGACAGGATGAGATTACAGTGAGCAGTGTTGGGGTCAAACGTCACAGGAGCTGAGGAGAGAGACACGTAAACATGAAATAAAATAAATGATTCTAATGTTGGAAGTGAATTCATTGTATGCTTTACTTACTGTATTCAACAGTTTTCTGCATCTTCTGTAACACGGTGAACTTGAGGTTGCTCAGGTGTTTTGAAACCTTGATCAAAACCCCTGAAATGTCCTCTGGATCTGGTGCTTTACACTGGGATACTCTGGAAAAACACTCAGTATTCAGTGACGCTGTGAGTTTGAGTTCAGAACAACAGAAGAGAAACCAAACAAACCTTTTCAAAGCGGCATCGTAGTTCTGTAAAAAAGAAGAAATGTATGTTATGCAACGAGACTAAATTATAACTCTATTAAAATGAAAATGGTGTAATGTCTATATTTTTAAACAAAACAAAATAAAAAAACACTTTACACCTGTAGGAATAAAGCATCTTCAGCTTTTATCTCCTCCTCTGTAGCTATGATTATAGCAGAAAGAGATGACATCTCATTGCTCATCTTCTCAATCTTCTTCCTCAGTATCTGGCTCTTTTGCTCTTCTTCCTCTCTCAGCGCTTTTTTCCTGGCTGCTTCATCATTACACAAACTTTGGCGAAGCTTCACAAACTCCTCCTTGATCCGTCCCTCTGTGTATTGAGCCTGAAACTGAAAACTAATGTACGTCTATATTCTACATACGCATAAGCATACAACATACAGACACACTGCAAGAGCGCTTCACTGCTTTTAAACTTTAATAAATCCCTAACGTTACCTTAATATGTTCTGCAGTTTGAAGTGAAGTCTTTTGGAACTCCTGAAATATTCTCAACTTCACCTGCAATGGTTTCAATGCAGCTTTGAGTTTCTCCTGGAATAAATCAATAGAATGGGTAAACATAAAAATACCCGTTTCCAGCTCCTGTACATCTAATAAATTAAACTTATTAATTTTGCACGTTTTATCACCGCAATATTACATTTAGTATTGTATTCCAGCACGTCTTCTGCCTTAACATTTCTTACACCTGGTTACTAAGGTAACTTAAATGACATTCTGCTCAAACGCTTAAATAACGGATTCACTCCAACGTTAAAGGCTGAAACGTATCTCAAATAAAGAGCTAGCATGCCTTAGCTGCAGCGCTGGATGTAGTGTTTTTGTCATCATCATCATCATTTGCCGCTGTGTCCGTCACTTCTCGTCTTCTCTTCACCTCCATTGAAGGCGTTGACTCCGCACATCGTTTCTCTCTCACCTTCCTCCACGTATCTTTAATAAGCCATTTTATTCGTTCTGCGTCTTTGGACACGCGGTCGTACCTCAGCAACAGAGTCCTGCATATGCCGCAGACGGCCAGAGTCGTGTCGTGAAGTTTGCCAACTAATTCCTCCAACACGACCGCATACTCCGTTTTGTTTTCAGACTTGTGTCCGTGAAACAGTCGGTGTTTGTTACTTTTGGATGGATAGAATTCCCTACCACAGAGCAAACAGTCATTTTGCACTTTCTTCGGTTTGGTCTGTACAACGTCTAGCGGAGACTCCTGTGCCATTATTATCATCATCATCATCATCATCGATTTCAGATTTACCCGCCCCTAAAAACGAACTGTAGTTTCAACAGCGATCTGTGATTGGCCACATTGCATGTCAGTCACGTGATTTCTTCCGGTCTAAGTGGGCGGTTCTTGGCCAGTATGAAAACAGTGCGCATGCGATGTTTTTTTGTTCCTCAGCGAAAATATTCATTTTGCATTCAAAATGCTTACTGAAATTGCTATAGTAATTGAACTTTAGTTATATATAACACAATAACCAATTAAATAAACGTCAAAACTTTATCCCAGTGTTATCATTTTAGATAATAGTTTTTATTAATATTTTAAAGCCTTTGTCATTTGTAGCAGTTAATTTGTCAATATATCTATATACACACATACAGTTTAATTTGAGTTATTTTAGTACATCAAGTTAAAACGAGAAATGCTATTTGAAATAAAAAAGTCTTTATAGTTTATTTCAAGAAAAACACCTTTTCATGGTTTTGGACATTTAAAAATTACACTCTTAAAACTGGCTAGTTTATCTGGATGATGTAAAGACGTTAATATTACTGTCAGTGATAATGTGGACATTAATCGGGATGTTTATTCGAAACTCATACATGCATTTTACTCAGCAAGGAGATAAATATTAAAACGAATGCTTTTTGTAATTACTGCACATGCAGACCATTCTCACATCTTTTTCACTTGATTGAAAAATGTGTTTCAAATAAGTAAAAATAACTGAACCGGCAAATAACTGCAAAATAGATTTATTTCAAGTTTGAAAGTGGTAATGTACATCAATTCAGAACCTTAATAAACAATCAATTTCACCATTCATTTGGCTCTATTACATTCATTTTTACAGGCAAGATGAGCAGAGGACAAATGTCACAGCAACACCAAAAAATGGAAATAGTTTTTCAGTGAAGGTCTGTGTGAAAGAGTGTATGTGTGTGTCAGTAAGAGGGTCAGAGAACGACAGCTTTCCACTGTCCCAGTCCAGCTGAACTCTGATCCTCTGCAGTTTCTCTTTCACTGGGAGGAGAGCTGGTGATTGTGGTGGTTCATGTGTTTTATATTCACTACAGAAATGAGATGAGATTACAGTGAGCAGTGTTGGGGTCAAACGTCACAGAAGCTGAAGAGAGAGACACGTAAATATTAAATAAAATAGCTAGATTATTCTAATGTTGGAAGTGAATTCAATAAAATAAAACAGTTTTCTGCATCTTCTGTAACACTGTAAACTTGAGGTTGCTCAGGTGTTTTGAAACATTGATCAAAACCCCTGAAATGTCCTCTGGATCTGGTGCTTTACACTGGGATACTCTGGAAAAACACTCAGTATTCAGTGACGCTGTGAGTTTGAGTTCAGAACAACAGAAGAGAAACCAAACAAACCTTTTCAAAGCGGCATCGTATAGTTCTGTAAAAAGGGGAAAATAAATGCAGGTTATGCAACAAGACTAAATTAATTGAGAAATTTTCATTTTTGCATTAATCTTCATTATAATGAAGGTGCTGTAATGTCTATTTAAAAAAACAAAGAAACAAACAAAAAACACACATGCTTCAGCTTTTATCTCCTCCTCTACGTTGCAACATCTGCGATTGTGGCAGAAAGAGAGGACATCTCTATTCTCATCTTCTCAATCTTCTTCCTCAGTATCCGGCTCTTTTGCTCTTCTTCCTCTCTCAGCGCTTTTATCCTTGGGGCCTCTTCATTAGATAACAACTGGTAAAGTTTGACAAAATTGTCCTTAATCTGCTGAATCTGGAATCAAAGACATTTCCAAGAAAGATAAAATGGGTAAACTACAATCTATTCATGTTATTTATAAACAAGTTTGTGCACATTTTTAAAGGTGCCATTGAATGGAAAACTGAATTGACCTTGGCATGGTTGAATAATAACAGTTCAGTACGTGGACATAACATACTGTGAGTCTGTTACATCATCGTTTCCTACTTCTTATAGAAATCAAGTGTATGCAAAAGACGGCTGAAAAAAGGTCAAATTCCAACACAACACAGACTGTTTTGTAACAGTCTAGAGGCGTAATAGTTACGCTCACCACATTTGCATATACTCATGCCCATGCTCTAGGCCAGCCGGACCTGCACAGACGAGACGAGTCATCCAAAGTCCGAAGACATCTGATCTCTGATCTGTCTAAACATCATCGCTATCAATCGTATGGTCACACATTAAAATAATTACAATGTTGTGAAAGTGCTAAAAATACAGTTGTGACTGCTGATGTTATGAGTTACCGTGCAAAGTTAATGCTATATGCTATATAACCTTGACATCACAGTTACCTTTTGATCCTTCAGGTCCTTACTAAAAAAATTATTAATAAACTTACCATTCAGAAGGGTTGATGTGCAATCTCAGAACAACAGGTGGTTCTACAAAATCGGCATTTTCGTCTGATACAGGCTCAAACATATAGGGTTGAATGTCTAATCATTCCCTCCATTGTTCACGCTGGACAGTAGAAATCTGTTCAGAGCAGACCTCCTCATTACTATTCATGAACCTTCCAAATAAGGCAAAAACAGACTGATTAATTCTGTTTAATCACCCCCCCCCCACCACTTTTAATTATTAACATTATTAATATTATTATTTTTTGACTTCATTGCTATGGTACAGAGGTTGATGACTTTTGTGGCACTTGCTGTGAACAAAAACGTGGATGCTATAAAATTTTGTCATAATTTACTCACCCTAAAGTAGTGCCAAACCTGTATGAATTTCTTTGTTCTGCTGAAGATTTTGAAGAAAGTTTCTAACCAGGCTTTTTTTGGTCACCATTGACTTCCATTTTTCCTGCTATGGAAGTCAATAGTGACCAAAACAGCCTGGTTACAAAAATATCTTCCTTTGTGTTTGACAGAACAAAGAAATTCAGAGGTTTGGAACTATTTCTTAAAGTTCATTTTCAAAAACAACTTAGCATTTGTCTCTATACTGAAGCTGCTGCACATAAACAGACTTGCTTTATACTTGTAGGAATAAAGCATCTTCAGCTTTCATCTCCTCCTCTATTACTGCTTGTGTCTGAAAGAGAGGAAATCTGTCTTCCTTTTCTCAATTATCTCATTCACCGTCTGACTCTTCTGCTGTTCTTCCTTCCTCAATTTAGTCATCAATACTGACTCATCAACACGTAGAAACTGTTGAAGTTTCTCAAACTCCTCCTTAATCTGCCTTTCTGTGCTGGGCCTGAAACTGATGCAAAATGGATTTTAGATAAATATATAACGGTAATGCTACAGTCTATCCACATTATTTTTTAATGTAAGTGTGTCTGCAGCAATTTCTTATTTTAATGAATGCTTCCAGTTATTTTAACTATAAAAACAGTCACATTGTGCTGATTGATACTGCTATTTCATATTTTATTAATTTATTATTGGAATAATAAACTAATTTGTTTTGAGGTGCAAATAAAACTTCTATTAAGGATTGGCAATTTGGCAGATGTATCAGAAATATATATATATATATATATATATATATATATTTAATGTAGGATCTCAATCTACAATTTTATCACCTTTTTTGTCATGTTGGTTTGTGAGTTAGATGTTGTATTTTTGCTAATTACAGAGCAGTCAAATTAATTTACCCATTTAAAAGCTAGCTAATGTGGTTATTAATGCCCCTGGTTATTGTGGCATTGAATAATATCTGATATGCATTCAAGTTGTAATAAAATAAATAAATAAATAAAAGTAAAATAAGACAACTTTTTTCTTGAAATTTCTGATGTGTATTCAAGTTATTAAACTAGAAAAAGTTAAGTCCACCAAGACTAACTTTAAATATGGGTTTGACAGACCTTGCCTGAGGTTTGAAGTAGTTTTAAAAGCTTAGGTTTAAAGGTTATAGAACCGAGATGTGCTGAGGGGAAAGGTTTTAAAGGAGTGCTGCACAGCATGTACAGTATCTGTGTTTACGCGTATGTTTTAGAAACGTTATAACCTTGGCCTGGAAGGACATCTCTTACATCCCTGTGCCCAGAACTACATGCACAAAATCTCTGAATGCCATTTGACCCATTGGTCTTACATCAGTTCTCCTTAAATGCACGGGGCCTCTTAAGTATATGTAAAGTATTTTAATCTGGAAAAGGTGCATTTATGGACATGGCGCATTTTGCATATCAAGCTTACCTATGCTTGATAACGTCCGACAGCATTTGAACAAAACTCTTCTGCCTTTAATTCAGTCCAACCCCAAAGTACCTGCTACATGATGTAAATGTGAAGAGCAGGCTAGTCCTTTGCATTGATGTGCTGCTTCAGCAAGTCCGTATGAACAGCACCTCATCTGACTGGCGCTCCTCAGGGATGTGTGCTGCTGCATCTCCCCTGTTAGATCATGTTAATATATAGCAGTCAAGTGCAGTGCAACAACAGTGACCTGCTCCTTTCAAGTATGCTGATGATACAGCTTCGGTCGCTTGCTAGAAGGATGTAAATAGTCTATTTTCAGTATGTTGACAGCCGTGTCTTTAGGTTTGATAACAGCTCCCTACACATTAATATCACCAAGACGAAGGGGGCCATGATTAGAAAGTTACGCTTGAGCTGGCAGCACAGGATGTGAAGAAGGTCACCAGCTTTAAATATCTCTGCACTATAATAGAGAGTAACTTTCAGCAGAACCGACTACATCCACAAGAAGTCAAGTAAAAAAAACATGTATGTTGGAAAATTCCACTGGACAACAAAATGATATGAAATGAAAACATTGTTATTATTAGTTGTGTGTGTATAATTTAAAATGTATAGATAAATTAATACATGTGTATAAATTAACATCATTTAATATATCATAAAGCAATATGAATTAGCAGTAAACAATAGCATTTTTATAAATTAAAATTAAAGGAATAATATGGGTCCTCTTGCAGTGAATGGGTGCCGTCAGAATGAGTTCCGATAAAAACATCCCAGAAGTGATCCAAATGACACGCAGACTATCAGTTAATATTATTTTAAGTCTTGACTGATTCAGGACTCTTTACAAATGAAATAGTTTTTTTGCATTGTGTTGTTAAAACATTTTGATGTATTTGTTTCTTACAAATACAGATTTTCATCTGATTTTTTCTAACCCTTTAATTAAAATTCCATACTGTTTGGATTCTCATTCTGATGGCACCCATTAAACTTTTAACTGTACCGTAGTCCGCAGTAATTATCCTCAAGTGATTGTGATGTCATTTTACTATTTTAAGTACTGTTTTTAATTATGTCCATATATCTATTTATGTTCAAAAATTACGTAACGTCTTTTTATGTAAAATATTTATTTATAGTATCTGTCTACATGCTATCTTCAAAGACACATTTCCATTGTACAACAAATCCAAAGGATTATAAAGCATAAAATAGAATCTTTTTAGATGTCACAGTCTGTAGTAATACAGAAATAAGTGCATATATTAGATTTCGTTTTTCTCTTTTATTTAAAGAGGTGCATTCATATGCATATGATATGAAATCATTTTTTGCTCATTCAACTGTAGTATCCAGTATGTAGCGTTTTGTTCAAAAGCACATTTGAAATATTCAGTTTTAGCAACTCACCTAGAACCTAAAACTTTGTGTTTGTTTCTCAGATTAGTGTCTTATACAGACAACCCACTGTGAGAGAATTCACATCAGGCCTGACACACACTTCTTCACACACACTTGTGTTGGTATTGGTGGTTTATAGGGACTCTCCATAGGTGCAATGGTTTTTCTACTGTACACACTGTATATTATATCACCCCACACCAACCCTACACCTTGCAGAAAACTTTGTGCAATTTTAGATTATGAAAAAAAACACCTTTTGAATTACAGGGACATAGGCAGTGTTCTTATAAACTACATTCATAATGTAATGCCTCTATCGTACCTATGTCATCATACAAATTGTGTCCACATAAACCACCCAAACCAGTGCACTCCACACACACACGCGCGCGCACACACACACACAGACACACACACGTGCACAAAATTTCACCGACCAGCTTATAGTGGTTTGTGACTTTACTGTACACAGTGAGAAACAATATAAAAAGAAAAATGATTGTGCCTCTAGAGAGATCACACATCTCTCTGTGATAGCTGTTGTTCATAATACAGTAAATATTCAAATCAGGATACACAACTAGTCTCTATGCATACTCAAGAGGTAAACATTCATACATAATTCTAATTATTTTTATAAACAATTTTTTTGCAACTGAATTTTGGAAAAAAAGAACAAAGAAAAAAAGGAGAAAAGAAATTACAGGAATAGTTTCAGATTTTTTTTCTTTTTTTTTTTATACAGTTAGACCTCTTTTTACTGTCAAACCTCTTGGTTCTGATTCTAGATTTGTGTTTTTCCCCCTTAGAGTCAGTACATGCTGCCATAAGTTAAAACCCCTAGATCAGGAAAACCTCTAGACAAGATACAACAAATACATGTTGACTTTGGGCATTTATTAAATCATATGGTATGTTATCAAGCGGAGTTATTTGACACTCTATACTAAAATGCAAGCATACAGGCCTGTGTTCCCCTGTGAAACATGCCAGCATGTATCTGAGTCACACAGCAGCTAGAGGAGAAAAAGACAAGCATGTAACCAGTTTGTTAAGACGTCAGACTGAAAGTTAAACACATTAGAAATGTGAAAGAATTTGAAAAGGTCTGCTTGTGGATCAAAAGTCTTAGACTATGAACATAAATTAAAAAAAATACAAACAAAAATGCAGTTGATTATTGTTTCAGAAGTTAACATAAAACATTTCCTTTTCTCTACAGATGAGAACAACGTAGCAAACTGTATAAAATACCCAAATTCACAAATAAGAGAGTCTCCAGTCCCATTGTCCCATTGACCCTGTGGTATTAGAGAGAATCAGCACTCTTCAGATATAAAAATAGATTTCTCACCATTTAAAATCCGCTTAATATTTGAGAAATGGTGCTGTTCCTCTCGTAAAAGAAGACAGCACCGCTCTCTGATCATCTCTGTCGACCCCTTTAGGCTTTCGTATATTTTGCATAATTTGTAATATATTTCCTTCTTGAAAAATTTTGCAATTAAAACCATAAATACATACCTTACATCGGACAACATAAAGAGGGACGGAACAAAACGCAGTAGCTTCCGAGCAAAAACGACAGTAGCTAAAATCAAACTAGGAATTTTTCAGTCCATTTCAAAAGAAGGTAGAAAAAGAAAAAAAAATCTCAATCAAATGTCCATGTTGAACCAAAAAAAAGAGAAAGGGACAAACGAAAAGCATCAAGCGTCAACGAGTAAAAATAGATGGCGTGATCAAACCCAACATGGAGACAGGAAGACAGCGGTGCTACAAATATAACGCTAACATCTACACGAGACCCTGTATACCTCCATGTGGTGTGACTTTATATGCTCAGTTCACGCGTAGAGATGCGACGTCCCATGAAGCCGGATCAAGACGCACATCCTCAGACCCACTTAGCATGGACAGAGCTATCGTTCCGCTCACAGGAAGCCACTAACCTCATTGTGTCCTGTGCTGTATGCCAGCTTATTCAGTCCCCCGGTTGCCAGGTGGCCCAAACCGTGCACGTTCGGGATTCTCTGTGTTTACCAGATGACGCTGGAGATGCTGGTCTCTCTGGGCAGCAGTGGGAGCATGGCGTTGTTGCCGTGGTGCTCATCCAGGCTGTGCTGGCGCAGGGTCTTGTTGTTGACGGGCCGCTGGCCGTTCAGGAGGGTGAGAGGCAGGTTGCAGTAGGTGTGCTGGGGCGGCAGCGTTCCTCCGGCTGTGAAGGGCAGCTCGTAGTCGTAGCTGCGGTAGTGCGAGTGTTTCTGCCGTGCCAGCGAGTGCGAGCGGTACGAGCTCCGCAGGGACGGGCGCAGCTCGGGGTGAGCTGGCGCCAAGGCGGCGGACGTGGCCGTAGCCATGGAGATGGCCGAGACGGTCTGCAGGTCGGCGAAGGGGCCGGGTTCGCTGGCATCCAGTGCGTGATTGGTGAGGGTTGGCTGGGGGCGGCGGTACGGCATAGTGTAGCGGAGCTGCTTCCAGAAGCGTGAGCCGGGCTTGTTGCTCTGCGGGCCGTTCCAGTGCACTACGCTCAGGCATTTAATTGATTGTTTTAACTCCTCCACCTCCTGGTAGTTAATGACTCCTCGCAGATCGGCACACTCGATTAAGATCACTTTAATGTCCCCTGAAACCAGAGAGTTGCGTAGACGGGACTCCAGCTCAAATATACTCCAACCGCGACGCAGCACGTAGCTCGGGGTCAACACAATGATCAGCCGTTTACTCATGTCTACGCAGCGGGACACGTCCTCTATGTACGCTGTAGGAGAAAAACAGCGCAGACAAAGAAAGAAACTGTAACGGCAAAACAACAGGTTGCACGAGGACCGAAAATAATGCACGGCTGAAGACGAACGCACATTTAGGACACAACATTCCCAGTCATTCATGAAGAACAATCTGCATGCACAATGTATGTGTATTGTGCGCACCGTACATGTGTGCACGCGTTTTTGCATTCAAACAAAGCTGTACCTCTAAGAAGATGTGTGTCATCCTGGTAATGCTGACTGCTCATACCTGGACATAAACATTCGGCTTTCAGACACAGCACACATACAGGGCAAAAACACCTGACATATGATGCAAACAAACACACCGTGTAACATAAACCGGCTCTGATGGCTTACAAGGGGAAAAAATGGTGGTAGTATTATTGTTGCCCACATTTTGGAATATTAATAATCTGTCAAAATTGTTGTTTTGTTCTACAGAAAGTTTTAAGACTATATTTTCTTATTTAACCAAGCTATTTTCTAGTCACCATAATGCTTTCTGGTCATATTAATGCTGATGAGGAAGTTTAATTAGATTTAATTACAAATGATTAAATTACTGTGCAGTATTAGGAAGAAAGATAAATCCAGTCCGGCTATCATGTTTATGAGCTAAAAATATCACACTTCATTATGAATGATCAAAGTGTTTTATTAGTTCTGTACAATTAGTGCTGTTTGTCAAATCTCTGCACAGCTTTCTTTTGTGAGTGTTGTGGGTTTCTAAAACTTCACAAGAACTAGTTTATCTGACTATTCATGACATTTCATGTGCTAATGAAAATGTTTTAACATTTAAGACAACATTTACAAACACGCTAACATAGACGTACATTCACACAAAACACACATTCGGCACATACTGCTGGTAGGAATGAGATCTCGGTCGGGGATGAAGAGTTTGTATCCGTAATGTTTCTCCAGGACATCAGGGAGAATCTCCAGGGCAAAGCGCTCCTCTTCCTGTAACTCCTGACCCCACTGATCCAGCTCAACCTTACTGTAGGACAGGTACGCATCGTACTCTTTATTTTCTGAAGGAAAAAAGAAAAATTACAATGCTTCAGATGAAAAAAAGGGTTATAACTTCCTTATAATGTAACAATCAGGATCAAATATGTAATTGCTGCAGTGTTGTTCTCATTAGTTCCTGTAGGGGGAGTGTGTGTGGCATTTACCTCCGTCTGTATCCTCCCCACCAAAGTGATGCCTGTAGCAGAGCAGCAACTCGATCCTGTAGCACTTATACACAGACAATAACAGAGCCAACAGGAGAAGAATCGCACCCAGTCCTCCAGCCAACTCCACTGTGTACATCAGCTCCACTGAGAGACACAAAATGGAAAGAGAAAGAACATATTACAAATATAATACTCCTGGAATAACATAGCATATCATACATTTGTGCTACATTTGTGAGGAAGGAACTGTAATCCTATGCAGCAGTGTGAATGACAATCAAATTAAAGACGATAGATAACTATAAAACTATGGTATACTACATAAAACAACATATTTTAAATTTAATTACACATATAATTACCTTTTGTCTTTGTTATTCACAGTCCTTAATTGGAATGCGAGTACAATTTGCTAGTTCAGATTCTCTTATTGGTGGAGATTTCTCTTCTGAATCATGGGTAATGTATTTTTTCACGTGGAATTGCAGTGTTTAACATGATTATTTAAAAACAATAAGGAGACAAATCAACAGCCTTAAAGCTCACAGTAGGTCTGTCTTTGAAGGTTTATACGTTATTATTCAAAATGAATTCCCTCTTGGAAAAAACAAATAGGATTTTGACTACCAGCACCCAACAGTTGCATTCGATTACAGTAACATTCTAAACCTAGATACTATTTCATTAGTTTGTAACCATGGCGATTTTAGTTGAGAGACTGAGTTCTTGTCAGAAATTCAAGACTCAAGAAATTTCTGCTAAATGGCCCATGATCCCTAGCATAAGAGGCTAGGTGTGCTGGCAAGACTTCCTTCGTCAATTAGCTTCACTAGCAAATCTACCAGCCAGATCAGCACCAAACCAGCCTGGACCAGCGTGGAAATTCATGCTGCGCTAAGGACATACACTAGGGGTGAGAAATGCAAAATGACTTCAGAATGATTAAGTGCTAATGATGTTCATATTGTTCAAAGCTCCTCAGCGCTACAGCTAATGGAAGAAAACACGCAAGATACACTCAGATGCTTCAGAGAAGCTGAAAGATAGTGAAATCGTGTGTGTGTGTGTTTGTGAGCTCAGCAATGAGCTGAAGGAGAGAGAGGGGGTGCATATGAGAGATCTGGTTTGTGTGTGTGTGTGTGTGTGTGTGTGTTTGTGAGTATGTGGCTTTGAGATTATCTGCAAAAATATGTGTGCATGGCTAAGACGAGTTGAAAGAGAGAGAGGGAGTGTGTGTTTATTCATTTGTGTGTGTGTGAGAACAGTTGAATGAGTTTTGAGTTGGGCTGAGAGGGAGAGAATGTGTCTGAACTGCTGAAGCCGTCTCCTCTGAACTGCCATTAAAAGAGAAGATAGGATGCCTTCAAAGCAGCTCTCTCTAAAAGAGAGTGAATTTTAGATGCTGATGCATTTCCCGAAAGGAGAGAAAGAAAGAGACAGAGAAGAGGAGGGGAACACAGGGACATGCTGTGCTGTTTATGTAAAGAAACCCCAAAGCGCATTAAAGGGATAGTTTACCCCAAAAAATTAAAAGTCTGTCATCATTTGTTTACCCTGTTGTTCCAAACCTGTATGACTTCCTCTCTTTTGTGGGACAAAAAAAAAAAAAGAGTAGTTTTGAAAAATGTCTGAGCTGTTTTTTTCATACAGCAAAAGTATACAGCAAGTGACTAGGAGCTGTCAAAATATTAAGCATCACATTAGATTTGTAACATTTCTTGAGCAACAAACTGGCATATTAGGATGATTTCTCAAGGATCATGTGACACTGAAGGAGTAACGGCTGCTGAACATTCAGCTTTATCAGGAATAAAATTGCATTTTAAAATACATTCAAACAGTAAACAGTTATTTCAGATTGTAATAATATTTCACAATAACTCAAAAAAATTGTACTGAACACAATATTATGAGCAGGGTAATGTATACTGGACAAAATGATTGTAAGTGAGTGACTTGTATTGCCATCTGTTCATTATATAACGACTAAAGATTATTATCATTTTCTATTGTATTAACTAATTTGATTGCTCTTTCATTAATTTTTTTATTCAACAGCACCTGGTCACTGTCCGTCCACCCTTTCACTAAAAAACAGCTTTCTTTCATCTAAAAAACAGCCTTAAAATTCCTCAAAACATCTAGTTTTTCATAAAAGAAATAAAGTCATACATACAAATGACATTATTCATTTTTGTGTGAACTGTTCCTTTAAATGAGAAGCAGCTGGTATGACTCAGTCGGTTGAGTTCATGTGTGTTACGGCTGAATGTGTTACCTCGTTTCCCAATCTGTACATTGGCTTGTCTCCTCCCGTTGCCGTTTTCTGCATAACAGGAATAATTACCCAGATCTACCTCCTCCAGTGAATCTATGGTCAGAGTAATGGACACTTCCTGTTCACCCAGGTGTTCTCTGATGGTCCTGGCGGAGAGAACAAAAAACAATGAGCCATTGTTTGCTGACAGCTGAGGAATAAAAGTTTTTTAATTAGCCCCTTTTGATAGAGGATTTTGGGGATAAATTTTAGACTGAGCAGCTTGTAGAGATTAGAAATTTTGGGAGGAAGAGTTTCGATTTTGGTCGGCGTTCAACAAATGGTGCTCTCATTTAATTATAACAACGCATTTTCACTCTCTTGTTTGTCTTGGCTGAATCATTTGAAACTGAAATTTCATTTAAAAGATGCTGACATTGCTGCTCCTTAACCGCATGTAAATGCAAATGCATTCGGCGCATGGTGCGAGATACATTTCGCTGTGTTATTAGGATGTATTCAGCGCTTGCTCAGATCCAGCTCTCTTTCAGACAGGGGAATTAATAATAGTGTGTCATCACAGCGACCACCCCTGCTAGATATAAATAGGCTCATATACAAGCTTGTGATATCAGTAATTGAAAATGTACTGTCGACATCTCAGTGAACATTTAAAGTGTGCTTTAGCGTGCACTATCTATCGTATTGAATAAGTGGTTTCTCAGCGGAAGCTAGTTTTAAAAGCAACTGTTCGTTGTAAACCATTACAACAAAACTGTGGCGGTACAGCGATAGTAAAACCATCAAACTTTGATCGATTATTACAGTCCTGAAAAATAACCCTATTCATTTATTAAAGTATTTACACTCATCTCCAAAGTATGACCAAAAAGCTATTTGCCATGGTACAGAAAGACTGTACTGAAGGAAAACGATTTGTCTGTAAATTTAATAATTATATGTATGCAAGGTCTAAGCTATTATACATCTGCTGTGTAATTTGCATGCAATTCTAATTTTTGCATATGTATGATATCCTTAATTCAGAACACAGGCTATTTTTTGGAGAGGGGGTTGTTTTGAGCTTGTGTCACAAGATGTTTACTCTCGCTTCCACTGTGCTCCTTCTTACTTGATTTCACTCTCTCGAATGCGACTCTGGTCCATGTCCTCGATGAACTTTTCTCCTTTCATCCAGTAAACAAGCGGACTGATGTCCCCACTGTACCCAAAGAAGGCTCGGCATGTCAGGTTCAGCATACTTCCTGCAGGGTAAAGAAGGTTTGTGATTACACATTGATAACAAACTTCCTTCTGTTTTGACGCAATGGTTCCTCTGCCCAGGGCTTGCTGCCCTCTGTAAGAATACACTGGAGTCATACTGTGTTTGTGAAGCCAGAGATACTCTCCCTGCACTGGCCACTAGGGGGTCTCACTGTAATCAATGGCAGCTGACAAGCTCACAATGGTCTTTTGTAGGTTAATGAGACTCACTAGTGCGTTCGAAAAGCAGAATCATAATCAGGGAACAAGTATTGAAGACTGTATTTCCTTCTGAGAATTTAAAATTTGTTCTCAGTTCTTTAAAATGTATTTAAGATTTCTTTGAAACACTATAAAGCAGTAAAAGCAAGGGTCTTCAACAAAGGTCTGTGAACCCTCAAAGCATGCCAATTATTGTTTGATTGCACTCAAATTTCTGTGAAAAAAAGCGTTAAAATATATTATTATGAACCAGTAGCAAAATGCTACACTCCTGCTCTCTTTCTATTTCCACTAAATATACCTGTAGAAGCATATTCTCGCCTTGGAAAAAAGGTAATTGCAGTTCTGAGAATAAAAGGTCAGAATTGCAAGCAAACTTCGAAAGAGAAAGAATGTAAGAACTCAATTTCAGAGTCAGAAAATTGCAATTCTGAATCTGAGGGTCCTCGGTCTAAAAAAAGTTGAAGTGACCTTTTTAAAAAATATTTATATGGTGAACAAATAAATGATGTACATCATTTGGTCTATATAGAACATAAAAAATATTCTCCTTTACTCTGAGTTGAATTTCTTAAATATTACTTTTAATATCTCTCAAAAAATAAAGATCAGTTGTAATGAGTGGTCCATAGAAGATGAGTGTAGTGAGATGAACCCAAGTGCAGTTTATTGACAGCGCAATCAAACCCATGCAGTGGAACAAGGTCAGAGTCATGGAGCAATGGTGGGTCTGGCCAGTGGAGCAGTGGCAGACAATCGACCAATGGAGGACCTGGGCCGTGGAGCAATAGAAGACAGTGGACCATAGGTAGACACTGGGACAGAGGAGGACCTGGGCCATGGATTAGTGGCAGACAGTGGGACCGTGGGGGACCTGGGCCGCAGAGCGGTGTTAGTGGAAAACAGCCATGGTGGATCAGGCAGAGCAGGGAGCCGTGGTGGGGCTGGCAAGGCAGGGCAGGGCAAGCAGATCACGGCGGCAAACACAGGGAAGGGCACAGGAAGGGCAGGGCAGAATGGCGGAGCCGGCAAGGCAGAGCCCCATGGCGGGGCAGGCAGGGGGAGGCCCCTGGGGGAGACTCATGGACAGAAGATGCCTCCGGAGCAGACTCGTGGACAGGAGAGGCCTCAGGAACACAGTGTAGGGAGAAGTAGCAGTAGTAGGGAGAGCAGCAGAATGTGGCAGGACCTCTAGGATGTCAAGTATTGAGAGCGCAGATGTCACCAGGATGCCTGCAGCTCTCACTGAAATCAGCGGTGGATCCAACACACTGGCAGACAGCCTTGGGGGTCTTGGCCCAAGCTTTGCCCTCACTTGGGTCCCATAGCCCCCCCCCAAAAAAAATCCTTTGGGCAAACTTGCATGGCAGCCATTACGTGGCGAGGCTCAGGCATGGTGGCCATCTTGACCGGGGGGACAGGCGTGGCCAGAGTAGATTCTGGAAAAAAAGCCATCTTAGCCAGGTGATCAGGTGTGGTGGCCATCTTGTACTTGGTAGGTGTAATGTGAGCAAGCCCTGGAGTCGTAGACATGGAGTTAGCAAACTCAGGCTTAGTAAACATGAAATATGGCTTGGGATTATGAAACGTGACTGGAGTGAGACTTATCTGATGTGATGTGAGCTGGTCCGGGAGCAGTAGGCGTGACGTGAGCAGGCTTTGTAGTAGGCATGGTGTGAGCAGGTTGTGGCTTGGCTGACGTTGTAGGATAGTAGTGTTCCTCATCGGTAATCCCAAGCATAAATGTAGACCCACTTAAACGAAGCGCAAAGTCTATGTATTTTTCTAGAGTCCAGTGTGGGGAATGGCAAGGCATGAGGTAATTGAAAGCATCGAGTCCATGACGAAAAATGTCCTTCATAGCCACATCATTAAAATCCACTAGATGACACAAACTACAAAAGTCCTCCACATAGTCCTCTATGGCCCTGTCACCTTGAAAAAGGCAGAGTAGGGTTGAAACTGCTGGGTTCATAGTCATGGTCGTGTATTCTGTAATGAGCGGTCCACGGAAGGCGATTGTAGTGAGATGAAGCCAAATGCAGTGCAATCCAAAAACCCAATCAAACAACTTTTTTGCTTGACACAGACGTAGCATGGACAGACAAAATAGACTTGGCATGAAAAGACTAAACTCACCGACAGTGGATTACAACATTAATACGCAACAAGCACAAGGTTCAACAATGGCCAAATGCATACAGAGCACTGACAGTCACATGACAAGAACAGACCAATGAATGAACACATGACACAATGGCAAGGACCCTAAAGGATCAGGCAATTTTAGTTTGATCTCAAGCTAATTTCTTTGTAAAAAAAATAAAATCAATAACAAATTGCATTAAAAATGCAAAACTGAGAACTACGATCCCTAACAACAGTGTGTTTATTTCGGTGTATGAACATGTTTATCCTCAGTGGTTTAAAGTGTGCTTCTTTTCTTTCTTTAGATGCGGCAGAGGTGGTATTTCTGCCTTAATGTTGTGATGTTTGTCAGTTGTTTGACGTTAATTAGGCATGTCTTTAGACTAGCAACGAATAAGGCCCAGCACCGGGGAAGATCTTGCTCCGGGCCCCCAAACAAACCAGAAATAGCGTCTGTCTCTCACCAGGACGTGAAGTACATGTGGAGCATCTGATCAAAGAGATACTGAGACCACGAGTATGTAAAACAGCCCCATACACGCATACTGTAAATGACATCAAGTCACAGAACTTTAACTGATACTGGGTTTGATGTATTGTTGACATAATAATAAACACAAATTACGTTTATGGAATGTTAATGTTCAGACATTAACAGTTTGGGACCTTTAAACCAATTACATTTAATCATTTAACAGACGCTTTTATCGAAAGCGACTTTCAAATAAGGCAAAACACAAGCTATTTATCATACAGGAGCCAGCAACATTAGCAGCGCCACAATACTGAATTTCAAGAGTAAACAAAAGCTAGAGCTGAAGTGCGAATGCAGAAGTAGAAAAAAGAGATTTGAATTTGAATTTGATTAGGATGTCATTGGAGCGAGACTGAGAGGGGTGAAACGTGGGCCGTCAACGGTCGGTTAAAGACCAAATACACTCGGGTTCTTGTGCCAGGTTTAATTGAGCTAGTTTGAAGGCTAGCCAATACAGCATTGCAGCAGTCCAGTCTTGAGATGACAAGATCCTGGATAAGGAGCAGATCTGTATGTACACATCGAAACATCCTCTTACAACAAGCTAACAAACACAGAGAAATGAACTAACTCCCATTGTTAGACATTTTATCAACTGCATGGCCTAGTAGAACCAACATTATTATGAAAATCTGAGAATGACTCAAATCAATCATTCTGTCATTCATATCAGTATC
The DNA here is from genome assembly GCA_032357445.1 of Enteromius radiatus. Taxonomy (NCBI): domain Eukaryota; kingdom Metazoa; phylum Chordata; class Actinopteri; order Cypriniformes; family Cyprinidae; genus Enteromius; species Enteromius radiatus. The sequence goes on along the minus strand of JAUCMS010000153.1, from coordinate 7,173,142 downwards.
TGTCTGATCTGTTCTAACTGATCAGAGGTATGTGTTTTCATAGGAGACACTGAAAAATGATATAGACTTTCTGAAAACCAAATTCTTAATGCAATATAATTCTTAATGCAGCTTCAAATTTGAAGACTTTTATAAGATTTTCCATACAGAAAAAGTCTTTTTGAAAACCAAATCTTATGTTTTACAGGGAAAAAAAAGTAAATTATATACTTATTTACTTCTTACTATTATTTTTTTTAACCTAAATTATTTTGCTATTGCATATTTTTCCCATTTTATGATTAGTTTTGAAATTCTGGTAACATGTACCAACAATCACATATACACTTTTTGATATACCATAAAAATAACAGGTAGCCCAACCAAATTATGTAAAATTGAGTTTATCCATCTTTTATTAACAGTAGAAGTGAAATCTTATTGCAGACCTATGTTTTAAACTTCCATCAGGCTAACATGACACGACTCATGCTTTTCTTTTTCTTTTGTTTTCACTTGCGATCTTTACAACACACATTGCACTAAGTCATGACACACTCGTTTTACATGTATTCAGTGCCACCTATTTTTTTGGGTGTTTTACTGACATTTTTTCCAGTTCAATCTCAAAAGAGTCTCGCCCAGCCAGACTGTCGGCTAAAGGTCTGGCAACTTTGTCTGCTTTAAACGGCCAAGACCCACTCTCAAGGCCATTTGACTGGAAGGTAAAGCAACCAGTCATGTTTCATTTTGTGGCATGTCATGTTTAGGGCTGTGGAAAAGTTTTAAAGATTCTGTGCTAAAGATTTCACATACTTTTGAAAATCCAGAGTTTAGTTGATCCTGATTAAGTGCTCACTGTCACTGCTGTAAACACAACTGTCTTATTCTTTAATGAGGCAATATGGCATTATGGCATCTTTGTTTCCAGGCAGAAAGTTAAAGAACGCGACACACATCTCCTTCAAATCCTGTATAATTCAACCAATCAAACAATGACTTCAAAACTCCTGAAGTGATTTCAGATTATTGTGCCACAAGCATCAGACGTTAAGCCAATGATCCATGGGAGTGACGTTAGAGGCTGAGACTAATCTCACAGCAATTCCCACATATTTTACGAGGAGGCTAATTAGTACGACCTTACTCATACAAATTCATATTTTTGCTAAATTTAAATTTTTTTACTAGTTGCCAATTCCTCAATTACACCTTACACACCCCTAAACCTACCCATCAATGGGATTTAGACAAAGCGTACAAATTCTTACGAGTGAGGTTGTACGAATTCGTACAAATAAGCCACCTCATAAAATATGCACAAATTGGTCACGAGACTGTTGTTTTTTTCAGATGTATTTAAAAACAAATAAACATTGTCTTATATTAGGGTGAACAACACAGTAGTTATATTCATAATGCTCACCAAGGCAGCATTATTTGATGAAAAATACAGTAAAAACATTAATATGAAATATTTCCCATAGTCTTATTAAGTGCACACCTTCCAACAATAGCACAGTGTAAAGAAAAACTTGAATCTATTTACAGTAAAGGATGAAGTATATGACGGCCTAATTTCAGTTGAAACTGGACATTTTAATACAAAGGTTAACAAACCTGTTACTGTTTATCTGGATGCATTGAAAATGACCTGATCAGTAAGAAACATTGATTTATTCCCTGTTGTACTATTTGTCTTCTTACTATTTTTTTTACTTATTTGTATTGTTATTTTTCTATTTCTTTGAGTCACTGCTGTTGTCAAGGAATGTTTAATTGTTTAATTGTTCGTTGTTTGTACTTTGTTTTAATGTATATAAAATAATTTAAACATCACAATTTCTTATCAAATTCAATCTTAACACCTATAAAATGTATCAGTATATTCAGTGTTACATGATCCATTATAAATCATTCTAATATGCTATTTGTTTTTTTTTTATTTGTGCTGCCTAATATTTTTGTGGAAACTGTGATAAACTTTTTTTTTTCCAGGATCCATTCCTTAATATAAGGTAAAACAAAAACAACATTTATTTGAAATACTATCATTTTTGTGTATATGATTTCAGCCTTAGGTCTGCTATCTATGCTGTCAATGTTTAAAAAATTAAAAGGCAACTGTGATATCATAACATTCTGAGCATTTTTCTTTCTAACATCTATTTGCATACAGAATTCAGATTAGTCTCTCCTGTCGTGCCTATATAATCATAACAGTGTTGCATTGCATCTTTATTTTTATGCATAGCTGGCAGAAATCAAATGTGTGCTGATTGCCATGATAACATCAAACGGCTCTGATGCTGTATTTCGTAACACATAACCAATCCAAGCTTAACACTATTCTATCGCTGCTTTGAAAGCACTGACATTTTATTTAGGAAATGCAAATCTAGTTGTTGTCTCCTCTGGTATCATCACAATCTTGTCTGCCTCCTAATCAGAGGATAATGCACTACAGATATGGAATAATTTAGCAATTTCAATACATCATTTAGGAAGCAACTAGAAATCCCCCCCCCCACAGATGTTTAATAAGGTCTGCCACCAGAGAGAGCTCTAAGCTCTATTCAGGGCCAGTATGTTTTTCAGTGGGTTTGAATGAAAGGCAAGTGTATTGAGCTTGTTTGGTTACGGTGTTTCGCTCCATTTACCAACAGAGCCGAAACACTGACCAAGCATTCCTGTAAAACACACACACACACACACACACACACACATTCCAGTCTGAAAACAACACACAGCCATGAATGAACGAATAGAGACCAATCTTAACACTATGACCTTCACTCAGAATTCACTTCACTTATAGAAAGAATCTCCCAATGCAGACTGAATGCACACATTTCTTTGTATCCATCTTTTTCCTCCCCTCCTCCAATTCTTCACCTGATTTGTTCCTCAGCAGTGCAACCCAACGGGGACGTGTAAGACTTTAATTATCTGTATAGAATAGGGCTTTGTGAACAGGTACTCCTCCGCAGCTCCTTTCATACTCCCTGTCCTCCCCTCATCCTTTCTTTCTGATGTCATAATAGAGACCCTGCCTCAGCACCTCTCTCACCGATGTTACAGCGTGTGTGTCTGACACTGAAAGAGTGTGCAAATGAGAGAGAAAAGACAATTAGTACAGTTTAATCCGTTTTTTAGAGCTCTGAGCACATTTGAATTGTAAAGAGAGATTCGTGAACAAAGAGAAAGTTTTCTATTATAAAACACAGACTTACACACACATTCGATTTCAGAGGGAACTATTCTAAAGGTATTAAAACGTTCTCTCAATACAAAAGCACACACACATACTGACACATATGTGTCCCCTCCCCCTCACACAGGCGGCGTTTCTCCAGAGGATCTGTTTCAATCTCCAAAATAAATCCAAATCCAGATATATCAGCGCGTCAGCAGGCCCTTACGTATTCAACCCACTGCTTCTATTCTTCTCTCTCAGCATTCTCTCTCTCTCAGTGCAGCTTTCTTCCGCTGACAGCGGGATCAAACTCCGTCAGACCCCTGGGAGATCATGTGTGGAAATCGCACGCATCACATGACTTCCTGTTGGTACGTGACTATAGTACAAGACTGATTAACTCCGGCAGGGAGTTTTGGAGATTAAATTACAGGATGGACTGAGGAGTCAATAGGATAGTCAATTCAGTTCATTCGAATGTAAGAACCAATGCAGTTTTCCTGGTATGGCTGATTAACAAAGTAACAAAGTGTATACTGAAAATAGTAAGTAATAAGTAAGTAAATATTTTTTATGTTTTTTAATGAAATAGGTGTTTTATACTCATTCACTTAGCTGATCAAAAATACAGTAAAACAGTATTATAGTGAAATATTATTACAATTTATAATAACCGTCTTCTATATTTTCTATATTTTCCGTCTCACATTTTTTTCAGTTGGATGAACACTTGCTGAATAAAAGTATTAATTTCTTTAAAGGTATGTATTGCTAAATGTATTACTGTGTACTAAAAAGATATGGGATTTAGAAGGACACAAGAGTGAATAGTTTACTATTCCTTTAAAGATCCTTTTTATATTTCAATTTAATAGGACTCCCTGTCACACTCTCTTCACCTTCCTTCAGCTTCTAAGAGCCAGCAATGAGGACTGAGCGTTCAAATCCCCAAAGGAAAGATAATAAAGTCCGGATATCTGACAAACGACCAGGATGGACACAAATGAGGTGTTTTTGGGCTGCAAATCTGATTTGATCTGATTATTCTTGAAGCTTAGGATAGGAAAAGAAATAAAAATGGCAGTTTGTTCAAGTATGAGTAACTCCCAACAGTTTGTAGATGATTGACTGTGAAACGCTCTGTGTTTGACACGAGTGAGTGTGTGTGTGTGTTTAATACTCCTCTTTTCTGAATGCAGGTGAGTATGAGTCTGTTAACGGACTGACAGGTGGTTTATGTATGGTTTAAGCTACGCCTGAAACTAAACCTCAGCAGATGGAAGGACGGGTGTTGTGGAATATCAGATGAAAGGATTTCTTCTAACTAAAGTGAAGGACAGAAAGGACAGAGATCAAACAATTTAGAGAGATGCAGGGGGATATAGAGTCAAGGGTTAAGCATCAAAGAGACGGCACGAAGATAGATTCAAGTATAGAGAGTAAAACGACACTTTGTTGTGTCTGTCTCTATGCAAGAACAGGTAATTGGTTTAATATGCCATTCATCTCCACATCTACATGAAAGATTTTTGACTATGCATACAATCTATGTCCATTCTTCTGTTATTCTGGCAGCCAAAGATACTGTCTGGATGACATATGCGACAAACCAGCATTTATTTGGTTTGTCTGAATAAATCTGGATATTTTATTTAAAAAGTGAAATATACAGGATCCAATGCTTTGAGCAATGCACTTTAGTTTGTATGGAAAAATGCAGCTCAAACTTGCTGCTAAATTTCTCTAAATCAAAGTCAAACAGGTCTGGAATGGCATGAGGGTGAGTAAATGATCACAGGATTTTGGGTGAACTTTCCTTTTAAAGGGCATGCCAAAAACTGCCAGCACATGAAAGGTCGTGGCAGCTCTAACAGGGTCATATGCATGATTAGAAACTGTGGCCTTGTGGACCCAAAATGTGGGACAAAGGACTCTGGATTGGAGCGAACACTTCAGAATAGAGATAAAGCGACCTCTCCGTCTAGTCGTTCCTCTTTCGCACTCTCTTTCTTTCTCAAATTAAGCTGAAAATGTATGTGCTGAAAAATGTGAAGCGGATAACTAAGTTGCTGCTCATTGGCTGTTACGATCCCTCATTTGCCTACTGCGCATTACATACAAATGTTTATTAAACAAAGATTAGATTTGAATTAACAAGAAATGGTATAAAAAAATAATCATTTAATTCATCATTTAATCCACAGCTGTGGCCAGATAGCTGAAAATGGGCTTGTAAACCCAAATGTCTGGTTCCAGGCTATTTAGCTCAATATCCTAAAAGCAGAAATACAGCTTTTGCACATATCCGCTGCTTTTGTGCTGCTCCTTTAAGGATATCAGTGTCCAATCTTACCCAATAATAAATTGAGATGTTTATTTAGAGAAATGCCCTCATCTCCCGATGGTTGCTTAGCAACAACTGTATTATTTTGGGCAAGGGTGATTAATATTAAGAAGTGTTCTCTGAATATCTTCTGCGTTAACATACGTGTGTGTTTCTGCGTGTGCGTTTTGAGCCATCTGTGAGGAAGCAAAGCAAAGACACACAGTGACTACTTTTCAATTAAGTTAGATTATGTTTAGTTAACCCTCAAGTTCATTTGAGATTGACTTTACTTTTTTTGATGTTTTTATGACTCAGAAGCCCCAATGACTCGCATAAATTACAAATAATAATAGCACTTATAATAAGTTCATCTGAGCCGAACATGATCCAGAAGGGAAGGTACACTGAAGCTTTTCCCTTCTCTTTTCCCACACCTTTCAGAAACTAATTAGCATCCATTTCAGTGACTTTGCTTCTGCTGTGTGTGGAATGGACCCCTCCAAACACTTGTGAAAAATACAATGAAAGAAATTAAAATAAACAACTGACAGGGGTGTACACATAAAAAGTTAGCATGTGAAAATACATTGCATTTATTAATGCTTTGTATCCGAGTTCTCTTGAGACTCCAAACAAAAGTAATGAAGCAATTTTTCATAAAGGACGGTTGATGCATGTTATCAAGCCGAAATTTTGTTTATAATCAGATCTCATAAGATTAGAACAAGCAATGGAGTTTCAAGCAGATATTTCAATGTTTATTGGTATATTTTCGAGCCCTTGAGGGCTCCGAGAGCCCATACAGAACAAGAAGGTTAAGATGAACTCTCATCAGTCCTATTCAATATATATAATACAGATAGATAGTCAAGTCTTTCCTGCATTGTTCCTTTCTATCTGTTCATCTTGGCTGGCGATGGAATAAAGACACAGGAAAAAAGGTCACATTTTTCCCCTCTTTCCATGTTGAAAGTGAGTCAGCTCATTCTCTGTCTGTCACGTTTTTTTCCCTTTTCTTTGTTTGTCTGCGATATTTGAGTTGTGCTTGTGTGTGTGTGTGTGCATGTGTGCGCATGTGCACATAGGTGTGTGTGTGAGAGTTCCCCTGTTGTCATTAATAATGTTTGGATGTGATGGGTTCACACACAGCACACTCTATCCATCTCTCTCTATCCTTCACTCATCATCCCATCATCCCATCCTCTCACATCATCATCTGTTCCGCGTCTATGGCAGGGAGCATGAAAAATGATTTCGATAGCTCATCTCTCATAATAAGCATGTTTATAGCAAAGTAATGGCCATATACATCATACATATCACATAGTATTACACAGCAGCATCAACAAATGCTGGAAATAACTAGTATTAGTCCAGCAATATCCTCTTACCTTGCTATATCCTTATAAAACTGCATGTGTTTAAGTTTGTGCTTGCGAGTGTGTGTGTGTCTGTATCTGTGCGTGTCCAATAAGATTTCTGCAGGAAGTGCTCAGCGAGGAGCGATTCCCTCCTGAAACGTTCTAAAAGTATTAAATATTCTTCCACCAGCTCAGAATTCTGTCTTCATCTCTCAGAACCTCCTTGCATGTTCCTTAATGCTCTTCTTTTCTTAAACATCGCTCTCTCTCTCTCTCATTCCCACTGAAGTACTTTCATTAGATGTCACCTGAAAACCACATCTTTATGCCACACATTTGAGGAGCCAGTATGTCTATACTTGACTAGTCACTAAAATTTGTGGTATATTTATCATATTATTGATTTGTTCAATGTTGGTTTAATTAGATTTTTTTTGTTCATATTTACTGATACACTTCATTTACCATGTATTTATTTATTTTTATATTTATTTTTTCATTGTTTTATTCATTTTGGAAAAGGTGAAATAATTTTCCCCTAAAAAATAAGTAGTTTTATAAATAAAATAAATGAAACTTTGGAATTTAAATTCATTAAACACATTTTAGAAGCATGACCTATTTTTTTTTCTTCTTGGAGCGGGTTGATTTAATGCAGAGATCATGTTGAATCACATGAGCAGCAGAAAATAAACGCATATTTTATTTCAATACGGTGGCTGAGAGAGCTCAACATTTTTAGCAACCTGACAACATACACACTGCAAATGTTCACAATAATGAATAAATAAATGCACTGCAAAACAGAAACGTGCTGCAAATAGTCAGAGACCATCTCAAAGTGTTTAAAAGAACATGCTGTGACATAGTTTTTCAACTGAATTGAGAAAAGTGAGATGAAGCTGAACACAGCGCAACAAAGTTAAACTCCACTGGGATCTATTATAATAATTCAGCCCAGAACGCACACGCCGTCTAATTCTAAAAATGACCCATCATGTGGTCAGTGTGTCTCTAGTTGATGAGTGGTGTCCTGCTCTCTCTCTGCTCATTCTGAAGGCAGAACATGGTCAGAGCCACCACAATATGCTCCAATCTGCTCCTGTTTCCAACATGCCTGGATCCAGAGTCTCCGCCAAACAAACAGACGCGGCTCCATCCACCACATACACACACACACACACCGTTCAGTTCAGTGAACACGCTAACAAACTAGTGCACATGCGCAAACAAGCACATCTCAGTCCGTTACATATATTAAAACGGACGGTATGCGTGTGTTAACATGCACAAGGAGCTCAGATCAACACACACAGGCACAGCGAAATCCAAAAGAAGGCCCACTGAATGTTTCGGCACCATATGGAGCGGCTATTGTTAGGAGACAACAGCAGATAATTAGCATAGAGGATTTGCATTTATGAGAACGACTTCCATTCAGAGCGTAAACAACATAGCATCATAATGCTGACTATAGCAGCTATCTGTCTAGCAGGGGAACTCCTTTCTCAGGCGTTAACACACACACACGCAAATGCTGCTGCTGCCGAGTTAGCGCATAACTGCATGGCATGAGTTTAAACATTCTGATGAGGCTCTTTTCGTAACAGTTTGACGTCTTTTCAATAACAAAAAGAGTTCACATATTTTTGCAACTGTTTTTTCTTGTGTTTTTGTTAGTAAATCCATTACAATTGGCTCTCTTTTTACTTGCACAATTTCTTGCACAAACACAATTCCAATGCATGAAATACATCGGCGGTGTTTAGAGTAGAATACTACTGTACTGCTTACTCTGCAGTATACTGCATACTGCCTATTACAGTATTTCAAAAAGACAGCACACAGGGTTTCACTATAATGAGAGAAAATTCTTGGATTAAAACTGAATTGTGCCCATTATTTGAATGTGCTTTCTGCTATTGCTATACTATGACCATTTTTTTTGCTGGGACTGTAGAACAATTGGCGCTTTAAAATGCCAAAAGTGCATTCTGCTGCACCAAACACCTGGATATATGCCTGGTTATAACGCTCTTCTACACAATTTCATCATTATTTGATGATTTAATTACTGCCATGATCAATAAAAAATGTTCACAAACATCTCTTTAAAGTACTATTCAATTTACTGCCAGATTTTCATAAGTATTATGCCAAACAAAACATTGTCAGCGCTATCTGATGCAGTCTTTAATTGTATCAAACAGCACTGATTTTTTTAGAACTGAAACATTAAACTGTGCATCATACTTGCCTTTCAAAAAAATTAAGAAACTTTTATCAATGATGCATTAAATTGATCAAAATTACAGCAAAGACTTACATTATAGAATGTCACAAATTGAAATAAGTACTGCTCTTTTAACATTTCTTTTTATCAAAAAACTAAAACAACCACAGTTTTTACAAAACTGTCAAGCAGCAAAGCTGTTTATAATATTGACAGTAATAAAAAAATCTTGACCTTCAAGTTTAACCGAAAATTACTTTTTTAAATATATTAAATGAGAAAACACATATTGCAATCAGTTATACTCTTTGAGTAGCATATAAGAGACCTTCAAAAATAAAACACACTTATATGGTGTATAGCCCCTAGCAGAAGCACCATTTTCCATTAGTGCCCCCTAAAAAATCAAAACAAAATAAGAAATAATGCCCTTGGCCCTTGTTGTTTAAGATGCAAATGATATGACAAGAAAGTGGATTTCATTCAGAAAGACTTGGTTAAAATGGTGCAAATATTTAAACCTTAAATGTAGTGAGCTTTTTCTTATTTTACTTCTATTTTGTAATCCAGGTTTGTGTAAACATTTTGGCACACCCTTCAAAAAAAAAATGATTCAACCAGACAAATCGTGAAAAACCATGATTGATATCGCCTCCGGTTCTTTTGTCACCCTGGAAATAGAAGGTCAAGTCAAGTGCAGTGCATCATGGGATACAATATTCCACACAGTGTGCTCTGGTTCTACACTGCACATTTCAACAAATGCAGCAGGTCATTCGGGTAATCCATGCATTCAGAAAATTTGCATACTGTGCACGGCATATTACATACTACGTTCTTTCAAAAATAGTACATTGCATTGCGAACATCCCTTCTCCTAACACACACACACACACACAGAAGCTGTTCTTACCGAGCTGCACGTCCATGGTGAGGAGCTTGTTTTCAGAGGGAAAGAGAATCCTGGGGGGCTCTTCAGTCAGAGGAGCTGAAACACACACACACACACACAGAGACACAGAGAGCGTTATTTTTACTAAGTAACATCAAGCACCTCTGATGAAGCACACACACACTCTCCCTCTCTCTGCCCACACGTTCGTGATTGGATGAGTAAACTCCAGCATCTCGCCATCAACATCTCAGCGAGAATTGTCTCGGCCTCCCCAGTGCTCTCGTTTCTGTTCTTCTTGACTTTTTTTCCCTATCCATCAATGCTCCCCACACCCCTCTCTCTCCAGATCTTCCTCTCCCCATGTGGGCACGATGCTCCAAATTCCAGCTCATTTCCTTCGAGTCAGAGGTGTGTACGTGTCTTTCTCTCTGGTGATTATGCTGACTGTGTTTGTTCAGTCGGCTTTTCTCAAGCACGGGATCGCTGTAGGTAATACAACACGCACCGTGTCACACTGTGGCTGCATACGTGCGCGTTTGCATTCGGCTTTATGTAACTCTTAAAACTCAAGGATGTATATTTATGTGTGTTTGTCGTGGCTCTAGATTGGTTCTGGGTTGCGAGTGTCTGTGTGTATGTGCGTGACATGGGGGGTGCACTTAATAGACAGCAAGCTGGTGGAAGTTTAAGCCGCGCGATCGCTCATCCAAAATCCAATTTTCACTCGGCGGAGGAAAGCGCACTGGCCCCTCCCGACGGATTATTCCGGGTGACTGACGGATAGCAAACAGCAAATTAATGAATTACGCTTCCGGAATATACACATCTCACTGCTGACCCATGCTGCACATTTCCCTGTTAAAGTTGTAAGAGGAATGGACACATTAGTTCACTGGAAGTGGACGGTATGACTAATACCGTAAATCACTGTGTTAGAAAGCCAATATCACGGTAACGGTATGACGTGTGCAGCTGTATAACAGAAATTTAACAATAAATAACATTGGTCATACGGTAGTGCTTGTTTTTGGATATTAACAACTACTTTTAAAAGAAATACCCTATTTTATGGAATGTAAATTGTGTTTTTATCATCTGAAAAGCACTGCTATTTATAATCTACAGTGACTTATATTAAAGCAATTAATATCAAGCATGCAAAACATGTGCAAAATGTAAACATGTGGATTTGTCAAATTAAAGAGGTACCTGAATATTTTTAATAGTGTATTTAGAGTACCATATGTCTGGCTGGTAGTTTCAGTTTTATTTTAAATAAAACAACTACATTTGTTTTGGGCTTGATGTTTATAATAATTGTTGTTTATAATTAATGACACTACAATTTATGTTTTTCTTTTAATTTTTTTTAATTAGTGCTGTGTAATGATTAATCACATCCAAAATAAAAGTTTTTGGTTTACATAATATATATTTGTGTGTGCTGTGTTTATTTATTATATAAATATATACACACACACACACACACATGCACGTATTGTCACGCCTGCACAAGCGGCTGATCCAGGATCAGCCGTTTGCCACTGCTTTTAGTCACTAATCAGTAATCATTGTATATATTTCAGAAAAATATTTTGTTTATATATTAAATATATTTATATATATTATATATAATATAACAAATTATGTAAACATAACTATATACATGTAAATATTTTCAAAACTGTATGTGTGTGTATTTATATATTCATAATAAGCATACACAGTACACACACATACATAAACAAATTATTTTTGAAGCGATTAATCATGATTAATCATTTGACACTATTTTAATGAAGTTTGCAAACTAATTTCGGGAGGAAGGGCATACGATTATTAATCATAGCCGGCTCCACATTATCCACAATTCCACCTACATCGTAAGCCAATCCGTTCCTTATCTTACCACAATAAATAATCCAGTTTTCTTCCCTTCCGCATCTCGTTCTTGCATTCCCTCCACCTTTCCTTCTCCGCTATTCCCTCATTCCAGGAGGGCATGCAGGGTTTGAGCCAGACTCCGAGCTACGCCCTCATTAGAGTTCTCGCTACTAGGGCTCGGGGTCCGCCAAGTTCCCGGCTCGCCCCCAACAGCACACCAAAACATGCTTATTATTATCATTATCAATGAGGAAGTGCGAACTCGTGAATTACACTTATTTATATTTACATTTTTTATTCCTGTTCTGTTTGTTGTGGAGTGAGGGGAATTTTTATAGTGTTTATAATACTTGCAACTTCTACATTATTGAATGCAACAATAAAATGTTTCTTATACACTGATGCAACTTATCTGCTCTTTTACATCTCAACAATGAAATTTTGACCCATGTGTGACCCTGTTTTCTGTAAAATATCAAATGAAAATTTGATCATTATCTACCCACATCATTCAAAAAAGCACACCAGGCACAAACTTGTGCTATATTTCTGAAGTCATATGATATTAAATTGTTTTAGGACAGAAATTTAAGTTGGAAACTGATCTCCAATAAATGAGCTGATCTAGTTCAAAAACTGCTTTGTTACAAACTGGACTGATATGATATTTGAAACTACATCATGGGGATGACTGTAAAACAAATTTGCAAGGCTCCTCAGAAATAAAACTAATGTTCAATTTATTATTATTATGGTGGAAATAAAATCTCATTTTAAATACATTATTGTGAGGCACAACAAATACCATACAGCAGGGGTTACCATGTTCGGTCCAGGAGGGCCGGTGTCCCTGCAGAGTTTACCTCCAACCCTAATTAAACAAACCTGAAGCAGTTAATCAAGGTCTTAATA
>JAUCMS010000153.1:7139411-7155030 GCA_032357445.1 Enteromius radiatus | reverse complement strand
ATATATATATATATATATATATATATAGCTACATTTTTCTCTGTCTCTGTACAGCGAGATGTTCTTTTTTTCTGCGACTACAGGAAATGATGAATCACTGGGTGAGAGAGAGGGCAGCAGACCAACCAGTTCAACGTGCAGGACAACGGACTCTACAAGAGCATGATGCTCCTGTGTCCTGTAGATATATAACAGTACACGGTACTGTACTGAAATGCCACTTATTCACCACTAAAAACAAGCTTGAACTATTTCTCTGTCCCATTACTATAATAATCAGCTTCTGTGACTGATGTGTCTAGAATTTACACCACACTACACACAATCACGCTCACCCGGGAAGTCATTTCTTCACTGTTTGTGCATGCGGGTGCAATGCGCATGATTAACTGTTTAAACACACATTTTTTGGCCCTCTGCCTCAAGAAAGGATGTACAATAGCACTGATTCACATCATGGGCCGTGTATTTTTGTAGGTCAGTTTCACGCTTCAAATTTTCAGACATGCACGCGCGCAAAAAGCCACAAAAAACCCACCGCTCCAATCTTTGTTGTCGAAAAGCATGTCCGCAGTAATAGACTGTCTGTAAGCACTCAAAAACAAGAAAATGATTCCGTGTTCTTCCGCTAACTTCCTCCCTCAGGCACACAGGCAGCTCCACCAGATAACCCGCTGCAGAGATGTACCATCGAGGCAAGTTTCTGTAGCAATTATAGAGACGTACTGCTGTAACCAGCTCAAAACAAATTGAGCTATAGTGCTATGATTCTGCCGTAACTGCTCTACGACTCCTAACATCAAAACTCTGCCTCCGTGACGAGGGTTAAATCGAGCTGCGGACTAAATTTTACTGTTAATGGTGGCTTTTCCGTTGAGAATCATTTGCCATCCTGGACTATAAGTTCCATCCAGGAAATCATCCCTGAGAGTCTAATGCCGTCCTAAAATAGGCTTTAAATGAGTACGGGAGGCGAGGCGCAGAGTGTTTTAATAGGTTTCAACTGAATGAGGGCTTAGAAAGGGAGAGAGAATAACGTCTGACCTCTTTTCACCTGTACGTGCCGTTTTATTGACCTGCTATAGTGGCAAAAAGGACCGAATTCGCAAGGGACCAATAAGAATCTGTTTAATCGTATAAAGAGATGTTTAAACATAAAAATATAGATGAAAATGACCTTTCCGTCGCCGTCTTAGTGTAGTGTGTGTATAAATGTCATTCTCTATCTCTCTCTGTCTCTGTTATTGTGTGAGTAGAGCAGTAATAGAGGTCAAATGTGTGTAGTGAGTAGTGCACATGCACACGACACATATGAGCAGTTGTGCTCACGGGAACAAAGGTCTGGCCTTGTGTCATAATTCGATCTCATTGTCTCTCTCGACTATCCTAAAGGCCAAAATCTTATGAATAATATAAAAAAACAGCTGTGTTAACATTAACCACTTCATTACCACATCTGTCATTAAAATGACTGCATTTAAAGCTGCAGTGTGTAATTTCTGTGGCACTAAATGCTACTTTTCTGAAGAAAATGTGCACAGTGTCAGTCTGGGCAAAACATTCTTTGCATATTTTAACGATACACTGAAACACAGCCCCACAAACTGTAAAAAAAGAGATACTGTAACAGTAAAAAGGTTCAGAAGTCATAAGATGTACAAGCAACTTACAAGTCATTCTGTAATGCCTGAAGAATAATGAATTTCAACTTCAACCTCAACTTTTTTTTCCTGTATAATTTACAAGGCATGATAATGACACAGAAATAGTTAAATAGTTAAAAATCGTTTTCAGTATTAAAGAATAGCTCAGAGAAACAATACTGTTGGAATCGCTTACATTTTTTCCAGCTGAAAAAACATGTTTTTGTTTCATTCTGTATCATTATAGCTGTGGTGTAGACTCTTCTAATATTCAGAAAGATGTGTGACGGGTCGGGGTTTACTTAGTGTGGTTTCGTTGTATTCCCCCTTTTCGTTAAATAGGAAATAGTTACTGTAATTACAACTTAATTAAGTTAGTAACATTTTAGGATAGGGAACATTTATTCATTACTAAATACGACTTTTATGTTTGCTTATTAATAGTTAGTAAGGTAGATGTAGAGTTTAGGTATTGGATAGGATTAGGGATGTAGAATGAGGCATTAATATGTGCTTACTTACTAGTAATAAATAGATAATATTCGAGTAATATGCATGCTAATAAGTAACTAGTTCAGAGACCCTGAAATGAAGTTATTCTACATTATTCAATAATTTTCTGTATACCTTTTGAGTTGCAAAAATGCATCTACCTTTTTGATTATATATATGATCAGAAAAGGCCTTTTAATAAAAAAAAAACGAATAAAAGAAACAATCAGACTAAATCATTCTAAATCATATAATATTTTTTTTGCATCCACGGGAACACAAAATTATACAAATGATGGATGATGACTGTGACTATTAAGCTCCTAAACCACACAAAGTAGTCCATGTGACTCATGCACTATATTTTTGAATCTTCTGAAATCATATGATAGCTTTTTATAAAGAACAGACTGAAAACTGTTATTCACTGAAAAACTTGTGCATTAATGACACACGCAGCAAAGTCGCTGTTAACAATAGCATGGCACAGTAAATGCAACTCAAACTAAATAAGAAGCAAAAGGAAGACTAATACCTCACGCTTCAAAAAACAACCGGCTATCACACCAAGTGCTCTCACGCACACACACACACACACGCACGCTGAAGAGAAGTCACACTCTACTACCTGTCACGCTCAGATAGGTCGTCCTCCGCACCAGGAAGCCTCCAAAAACCAGCTCACAGGTGTAGTTGCCGATGTCATCCTCGTTCACTTCCTGTATGGAGAGCATGTCTGCAGTCTGCAGCACGCTGCTCCTCCACTGATGCACGTTACACTCCTGCACACCCGCAGGCAAAGAGAAAAAGAGAAAAAATATATAGAAACAAAGAGACAAAACTGCAGCATATAGATTTGTAAATACTGTCACAATGAAAAATCTCAGAGGGGAATTCAATAAGAATAAATTTGTGTTTGCTCACAGCATGCAAATCAAGCAACATGGCCTAGAAAAATCAGTGCTAAACACAATTTGCAGACCGGAGTTCCTCATCTTGTGGGTCACTGCTGCAATCCAGACAACAGAATCGGCTCTTTAAAATGCAGGAAGTGCTCTCAAATGTATTTAATAACACTTTATAATCATCATTTGATAAATTACTGCTGCCATGATCGATTGAAAGTGTACATAAAAAGTCTATTTTAAATAATTTTCTGTTTACAATTTGCATGTGCAGTAAAAGCACAATGTTAATTGCCCTCGGCAAATAGCACTGACTTACTGGCATGAAGTATAATAACTCTAATTTACATAAAAAGGAGGTGTGTTTGTGCTGAAAAGAACGACAATGGCTTCATTTAAATTCTCAGGGGGCAGGTGCTGCGACGCTGGATCGCAGGTGGTTTGTGAATAAGATGCTGGTTTGTGCACTGAACGGCTCAACTGTTTAGTGAATCTATCTCCCACTGTACCTTGTACCACGTTATCTGCGGTTTTTCTCCAGGCTGAACGTAATCCTGGATATCAGGACAGGAGATGTCTTTACTCTTGCCCAGTTCTCCTTTCTCAGTGTAGCGCAGTTTTGAGTTATAACATCCCGCTGTGTCATTATCAGCAACCAACAGAGTCATAGACACCTTCATACAAAACGTGGAATTCCTGTAACACACACACACAGAGTATATAAACTGTGCTGTCTGTAATCAGATTAACACATACGCACCCAGAGACATCACTGATCGTAAATTGGTTATCATCTCACAGAGCCTATACACTAAACACATTACACCAGAATAAAACATGATTTTATTTGTAATTCAACCATGATAGATGTAATTTGACCACGATGGAGCAAAATTTGTCTGCAATTTTCATGTAGGGCTACAAATAATTAGTGTTTAGCCGATGGAATATGAGTAGCCATAAATAGAATGAGATGTTCTCTCAAAGGTTTTAAAGGGTCATTTCATACATTTTTTATCACTTTCCATTTTCCCAGAGGTCCACTTATAATGTAAGTGAATGTTTTTCAGCAGGAAAAAAACATGTCAAATTTAGTATCCTACTGTCACAATTGTCAGCTGGAGTGCAAGTGAACTGTCTTGTGTCTTCACCCCCCTGTTTGTTACTATGGGTTTTGATTAGCTCCTTCTCCCTTATCATCTCGTCTCTCGTTATCAGGTGTATTTAAAGAGTGGTTTGTGGTTCAGTCACCACAGAGTATTGAGAGTTAATTCCTCTTACAAAGCCTTTGTTTTGTCTTGTTTTCCGTGTACCGATCTTGGATTCTTGCCTCTGTCTTGCCCCTGTGGATATTGTTTTCCGATCGACCGCCCCATGCTCTTTTCCAGACTATTCTCGTACGTTTGCCTCCACCATTTCTGTTCGCTGTGTACAGACCCCGCCTGTTTCGACCATGTCTCTAAATAAAGCTTTGCATTTAGATCTGCACGTCCCTGTGTTGTTCGTTACACCTACACTATTAAATTTTATGGGGTTTTTTTTTTCACTGATGTGCCTTTAAGACGTCTATGAAAGATGTGAAAGAACAGAATGAAATGTTTTTGCAGTTCTGAGTTTGTAAGACAGTATGTTTTTACATTTTTATGACAATTTATTTACTTAAAAAAAATTTGATTTCTCATTATATGATCCTGAATCAAAGAAAATAATGCAACCGCAAAACACATATTCACACACTCTGTAAACATGTCAACACACACTTCTCTACATTGATGAGTGTTTCCATAAAAAGTGCATTAGTGTTTATTTTGTCCAAGGGGTTTGAGTTTAATAGATGCTGATAAGATTTGTTGAAATTTGACCTTTTCGGTGTAATGACCTCACACCTCCTACCGGGTTACCGTGGTTACTGAGTGCTTGGGGCGGCAACCTGCAATGCACTTGTCTTTTGTAAAATGCATAAACAAATTTAGCAAAAAAACAAAACAAAGCTATAAGCTCTCTTTCTCTCTGCCCTATTAACTGTATAGCAAAGACTATTTTTACACTCTCACTATTTTCAGACACCCGCATATGTCAGCACAGTCTTGTTTTATCACCCTATAAACCTAAAAAGAATGCTAAAATATCTGCTCTCTCCTACTGGTGTTTCTGAAAACTATTGTTTATGGTTTAATCAGCTCAAAGCCAGTCTCAGAGGAAACAAAACAACAACAAATCCTATTCCCTGTTTCTAACTGGGTTCTTACTAAACAAATCTCTGTAGCTCTGTTTTAAACCAAGTGAGCTGCCTACATAGACAGCTTCCTTCTTAGGCGACGTCCTAACCGAACTGGAATCTCATAAATGACTGATTTTGCAACTAGCAGTTATTAATTGGTTCCAGGGGATCAGTGTTTGGGTAGTTAATTTAGGCTTTTATCCACTGCTGATATATGCTGCAATCTCAACAATACGCTGACAAAAATGGTTGTTTACTCCACTGCCGGCCATTCAGAATGAATTGAGCATACTGGCTAAATCTTATTGCTTTTGCAAATAACATATAAATCATCCGAACTTCATCATATTACACTGATGTGAAAAAGTTAAAATTGTGAGCCAAGCATAGGCATATTAGCATAAGCTAGAAGTGCAATTCTTAAAGGCTGTTATAAGTTATAGCTTACTCAAAAATGACAATTCTGTCATTAACTCAACTCTAAATCTATATGAAGTTTCTTCTGTGGAACATAAAGGACAATATTTTCATAAATTGGACTGCAGTGTTGTTTGATTCTAATGTTTTTCACAATTTCTTCTTTTTTTTTTGTTCCGCAGAAGAAAGAAAAGCACACAAGTTTAGAAGAACTATCCTTTTAAAATGTCTTGCGACTCATTTGCCAACTTGGATGATTATTTTCTCTGATGCTTTCTGTTGGGACTGTTTTATTTGGAAATGATACATTTGATGCTGCCTTAGAAATAAGTTGGCTTTTAAAACCACCTTCACATTGGAAGCACTGGATTCCTTCTAGTGTTTTTAAGCAGGTTTATGTTTTTTTTGTGTGTGTGAACGAAAAAAATACTGTACAATGAAATATTTTATGTCCTACAGGAATGCTTGAAATTAAGGAAGCAAGGTATTTAAAATTCACTCTTTCTGTCTTTGCCTGTCTGTTTTCAGGACACACACACACACACACACACACAAACACACACACACACACGCATATACAATAAGTGTGACATTCTGTGATGCAAAAGTGAATATGATGAGTAGATTATGTGCTTTGACCTCAAGTCGGTTGGAACCTGAGCAAATGAGGACCCTGGAGAATTGCCTGACTGTTTAATATGTGTGACAGTGGCCTGCGGCATTATGGGAGAGTGCTGGAGTGTCAGTGTTTGATTGATGGATGACAGAACGTCTCACTGTCCTCTGCCGTCGCTCACTTATTTCACTTCCAGTTTTACTGTCCCTGAGAAGCTTTGGATACAGACACACAACCCTCACTCACACACACACACACCCTAATACATACACGCTAATTTTCTCAGCATGGCACTTTTTTTGAAGGCTTTCAAAGACAATCAAAAAACATCAAAGGAAGAAGTTAAGTATGTTCTCCGATCCGGCTAATGTCCGAAGGCAGAGAGTGTGTGTGTGTCTGTCTCCTAGTGGATTTGCATATCTAAGCGTATGAGTGTTCACACATACACATGTGCAAGTGTCCCTCTCACTCACCTCAGAACACAGGAGTACAGACCGGCGTCCTGCAGCTCGGCAGGCCGAAACCAGATGGCGTCTTCCTCTTTGCTCATGCGTACCCCATCAAAGGAGATGGGTTCTTCGAAATCGCCATGTCCCAACCCAGAACTCCGGTACCACATCAGACTAAGTCCAATGCTCTGTGCCTGGGTGTAGTTGGCTCTGATATAACCATAAAACAGAGCACACTTTATCCTCACCGGCTCTCCGTGTAACACCCGGTACTTCAGATAGTCCACGGACCAATCAGTGCAGCCGTCCACTGCAAAGACAGAAGGACAGAGATATTAGTCTCTACACATTTCGAAATTAGCAAAGTTTGGCCATCCAATAAAATGTTAAATAAACTTAAAAATGTTAAATATACTTCTTTTTCAGATGCAATTACTCATTAACAATGTTTTTGTTACATTATTATTATTATTAAATTCATAAATACACATCAGACCCTGATGGTAAAAAAAAAAAAAAACTCATTAATTTTTGCAGATAAAGCTTTTGATACAAACAGCCACATATGCCACTGTGACAAAAGACAAATTTTGAGCTATTAAAAGGCAGATTTTTTTTTTTTGACAGAAAATCTCATAATTATTAAGATGTTAAGTCAATATGAGTCAGAGTTCATTTTAGAGCTTGGTTGCTATAGAGAAGTTAACCCGTGCAACTAATTATACACTAACTAATTATGTTTCATTGTTGTAATTAACTGCTGTGTTTTATAATGTTTGCATATGCAAGTACGTGTGTGTGTTGGAGGATCGCTGTGCGCATGTGTGTGTGTACACAGGAGATGGCATGAGCTTGTAATAAAAGCAGTTAATTGCTTTCTGAAACTCTGGAGATGAAGAATATAGAGCTATTAAAATCTGATAGGACAGTCAAATAATCTACAGCAGCCTTTATAACCAAGATATACAAAAAAAAACGAAAACCTAAATAGGCCCCACATTTTATATAATGTGATTATACAAAGTGCCCCCAACAAAAACCAGCATTATATTTATGTTTATTACATCATTTGAGATACTGAGGTACTGGTGGCCTCGAAAAGAGATGACTGATGTGATTGTGTGAATGCCAAAAAAGCAAGAAAAAAACTAAGCCAAAATTGTGACAAACACAGTTCAGAAGCAATACACATTTTATATATTGTAAAAATGTTTATATTGAGTTTATGTTTATGTTTATATTTTAGATTAATTAATAATTCAATAGTAAAAACATGCAGGGAGATCAACAAACTGTAAAACAGAAGCATACTGTACCTTGCCTTAAAAGTACAGTTACCTCACCAGACCAGATCCTTAAAAATAGCTTTTACTAGTGTAACTCATTATGTCTCATGTTGTGTTATTTAAATACGATATATTTTAGAAACTGCACACACATTTGCCATGCTTTTCTTTAAGGACAGTCATGTCGACCTTAAGGAACTGGAATCACTGACAAACCTTTAGAAACTACAATTTCCTTTTGCCGCATTTATTTTATAATATTATATTCATGATTCCAGATTGTTGGTATGTTCTAGAGTTTTATTTTGTACATGGTACACACTTCTGAATCACAGATTCTAGTCTTGAAGTATGGCCCAGATAACAATAATCACTGGATATTGTCATCTGAACAATTAAGTCTGCAACTTCTGTTCTGACCAACTGAGGAAAAAAGCATTACAATATATTGCACTACCAACGGTGATTAAATCTAACGATCATAAAGTTAGCCCATGTCACATCAAACCATGCAAATGATTAGAATTATTACACTTTGTTCTCAAATTGATATTGTGAACAACATCAGCATTGCGTGACTATTTTTGTGTAGTGTGTATTAGCGTTAGCTATGTTTGTAAATTCTAATCTCTAATTCTCATACCATTCAAACTAGAAATTATATTAAGCCAAAAAGAAAATTATTTTTCCAGGTTCTCTTTACAAAACTTGTGTGATCCCATGTAGGCAATCCCATGTAATCAGATGCACATTTCAAACATTTTTTTCAAATCACTTGCAGTTTTTTAAACACATAATCCTTACAAAATGATGAGTTTATTTATTCTAGCTGCTGTGAGAAAAGGCTATAAATGATCCGCCACCTGCAGGATCCTCAGATAAAATATATCTTATTAGCCAGGAAAAGGCGAGGTGATAGATTTGAAAACTGGCTGGTTATCTACAACATTTTCAAAATCTCAGAAATGTATTTTGGATCATAAAAAAATTTTAATAAAATAAAAATTATGGAGGTTTAAGAAGATAAAGAGGTAAGTCAAGTCAAGTCACCTTTATTCATATAGCACTTTTAAAAATAGAGATACTATAAAAATATAGAAAATATAATTTAAAAATACTGTCACAATGGAAACAAAACAGGCTTTTTATGCACTTTATTTTGTTTTAGTTTTGATGTTGGGGGAAAATATGACCAGCATATTTTCAGTTTTCAAGAGAATCATGCACCAAAAGCTTTCTGTGATGACGTACATCACAGGCTCTTCAAAACACACTTCTTTTGCTTGTTGTGAGAGCATTAAAAACACAAAGGCATATTATACAGCCTCATATCCCATAAATTGCAATTCTATTTCAGAAAAGCAAAGCTCTTGCCATTGAGAACAGTCCTCTGTGTTCCTGGTTGACTGCATTGCCCTTGACCAAATTCACAAATGGCTAAATCCGTCTCTGTAATAACTTCCCAATTGTGTTCAAATTAAGTGAAACCCATTACAGAACATTTTCTCCCCGATGCGGAGGACAGAACGTCCACTCATTATTTCGCTTTCCATCGATGCTAAAAGGTATGAAAATAAACAGCATAAACTGTGTGGAAATGCTTAGTGACATACTGCTCATGTACAATATGCACCCCTCAAGACGTTTTCCTTCACGCCAAACCCAGGCACTCGTTACTTATGAAAATGCTGAGCCAATAGATGGCAGTTTGCTGAATCTTTTAAATGAATACGATAGCGAATGTAAATTATTTGATGACATGTGCATTCTGCCAAATCAATTACATTTAATATGACAATTACATCACCCTTCTCTCCCACTACACTCACCTCCTTTCTCCATCTCTCACTGTTTTCTTTCTGTTTTGTCTTACATCTGTCTTGCATCAGTATGCTGTAACTGTACGGAGTGAAATGACTCTACTAAACCCTGTTAACCTCTTCAGGTGTCATCCTACCCTGCTCTCCATTAGTCCCTGTTCTGCCACTGTCCGTGGTGCTGAAGTCCAGCTGTTTCATTTTATTTTCATGTCCTGTTGAGATCAACTTTTCTTTTTTTACATTTGTGGTCACAGAGACTTTTGATATCAACATCTTATTTTTACTTTAAAATTGTTAAAACAGTTCATAAGATCTTAATCAAATTCCAACACTGAAGCTTTATCTCTCTGTTTAACCACAATGCACTTTAGAAAAGTGCCTATCCATTTTACTAACATTGTTTCGATTTATGGCCAGGATGTTCCCTGCAAACTTTTATAAAATTCTTAGTATGTTCTTAGATATATTCCTATTCCTATATAACCTACATACTATTTTGTACACTAAACAATACACAGTTTAGGTACAGTGTGTACACCAATCATAGAATATAATCATGCATATTTAAGCTTTACGAAACTAGGAATCCTTAAATTGATCCAGTGTGACATTTAAAATGTTGCAAAAGTATTTGTTTCAATTAAATGCTGTAAAAAAATGCATCACATTTCCACAAAAATATTAAGAAGTTAGAATAACAAGAATAATAAAAATGTTTACTGAGCATGAAATCAGCATATTAGAATGATTTCTGAAAGATTATCAGAAATCAGCCATTTTTCCTGGACTTGTCCTCGCCAGGATTTTAATGTTGTCTAAACCTAGATATTTTAGGCAGTATAGAAATCCTGGCCAGGATGCATCCAGGAATAATGGCAAATATGGTCACCCTGCACTGAAGACTGTGGTCATTACCCAACTTGCTTCACCTATTTTAACTAACTAAATAACCATGCAATCATTACATACCAGAATGGAACCAGACTGAATACAAATTTGCTAAAAGAAATGTATTTCACTTTTGGTTAACAACTGTGCACTGATGAATAGTTCACAGTAAGGCAAGGAACTTGCATTTAAAAAAAAAAAGTTAACAAGCTCCATCTTTATTTCATGTTGAATTAGTGTTTTTTTCCCCAAGCCATTACAATATTATTATAGTATATTTTTCATGGCTGTGAGGTCCCTGAGACTACAAACAGAACAAGAGGTTTAAATCTAAAAGAGTCTATGAGTCTCAATGCGCTAATAATAATTACATGGTCATATTAAACCTGAACGCATTAACCCAATAAACCAGGAGGTATGTGCCTACATACTACAGGCCTGTGGATCTCAAAAGCACACATGCAATCATACAGTTAGCTTTGGTTGACTGCACATTACGCAATGATTTCCAGATGCATGAGAGCTTAGATATGTAGAGACAAGCTTCCACTCTAATATCAGGTGCGCTTTAAATGGCTCCCCACCGCTGTCGGAAACTCTGACCTTTTTATGTAAGCAAAAGGAGGAAAGCAAGAGAACGAAGGAGAAAGAGAGATGTTTCATCTGTATCTCCAGCTAAGAACCCTCTATTTCTTTGCCCGAGCGATGCTAACAAGCCAAGCTTCCCTGAGGCACTCTGGGTAACAGATAAAAGAAACGAAATGGAATCAAACTGGAATCAACTGCATTATTTTCTCCCTTCCACCCTTTCTCTCACTTGGAACGCTCGCATCACTCGCGCACCTGAAGCCTGCTTCTTTCCCCCAATGCCTCTTTCTCCTACATTCACTTCACAAATGTATCCCATCATGCTCGGTTCCTCTGCATGTACATGCTTTTCTCTCCCCTCTCCCTCTGCATTCCCCATTCTCTTTTCATCCTCTCATCTACCCCCACCCCATCTATCTATCTTGTTTTTCACTGCTAAATGAACGATAACGAGGTCGGTTGTCTCTGGGGTGAGGTCCCTTATGTAAGCCTATAAAACATTCACATGTTCTCAATCCTGCACAACCTACTGCACTAAAATAGTCAGAGAAAAACAGGAGCTTGAGAAAATGAACGAGAAGTTGATTGAACACTCCCTCTCTTTCTCTCTCTGCACTCCCCTTCCTTCCCATTGTGTAAGATAAAACAACCAGCTTGCAAATCATTAAGATTTTGGATGCATTTCATGCAAATTACATCTGAATCCCTCCACGCACACGCACACAATCATATCTCAGGTCTCTGTAGCGGTGCACTTTCATCTCTCTCAAGCTCCGTGTGACAGGCTTCGTTCACATTGCAGCTGAATGTGGCCCAAATATGATTTCTCCTCTCACATATGACACAGATCTGTGTTTTGTTTCAGTTTTTTTTCAACAACAGTGTAAACAACAATTTTTAATTCTGATCTGGCCCACTATCATATGGGGAATCATCTGTAATACATATACAGTATGTGTGCGTATATACTATATATATATATATATATATATATATATATATATATATATAATGACTGAAACCAAGTGCAAAATTCCTTTAATCAGAGTCAACAGGCAGGGTCAACGAAGGCATAGGCAAATATCGAGGCAACCAGCAAACAATCACAATTCAGGACATAGTCCAATAATCAGAAACCAGGAGATCAGGGCAGGGAAAGAAATGCTCAGCAATGACAGTGAAAACAGATCAAGACTTTGGGATTATCTGACTGGTGAAACTGGCTTTTAAGCTAGGGCTAATGAGTGTGTCAGTGTGGTGATGAACAGCAGCTGTGACTGTGATTGCAAATGGCAGACAGGTGTGAGTGAGTGGTGCATGATGGGAAATTTATTCAGTGTGAGAAATGCATCACCTCCCTTGGTTTTGGAGGTGAGGTGATGCGTTTCTCACACGGACTCAATTCAGACTCACTCAGTGGCGCTTGAGGGCATGACTATATATATATATATATATATATATATATATATATACACACACACACACACACACACACACACACAGAACAGTTTTATATTTTAATATACTTCAACATTTTTATTCCTGTGATGCAAAGCTGAATTTTCATCAGCCAGTCTTTAGTGTAACATGATCCTTCAAACATCAATCTAATATGCCGATTTATTTTTAATCTTGAAAACAGTTGCCACTTTTTAGGTTTGGGTTTTTTAAAAAGTAAAAAAACATCATTTATTAAAAATGGAAATCTGCAAATAAACTTTTGAGTAGCAGTATATATATATATATATATATATATTCCAGTAGTGCACATACATACTACTATTATTTTTACAATACAATTTAGTCATAATAATTTTAATGACCAAAGGATATTGCTTGCAGGAGCATTTATGCACAATAAAATGCCCTCTAGATTGATGTCTCCTTTCTCTAATACCACCTGTCACCAACTAGCAAGTAGTAAATCATGGTTTTGCCAGGCTGTGATGTACTACTTAAAAGCAGTTGGCTATTTGAAAAAGAATAAGCATTTCGATTTGTTCTGCCCCAGCTAGTCGTTTCAATAGGAAATATGTCAAAACAAGAAAGAAAATTGTGTTTCTTAAATCATTTCATGCAGTCTTTAATGGCAGTAAAAGTAAAGCGCCGCTTTGAAACCGTGAAAACATTTTAGAGAGGTTGAATCACGGCTCTGGCCTTGAGACAGATATTAGATTTTTAGTCCAGTTGAGGTTTTGTTCCACTGAAGGGTCATTAGTAAAAATGAGCCATTTGTGATGAGGAATTTTCACATTAAAATGCTTGGTTTATTAAAATGAAACTGAATACAAAGAGATTAGTGTTCCCTCACTGTGTGCTTATTCTAAGAGGTTTTTATTTGTTTGTGTGTGTCCCCTAAGTAAGGTACTAATGATCACTTGACAGTTTAAGACGCAGACTGTCTTGAGCAATCCCATGTCAGTGTGCATGCAAATGTGAGTCAATCACCCAAACCTCAATGAGGTTAAAGCTTGTAGCTGCCGCAAAAAAGGTTATTTGGCTTCTTTCTGTGTGAGATGTGTTGAGCAGAAAGACTGAGAGGCTGTGTGCTTAGTGATCCGACCACCGGGGAGTGTCACTGGCCAAGATTACTGCTAATCCACCATGATCCAGCGCCTCGACACACACACCAACAATAACCTCTCTAATGCATAACCTCTCAATGCATACACACCAACAACAATCACCTCGCTCTGCACAAGACCCTTGAATGCTTACACATTGGCAAATATACAGTAGAGGTTTTCACACATAAGGCATTACGGCATATGCAATATACAATGGAAGTCTATGATGCTAAGCGCTTCACCGGAAGAAACCGTTAAATAGCTGTTAAAACAGCACAGTCATTAAACGTTAATGTTAATGTTAACATACATTCAATAGCCAAGCTTCCATCCAAGGTGTTTTTTTGCAAAAAAGTATTTAGCGCTTCAATTTTTTTACCGATATAGCTGATGGAAATGCTAATTATCGCTAACATTTTGTAAATGTCGACACAGTATTTTTCTGCTTTAACGCCAGAATGGATAAATGGATAAATTCTATATCGATACTTCAAATGTCGCAAAAAAAATGTTTGGAAAAACCTTTTTTGTCAAGAAAAAGGGCTTTAACGCAAATAAATTTAGTGTCACATGACAGAATTATCCTATTGGCAGCGTCCGTGTTCGTGGTGTTGCTCGTGTCAAGGCACAGCAGCCTACTTCAAAAGCGCATTGAATCATTTTCATATTATTGCATCTAAAATTGTATAAATGGTAAAAAGACGAGTTACCTCTCAGACATAAATATCTTAATTTGATGTTTATTTTTAATACTTTAAAGTAAAAATTATTTTGGCTTAATTTTGTCCAGGATATTATATTGTTGAGTTAGTAGTTTAATGTGCACCTGTGTGCGGCGCCGGAAGGATCACTTGATTTTTTTTCCCCTAATAAATGTGGAAACAGCTTACTATACTCATTCAAAAATAAGACATTATTCAAAGACATTTATTTTATTTGTGTACATTTACAATAAAAAATGGTTTCATTTGCATCAGCAGCCAATGAGCTTGCTGTTCAGATACTCAGCTAATGCTTGATACTCATCTAATGCACTTCAGAAACCCGCCACCTTCCCCAGCTCCACCTGTATAGATCTACGATAGGGTGACTTCAAGTTGACAACAAGTTTCGGGAGAAGTGCTAACGCATAAATAGCCACAGCTGGCCCTGCATTTCCTCAATCATTCTAATCATGTCTCATCCAATCATATTCACAAGCTTTCCCCTTAAATAAGCCCTTTATTCACTCCTTCCTTATCTCGTTACGCATCCCTCCTCCTCCGCCTTCGTGTCTTCCTTATACAGGGGGGCTAGCGGAGTTCGAGCCGGAGGCAGAGCTCAGCCCTCGCTAGGGTTCAAACCTCTAGGGCTCGGAGTTCACCGACCTTTCGACTCACCCCCAGGACAGCACGCCAAATACGCTTTAGATATCATAAGGAAGCACGCACTCGTGAATGGTGTAGGGGAGAGTGGGGGCAATTTCAACACTTTTTACATTTCCTTCAGTTTCTCAGCGACCGTTTGTTTTAGAAAGACAAAATATATATATATATATATATTAAACCAATATCTGTCACCTACCTGCCCATACTGCCACAACATGTGTACATATCATAATATGGAAATAATTTGTACTTTAATGGACCCTGAAAAATATATATGGGGACGGTTGCAACAGTACCGAGGGGCAGTTGCAACAATCATTTAGATGTAATAAAACTCATAATTGCATAATTTTTCAAATC
>JAUCMS010000153.1:7082048-7107303 GCA_032357445.1 Enteromius radiatus | reverse complement strand
AGAAGAACAGAGGCAAAAGGGAACACAGGGGACCTCTAGAGGCACGGAGACACACTACAGCTGGTAGAATGGTGACAATAAATGTATAAAATTAGTCATTAAGTATAAAAAGCAATACATTATAAAACTATTATTTTATTTTTTTAAAAAAGGGCATTTAATCATTAATTATAAATAAATCTCAAATTAACACAATTATCATGTGCCCTTACATAAATTCCTTAATGAAATTAGAGTAATCATCAGAGCACCAGAGCAATTCAAGCTGTATGTTATAATATCAGAATGTTTTTTGCAAGTCCCACCACACTATGGCACAGGAACAGAGAAGCTGCATACATTTTTCTGTTCAAAAAACAGCTGGAGCAGAACGGAATGGTACTAAACACAAGGGTCTTGAAACACGCTTTTTAAAATTGAACTTGACACACCAACTTAAAAAAACGGCATTAGATGCTGAAAACCATAATACAACACAACGACCAAAACTCCATGTGCAAAAAATCTGCATGTATACACAGGGAAAAAATTTAAGAAATAGCACACACAATTATTTTTGTGTAAACAGTCTCTAAATCTACCCCAGACTGACAACTTAATTGCAGTATGGACTGCTGTGAAGTAATGTGAAAATAAAACTATATATTGACTTCCTAAGCCACTTGGTAAAGTCCATTTATTGATTTACTCCTCTGCCACAACAATGTGCTCGAATCATCTTCTTCTTGGGGCTGCTCTTAACAATTATTGACATTTTGTGATTAATTTTAATTAACGAGGTTCAACAATTGAAATAAATGAAATTCAATTGACAAGCCTATTTTCTATTATTGAAATCTCAGTCCCTATTCACTTTCATTGAATAGAAAAGATCAGCATCAACATTCTGCCAAACATCTGCTTTTGTGTCCCATAGAAGAAAATGAATGACAAGAATGACAAACTAAATAAGGGTAAATGATAATAATTGGGGAGACCTACTCCTTTAACAACAATTTCTGTTATAAAAAGAAAAATTAACAATACAGACAAGACAGATTAACTTTAATGCATGTAAGCTATGTAATCATCATAGGGTTTTTTTTGCATTGGGTTCTAAAATTCAAAATTCATCGGTTTGGAAATAAGTTTGTAAATGTTTAAACATTGTCCGCCTGTATATTTAATAGTGAATCAATGCAAGAAAAATGAAATCTAACACCTTCATAGATTTGTTCTTGGTTATTTCTGCATTTCTGCAGCCTTTACGACTTCTCTGAACATCGCAGATGGTGTTTGGACAGCCGTTTGTATGTATAACTACTACTGTGTAGAAAAATGAATGCCGGGTGTCTTAATATTGGCCCCTTAAAGCTGTGCATTTAGAAATGAAGCCTCAAGCTGTGAGATGAGTTTCAGAACGAGCACTCGGCCTATCGACATCACGGGTAGTTTATTGATTTGAGTCACATTAGTAGACAAAGGGTTCAAAGTTTCGACATTTTGGCTTGATGAGTAAATTGACTGTTTCTTTGCTCTTTCTCCAAATACACACGCGCACATACACACTGATCAGCTGGTGCAGACTCGCTTGGCTACACTCACAGTCTGTTTTTCTTCCAGATGAGTCTTTACCATCGATGCCCAGTGTGTGCGCTTGTGTGTGCTGCTTTTGGCATGTCCTTTAGTTTAACAGCACTCCTGTGCACAAACCACAGGCTTGGCTCAGTTAGATCATGGCAGTGGTAGATGACAAGGTTTAACCTCAGTAACTGTATCTGGTTAACAGCAGGGTGACACCAAATGAACAATCTGTCCTTTCACACCGACACACACTCGCTGACCCAGAACGGAGAGCAGAGACAGGGCGAGGTAAAAGCCTGGGAAAAAGCCAAGAAAACAGCAGAAGCACAAATCGAATGTGCAGAATATCACATTAATCCACGCTAGAACACTCTGACAGTGGCATTTTGCATGAAGCATGGGTTACCTAACGCGGGATGTAAGCAGCGAAAGGCCTCCAGGTTTGAGATGAAATATGGACCGGTGCATCGCAGGGATCTAATTTCGATTGTCACATCCTCAAGGTACTAATGAATGCCGACTCTGTCGTTGCTCTCTTACGAGTGCTGTCATAGCAATCCATAAAAACGATACATTATGTATTTCAGTCGAGGGAAGATAAGTGTAACACTCGACTGTTGCATCCTCAGAATCGGCATAAAAAGCCAATATGGAAAGGTGAGCTATTTTAAAATCTGCATTACAAGAAATCTCTCAGGAACAGAGTGGAATCAATCACTCAGCAATCTATAATATTACCTGCCCTGATGACACACGGCATTTAAACCTACACAAGTACTGCTGAACAGAAATATACAGGGAAACCAAACACAAATGGCCACAAGGTATGTGGACAGTCGCTGCTAATTAACTAATCAGCTAAGCAGCAATTCCAGTGAGGAGGAATCTCAAAGCTACGGCATACAGAGACATCTGAAGAGGGGATTGGCAGGAAGCCTTAAGTAAAGAATTCCTTTGGATATTATTATGAGAAAACTGTAAATTTAAAGTAGAACCCAATCACTCTCAAAAAAATAAATAAATAAATAAATTAAATAAGCTATTAAATAAACTAAATTGTAAAAAATTCTTTCATTCTGACCAGTTGAAATCTTGATGCAATATTGTCTAAACACAGCAAAGCGCATCTCTAACCAGTCTCTAAACAGTTTGTAGAATATTTGATTAATGACTAGGCAGGAGATAATAAATATATATAATGTGTGGGAGTGGGGGGTGGTTGAAGTCCTGAGGGAGTGTATTTGTAAGTGGGGCTAGTTGATTATATTAGCATCTATCTACACTACACTTGAGCTCAGCTCTAATGTAGAACATATGGAACATTTATAATAAGCACTTCACACAGAAAGAGAGAAAAAAGGAGGGGGAGAGACAAACCACAGAGACTCCTAATGGGGTCCTGCTTTCCACCACTTAATAAAAATAGGCAGACGCTTGTTAGATTTTATAATTTCATTTTTTAAATTCTCATACAGTCCAAACCTACATGTGGGGAAATCTAGTCAGATTATTGCAAATATTCCTGTCAAATATAATGATATCATAACTTTCATAAATGAACCCCCACTGTTAAAAGTGGTAATTTCATGATCCTCAAAAAAAGCTTTCTAGGGACATGAAAAACAAATGTGCATGTGCTACAATTCCATAATAGTTTTTTAGGCTTCCAGTTTCCAGTTAAATATGGCTAGATTGCTGTGAGGTTTAGACAATGCTATCCAATGAATTTCTCTATGTGTTCTGTAAACTCATAAAGTTTTTCAGGGACTACAGGTGCACATCCACAGCATCGGATAATATACAGGATAATATACAGGCTATAATAAACACACCGGAGGCAAGGGCCCGTTCGCCTCGGAAAACAGGTACCGGAGATAGATGACCCCTCTGATCCATGCCCTTGGTTACAGCTCCATAACTCCTTCCCCGAGCCTAGATTTGGCTCATAACTGGCATCCAGACTTATTCAGAAAGTTCATTGGCCACATTTCATTCAGAAACATTAAAACTGTCACTCTGTCAGTGAAGCAAAAGAGGAAGGTTGCCATAGTTACTCTTTTGTGAAAGTATGCCACTCTTTCTGCTATCAAAGACGGAAGTGTATTGTTATTTAACACAAATAAATCACTAAAAACACACACAAATACATGTAAACAGATAAACTCGCACCTATCGATTTATGGTGCAGCCTGTCGCTATTTTTTTAACAGAATTCAAGGTTCATTGCTGCCTATATCATTCCTCAAACAGACTTTTTGCAGTACAAATAAGGCCATTGTTAGCCTTTCTGGATTTCAAAGCGTACAAATAGCTTTCTAGCTGGAGCACTTCTCTCGTGTATAGTCAATATATGCAGCAAGATGGATGTTGAAATTGCCCGTGCCATTTCACTCTTTGGGTGGCTGCATTTGTGTCTGGGCCATTGTGCAGACCCGAGACCTTGAACGGCAGCCTGGATAAGAGGAGGTGAACAGGTGAAAAATGTGCCTGTCCGCACACACTCAATCCTGCCTACACTCTCGACACTGTGGAGTATAAATACGCTCCGAAAGCAATCAACCTTCACTTTAAACAACCATAACAACAGTATGACTAATAACAGTGCTAATGATAAGAAGCAAAAGAAAGCGAGAGGGCAAGTAAAGAATTTTTTGTGTGCTTTTCTCTATCTTTATCTAGCTCTCCAGTCCTGGCTCAGTGATTTGCCACCATATGGCCTGGCTCATGTACTCGAATATGTGAATGCTAAAACAATGAATTCAACAGCTGCTCCAAAGAAAAACAGATCCTGAAGAGGAAAACAACAGGAAGATAACTGCACAAACACCGCAGATCCGCAGATTTAAATCTAGCAAATAAATCCTATGTTCTAAATGAAATACTTGTGTACTTATTAATATGAACTGTGTGCATTAGGCTGGCATTTAATACTGTATGTGAAATTGTTGTCACACGTCATTGCTATTTATTCTACAAAAAATAAATAATCAATTTCTTTAATTTTTTTTTACATTAGACTGTTGCTTGAAAACATACTTTTTAAAAATAAAGGGGTCATCGGATGCAAAATTCATTTAACAAGTTGTTTGAACATAAATGTGTGTTGAAGTGTTTGACAGATCCATCCTATAATGATAAAAAATCCACCCAGTGTCCACCTATTTTAACCTTTCTCAAATGAGGCTCAAATGAGATTCCTGCCAGAATGATTTAGTTCTGCACAGGCCCCTCCCACAATAGTTGACTGACAAAACCGTCTTACCTTAGACCAGGGGTGGGGAACATCGGTCCTGGAGAGCCGCAGCCCTGCAGAGTTTAGTTCCTACCCTAATACCCTAAAAATCACCTGCCTGTAGCTTCCAAGTAACCATTCAGAGCTTGATTAGCTCGCTCAGGTGTGTTTGATTAGGGTTGAAGCAAAACTCTGCAGGGCTGTGGCTCTCCAGGACCGATGTTCCCCACCCCTGCCTTAGACCTATCCTGAGTAAGCTGTCAACATTCTGCCATTGTCTCTGGACCGGTGCAGGGGAAAACAAGTCTGTCTCAGATTAAGCGATTAAGTGTTTAGTTATTTGATGTAATAATGAACATAGTAGTCATCATTAACACCCAACACCTGAGCTGCTGAAGACGAAGAGGATTAATGTTACTTATTTTGAAGGGAATGCACCAATCACGGTTAATCATCTTTCTAAATGCATCTATGTTGGTGCGGATCATTCTTGATCCAGCTTTATCTACAGAAGAAGTAAGTATAATGGTTTTATGTATCTTTGCAAATTGGCTTTCCTAATCATGTGCTGGTTAGCCAGTTTCGTAGCTGAAGTTTGCAGTCTGCTTCATAGATATATAAACCTGTTTTTATGGGTTGTGATATGTAAGACACGCACCATTTTTGGAATGGTCTGTGAACCTTTGAGCACATAGCGTACAGCAGCGAGTTATATCCTTGTACATCTTTGAATATACAAAAAACAGCTCACTGAAAAAGCTTGCCTGCAACCTTTTTGCAAAACGTAAAAAGATTACCAATACACAATTTCCTGCAGTCTCCAGCTGAAATGTCCACTAGTGGCCGCAAAATTAAAAAATTATAAATTGATTAATATGGTGAATGACATCAAGTTGTCCATTACGAGATCTACACATATCTATAGTCTGCTCATCACTCCAAAAAAAAGAGGCAGGGTCAGCAGAGCTCATTAGCATTTAAAGCAACAAGGACTAGAATGGACTGTAAAGTATTTTGAGTGTAAAGTAGGTGTTTTTACACTACCACTGAGAATTTTTAACTCAAGTTTGTTATAGAGTTTTTATTAAGACCCAAAATAATCATATCAACTTGTGTAAAATGTGCACCCAATGTCCCCTTCGAAGCATTATTGGTTTGCTCTGTTATTCAGCCTTTCTTCACACTCTGAGAACTACAGTCAGTTTGTTTTGTAGCTCTGGCAATCATTGCTTGTTTGGACATTTTTCCCTACTCCTATTTATTCTGTTTGGAATGAAAAGTGTCAAAAAATCATGGTTGATTTTTCCCAATGGAGAAGGAAGGCTGAGCATGCTGCAATATGGTGTATAGTATTTTGGCATATGAGTATTTCATGCATACAGAAAATGTGCCTATGTGTGGTATACATACTGCGTTCTGCAATATACTTATGAACTGCAATATACTCAGAATGATTTCTGAAATGATCATGTGACACTGAAGACTGGAGTAATGATGCTTTGCATCACAGGAATACATTCCATTTTAAAATATATTCACACAGAAAATGTTTAATTGAAATAATATTTCACAATATTACAGTTTTTTTCTGGATTTTTAATGTAATAAATTCAGCTTTGATGAGCATAAGAAACATCTGTAAAAACCATTAAATATTTCTCTGACCCCAAATTTTTTAACGGTAGTGTATATCATTCTGAATATACTATCTGAAAAAAAAAACAACTCACTGAAAAAACTTGCCTGCGACAACATTTTTGCAAAACGTAAAAAAATTACCAATACACAATTTCCTGCAGTCTCCAGCTGAAATGTCCACTAGTGGCTGCAAAATTAAAAAATTATCTTTGTGTTTACACAAATTATAAATACAAGAGCAGATTAATAATAAATAAAGACTGTTTTTTGTGTGGCTCATTTGAATCAGTCCAGTGAAACACAATAAAAACAACGTGTATCACCAAGCCAGAATAGCATGGTTACTTTAGCAAATGTGTGTATGTGTGTGCAACTGGTATTTCTCTCCTTATGGGGACCAATTGTCCCCACAAAATAGGAATACCAGTAAATTTTGACCTTATGGGGATATTTGGTAGATCCCCATGAGGAAACAAGCTTATAAATCTCACAGAATGAAGTTTTTTAAAAATGCATAGTAGGGGTAGGCTTAGGTGTAGGGTCAGTGTAGGGCAATACAACATACAGTTCAGACAGTATAAAAACCATTACACCTTTGGAATGTCCCCATAAAACCAACATGTGTGTGTGTTTTGTCTACTGTTGTCTAACATTGTCAGTTAAGTTCAGTGCAGGTGATACGTCATTTTCAAATGTTACAAACTGCTGCAACACATACAAAAACCAAAATAATAAAACAGTGTCAGATTCACATTCGTCTGTTGTGGAAAACAAACTTTTTAGCAGACATTTCACTTTGAGCATGTCATAAAACATGCAAGAAGCAATGTAATATTATTTTGCAGAAACTTTAACTCTGGCACGCTCTTCCAATTAGTCCGGGTGAGAAAAAATAAGTGAAAAAAAGAGATTTATATATAGATTCAGGATATTTGCTGATGCTTGCCCTTACAATATACATGATATACACCCGATGTTTGCTATTAGGTATCTCAGAGGGTCGGAATAATTGCACATCTATTTCTTTCTAAATGAGTTTCAATATGAAACAGGTAATGTGTTGCAGGCTCTAAGCACTGGCCCAGCTGCTCGTTGTTGTCATGGTGATCTTAATCACCACACAAACACCTACAGAAGGACAGAAACTATAACAATCACCCAACCAGTGCCTCATAAAGAGTGTGATTATGGAGATCTAGAATCATAAGATACAATCTTCTGCAGACAAGCCTCTCTGTTATTCCTTTCATTTCTTGCTCTCTGATTTTCAAATGCCAGATTAAAGACCGAAAATATGTTTGTCGATTCACTCCGATAAGGGAAAGCTTGTGTTATTGCAACCGACAAACAAGATGACATATGCAAAGTAATGCATATCATATTGATATTTAACACAATACGTGGAAAATCCATATAATGTGGGTGTGTGTGCGTGTGTGTGTGTGGTAATTAACTACGGAATGATCTCCGGTGCTTAGCGTTTCCAACTCTCTCGTGTAGAGGCTGCTAATTAAAAAATAATTAAGAGGTGGGGGGAAAAAATCAAACATTGTTTGTGATCAAGCACCGCATGCCGGGGGTGGGCATAATTACGGTACGCCATCGAGAGGGTCATGTCATCACCACGGCTACCTCTCAACTTCGATTAAACACATGCCTTATCAGTGACACAACCCGAGCAATCCACTTCACAATCAAAAAAAGACAAGGAACGGACACGCAGTGGAAGGGCTGTCTCAGCGGACCGCCAATTACGCGCAATTACTCTGAGAGAGCGTGAAAGAGAGAGCGGCACGCAGGAGGGGTGGTTACATTAACTCCTGTACACTCGCTCCAACGTACAGTCGCCGTAGTTACCGGTCTATTCTGGGATGTGAGCCCAGCTGACTGCACATTTATCTCGACTCTCATCTGTGAGCCATACAGGCTTGTGTAGGTGGGCTCAGAGAAGTTCGCAAGCTTGGACGAGAAACAGAACTGACGAAAAGTTTGCACAGGAGCTAAACAGGAAGTAGCGGTAAGGTTACACGCGCTGCATTTCAGCACAGATCCCCGGTGGTCAGAGAGGCATCGTAAACGCATCATGTATTGTGTAATATTCTTTTATCCCCAAATTACATCAGGCTAGCTCCATTCTAGAAGACTCGGAGAGTGAGTGAATAAAACGCCGTAAGAGTGAGGGAGGACACCAAGATTAATGACACGCATCTGCATTTAAATTATGTCTGATTCCTCATTAACTCTCCAAGTTCACGTCGCCTCCCTCCACCCCCACAAACGTACCCTTTGGAGGAGTGGTGTGGTTTTACAGAGAATACATCAGCCCCAATGATAACATGACCCCCTGATATGGGCACAGAGCAAATGACAGCTAATTAGGAGGAAGTTCACCATGAACACACACACACACTCGGCTAGCAGGTGTCTGACTGCTAGAAGCCATCTGATGGGAGTCTCGTTAGGATGTAGAAGGGATTTCAGCCCAGAGAACAGGACACTTGGCCCACAGCATATCGCGGCAAATTATATAACGTTGTGCATCGGATTGTTAGGACACATTTAGCTTAAACTAGAGCTTGTAATTAGATTTTTTTTAAAAAACTAATCCCTTGATCTTCAAGCTAAGTAATAAAAATGAAGCAGTATATATACCAAATATACCAAATATCACTTTGGTAATCACATATTTAACTTAAAAAATGAGATTGGACTGGGCTAAATAATACACTGCACAAAAACAAATGCATAAATAAAGTCTCTCGCTTTCTCCACAGACCCTCTAGCACCCTCTTTAAATTCCCTGCAGGCTGCAGTGTGAAAACTCTCAGCTCGGGATATTTAGTGATGCTCCTTTTGTGTTACGCTTGTGTCATTTAAAAACAACATGACATAAAAATTTTTCCATGTTTTTAATCAAAATGTCATAAATGGATCTTTTGATGACTTTCAGCATAATTGCATTCAGACCTGACTGCATCTAATTAACCACATTCCCGCTTGTATTTTTTTATCAATAAAACATTTCACTTGGATGTACTTCACAATATGAAGGAAAAGGTCTGTCACTATTTCTGTTTCAAAACAACTTTAATGAAAGTGACATGCTTCTTCTAAAGGTCCTTTGGGGAAATAACAAAGATCCAAAACGTTGACAAATAGCACACAGCTATAAAATTAGTGGGACCGGCGTTACCATAAAAAAATGAAGTATTGCACCATTACTAACAAAACATAAGTCAGAAGCCTTGCTAAAACTCTAAA
The DNA here is from genome assembly GCA_032357445.1 of Enteromius radiatus. Lineage (NCBI taxonomy): Eukaryota > Metazoa > Chordata > Actinopteri > Cypriniformes > Cyprinidae > Enteromius > Enteromius radiatus. Next base: position 7,097,609 of record JAUCMS010000153.1, on the reverse strand, counting down.
CCCTAAAGACTCTTAACACTTTCCCCCTTCATAAGGGAAATGCTTGGAAACCAGTGGTGTGACACGACCCTTTTTACAAAGTAAAACTGCTGTGCTCCTGTATATTATTAGTGATAAATCTTAAATAAAACCAATATTTCATTAATCATTTAATGTTCATATTATAGAATGTCTTTTTGATGTTTGAAGTAAGACAGAAAGCAAAAAGAGTGCCTGATGAGGTGCACTTATACTTCAGAAAACAAAACTTCAAATAATTTTCAGCAATGGAGCAGATCTTTACTTTGCGTGAATGACTTTGCTGCAGGTATCAGTAATTTATATATCCGTAACAGGATAAAAAAATATATAAAAAATGTTTTGATGGGAGCCCATGTCACTGTTGGAGTCTATTGAAATATATTGGATCTTCTCGAGTATACTGTAGAATATTTAAGGCACTGCGAGAAGAGACACATCTGTTCAGTAAGCATTTGACTGAATCCTGTTAATGCACTTAGTCTAAAAACACCTCTTGAACGTATACTTTTCTCAGTGTCATCTCTGTTTTACTTTGCTGGAACTTCATATTGCAGCACTTCTTTTGTCACTGCCTCACTTATGTTGTATTTCTAATTTGTAAGTCACTTTGGATAAAAGCCTCTGCTAAACGAATAAATGCAAATGCAAGGGTACTTGCACTGTGAATATGAAAAGACCACAGAGTGATCCGAGGAACCTCCAGTATCTTTTAATTTTTACAACATAGCTTGATAACTTCAGGTTATTCCAGTGGGATTGTTCCTGTAATAAGTGAACCATTAAAAAAAGCTATCACCTGCATGGCAGTGTTGTGTAAGTCACTTAACAACTCCTTTGTGTCTTGGTCACATGGTGTATACTATATAGCCTAGACTATTCTCAATTCATACTACACTAACACAGATCTAAACGTGAGAACACAATAATAAAATGGACAACAGCAGCACCTGGTCTGCATTTATCTAAACCTTTTGCGCTGAACTGACATAAGGCGTATACTCCTTCTAAACCTCACAATTAATCACCCTCCATTAATTATGAAATAAATAATTAGTCTCCAAGTAGACTCAGAATGATGTGATTAAACCAGACTAATTAATGTATTAATTGATTTTATGTTAATTTAATTTTCTGCTAGAATGGTCGAATCTGTGGAGAATCATACTGAGTTTAATACAGAACCTGATGACAAAGGTCAGCTTAATGAGAGGAATGCTGTTATATGACTAACCGAATTTACTTTAATGTGACATTTACATTTATGATGGGGGGGAGAAAAAAAAAACTGGTTAGTTGGAACATTCTGTCAGAGTGACATTTTCTAAAAAAAAAAATAAAAAAACCAGTGCTCATTGAAAGCATGAAACCGTGAGACTTACAAAAGAACTTGCTGCATTTTGAATATTTGGTAAATTTTTAAACATAGCTTGTACTCTACAAAGTGCCGAACAGTTAGTCTTTCCATTGCTTGAATATTAACAATCCAGCATCTGTTTAGCTAGAGGAGCTACTTTTCTGTTTGGATTCTACAGAGTTTAAAAAGTTAACAGGCCTACGTGGAAAATATTTTAACATAACTTAAATTAACTTGCCCAGAAAATCCAAGTTTCTACATTTAATCTTTCTTCTAACAATGTGAAGCATGAAGGCACTCATTGGCTGTTACACTAGTTTACTGGAGTCTTAAAAACATTTAACTTGCCTACATTTTAAATTCAAATTTCAATTAGACCATTATGGATAGAAACTGAATATTTATTAGGGGAGAATCTGTTTTATGCAGAAGCGCATTTTTTGTTGCTCTGCCTATTAGGCATCAGCTGAGGTTACTTGCACACAAATATACCCATAATTCATCAGCAACCAACTCCAGATAAACACAATAATTGACACAGGAGGGTTTAATTGGCATGATTTACTGAGGGGGGACATGGGAAGAGGCGTGACAAATCAGCTGTTGCTCTCAAACTCATTTCCACAGATTGTTTCAGAAGCTTTGATAGCCCCAATCAGAGCGTGCCCATTTAACATTCAAATAATGCTCATGTTACAGCAGACTAAATAATAGATCAAAATGCATTTATCACATCTGTGAAGTCCAGTGAATAACCCAGTTACAAGTGCGGCCTGTCAGCTGAATAGCAGCTGTCAGATTCACAGTGATGGAGCGGGCTCGGTTTCTGTTTCACAGTGTGAATGCTAGAATATCGACTTTGTGGAATGTTAAAATGACAGATATACTTTACAGACCCACTGCAATATCCGATTCACAAACATATAAGCTTTCTTAATAAGGAAGAACTACTGGAAAACATGCATATATCAAGATTTGTGCAAATATATACACTTTAGAGCTATGCCATACTGCAGCATGCAAGATAAGAGGTGATGTACTTCACTGATGTAAGTTCACGATAGCATATTCTATTTGAAATGCATAACACTTAATGCGTTTGAAGTCACTTGCTTATTTAAAAGATAAAAAAAGACACCATGTCATCCTGTCCGATGGGATGATTTTATGATAGTGTTTTGGTTATCCAACCATCAAAAGATGCTGATTTTGTGCCTGTTGAGCTGTAGTGAGGTCGTAACAGAGGGTTGTTACTGTCGTTGTGAAAGTGGGCAGTTAATGATGTGGCTGTGACAGCGTCACCATGGAAACCCTGAGATGTCACTGCATCTGTGAGATTTCATTTTATCAATGGAGACCACTGTTAAAATGCAATGGGTTACAGTATTGCGTGGCTCCTTGTAAAAAGTAATTAATCTATGTTTCATTATTATGTTTTAATTTTTAAAGCTCATAAATCAGGCTGCATTACTTTTACACGACAAAGTGTGTAGGTAGGCTACTTGTTGTGCAATGCTAGCTAAAATAAACTCAATAATTAAAACAAGTTTAATTAATCAAAATGGAGGATCAACTATAAACTATTTATCATAAAAATATCAACGACCACATTTGGCAAAAATACTATCCGGCCTGCAAAGTCTTAAGTCGGTAAATAAAAGCTTTTAACAAACCTTTTCCATGAGCAGACAAGCATAGCAGCAGAAGTCAAAGAGAATAGCAAAGTTATTAAGCACAGAAAGCCGTTTGAAAAAAACTCACCCGTAGTTTGTTTCTACTGAGGGGCGGGCGCGATTCCGCGAATCTGTCGCCGATGAGAGTCAGCTGTGAGGACACCGCAGATTAATCAATACATTTTTGCAAACTTTTGAACTGTGACTATCTGTGAGTCAAAGTTTATTTATTTCCTTTACCCATGTGCCTTTCAAAATGTTCGGAGATTTCCAGAAAAGCTTTGAGACTCGTCTGTCCGGGAATAGCGACACACGGTGGGCGGTTTTGTGCGACAACCGTTAAATGCAGATTTGAAGTTATTTGCTTGCCAAGCACGTGTAGCTACACAAAATATAAACGCAACGCGAAAAGTTTCATGTAAAGTCTTTTCATATAGAAAAAAAATACATAACACACTTATCTGCAATTTCATACTAAGCATATCTGCTTGCCTATTACTCGTGTGAAAAATAAAGTAGACTATTGAGTAGGCTACATATAGCTAGCCAACAGAAGGCCAACAATTCACTAAAAATGTTTTATTTATTTATTTATTTTTATTTGCCTCATGAAGTATTCTAATTTGTTGAGATAACTTACTGAATTGGTCGGTTTTTGGTAAATTTGAGCCTAAATCATCACAATTAAAAGAACCAAAGACTTAAACTATTTCAGTCTGTGTGCATTGAATTTTCACAATATTAGTTAAATTACTGAAATAAATGAACTTTTTCCATGACATTTTAATGTATTGAGATGCACATGTATAATGTATTTAAGATAGACCTACATTTAGTTAGCCTATATCGTACTACAAATACATATGCTGCAATTGTACTTTTGGTATAGCCGACTGTCTATTTAGAGTGCTAATCTCTATCTCACAATCTTTAGTATTATTATTATCATCGTTTTGTTTAGTTTTTTTTTCATCATAGTTAATATTATTATTATTATTTGATTATTATTAGTATTAGCATTTTTACCATTACTATTATACTATTGTTATACTGGCTAAGTACTACTCGCAAACTAGTACTAATATTCAGATTGTCATTTTTTGGTTTCTTTGCTGTTCCATTGCTGTCCTTATTTATTAGTATAATTGCTACTACTACTCCAATACTACTAATATTATTCAGATTGCCGTTTCTGTTTATTTTCATCCTTGCTATTATCATTTTTTTTCTATTACTATTGCTGTTTCATACGTATTTATTATTGTATTTGCTACTACTGCTACTCCTGTACTACTTACATTATCCATGTGATTGTCATTTTAGTTCTATTGATGTTTTTTGTGTTTAGTGTTCACTGTATGTTGTATGTTAGCCACACGCAAAAAAGTGCTAAAATTAAACAATACATTTTTACCTTAGCACACTATACTTGTGTAAAAATAGTGCTGAAGTCCAAATAGGCTATATGATTGTGCCACAGTGGAACTATTTAAATATTTAGCATTTAAAGACCAATATTATTTAAAGATCATACAGTTCTCATTAATAGTGAAATTTTAGGCTTAATATAAAAAAATGTGCATTATGAACAAATAGTACTCCAAAAAGATAAAATAAATGCATCATAGGCCTACTGAAATTTGTATTAGTACATTAAGCCTCATCAAGCGTTTTTTCACAAGTTCTGTATTTGGATCATGGGTGCCCAAACTTGCAGTTGTTCACATATCTTTGCTTTGTTTTGCTTTTAATGGCTTAAAACAGATGTAAAATGTGCTATATGGTGCCGTTCTCTGGATGTTTTGTCTGGCAAATATCTGTCATTTATATGTTGTTAAAATCTTTGTTGCTGCTAAATCACTTTGATCTATAATTTGTTACGTTCCAAAGACAATACAAGAATCAAATGAAATGGGCTATATTTCATATAGCATTTAATGCACTTCCATAAATTATTTAATACAGTAATGTTGAATTATACAATATTTCTCATAATCCCAAATATAGATTTTGATCCCACCATACCACCCTTTAGGATCAGCAGTGTAAATATCAGTGTAGGGTGCGTGATGACATCATGCCTGGGCCTGGGAGGGTTTTGATGATGTCATGCAGCCTGTGAAAGGGTGGCGATGTCATTGTGTCTGCGGAATTCTGATAGTGTCACAGCGTCCTTAAAAAGTCAGCGGTGACTGTGCTATCGCTGCACGCTGCAGGATTACGGTGGGTGGCATGTTGAAAAGGGCATCTAACTTCATCTCAATAATCTCTGTCCTTACAAAAACCACACTCGCAAATCCCCTCCAAAAGATTCAGCCCCACGAGACACCACGGCTGACTGCTCTTCCATCCTGCTGCTTTTCCTTTACCTCTACCTTCGTTCTTCCTTCACGCATGTCATTCTTTTCTCAGGCGTCTGTGGTCAGGGGAGCTGTCCCAGAAACTGCGCTGGGAGGCCCTATCTCTCTCTCATCTGTCCTCTCCTGTTCCTCGAAGAAAGTCCAGGTGGATGACTCTGAAATAACTCAGCTGAAGGGCACGCTCTTCCTCTTTCTCGCAGAAATGAGTGGGTGTCCTCCTGGACCTCTTGCCTTTGAACATCTTTATACAGGTGATATGAGAGCAGGTGACTTTTCTTTGAGCGAGATTAATATAGAAATTAAATTAACTCTGGCTTTTCATATAATGCACCAAAGCCCCGGTGAGTCTGAACGCATCGGAGCTACATCCCAGAATATGTGCCTGTCCTTTCACCTCTTTCTCCTCTCATCAATGCAGGGTTGGGATGGTGCAGCTCACTTGCATATACATTACCTCCAGAAACATTTCATTCAAATCCCTGAGAACATCCCATGTAAGCTAATACTAAAATGAATATCGATGTATATTTGAAGTACGCAGGCTGCGACCCTGAAAAAGGGGTGGAGACCTCATTAAAGCGATGCCTTCTGGGATATACATATCATGAATCTAGTCCCCTCTCTTTGCTAAGCGTTTGAAACCCAAGACTGTGATCCAGAAGACATTAGTTGCACGACTACCGCTCTCTTAAGCTCAAAGAGGATTAAAATGTCAGGCACACGAACGAACAGAGCTCTACAAACTCATAGCACGCTTTAAGCAAACGATCAGATGCTTATTAGCTGCTTTTTTATTTGCTTATGAGTCAATTATTTTTATTACTCTAATTGTTTTCATTCACTCTCTGTTTACGCAATAAGAATCCGCTCTGTCCGCGTTAATTAAAATCTTAAATCTCCAGATGCCCCAACCTACTAATCAAATTAAATGATAATGACTTTCATTTTGATTACACAACTTTGAAAGAAAACATATGAAGCGAATACATTGATAAAGAATAGCACAAGAGCTTTTTCATCTCCAAAGGACCATTCAGACGTCTCAAGGGTGATTTGTTGAAAGGTTCTACAAAGAACCATTCAAGAACCCTTGATAGGCAGTTTCTATTTACACTGTGAGTGAAAAAGACCAAGCTTGTTGACAAATGGTATTTTCTCAAACTCCACCCACTGCTGTGAAAACAAGTCACTGTTTGTTTGTTTTTTTTTGGTGTATCACTATTTATATTATTTTATAATTGTGTAACTATTAAAGAAATCATTATATATATTTACTGAGTAAAAAATTACTATATCAATGAAGTTGGTAGACAAGCTGTCATTTGATAAAGCAAACAAATCTATACACGACATAGCAGCTAAACTGAGATCATTTAGACATAATTATTACAATGTTTGCTTTAAGATTAGCCATGACTTGAATCCAAAACGGCCTCCTTGGAGACTACAGCCCCATTTATCAGAGCTGTCTCTGAAGTGTCAGCTAGTGTAGAGTTCAGGATGATGCTGGAGTGTGACAGATTGCATTAAATGGCCCATGAATCACTGGGGCAGAAATAGCAGGAGAATGCCTGTCAGAATAAACCTCATGGGTTAACACTCCTGACTTCAGTGATCCTGAATTTGACCCCTGACCATATGGTTTGACCTTTGCCCCGATTAAAGCTGCTCAGGTGCATCAGGGCTTAACAGATTCAGGTTAATGAATGTAGAGTGGAGTTAGAACATGTGTCAAATGGTACAAATGAACTCTATTACTAAGGGACAGTATTTACTCTATGGAAATTATTTTTATTTTAACGATAAGGAACTAATGCATACTGTCCATTAACGCCAAAAACTGAATTACTTATTAAAGGGTTAGTTCCCCTTTACACTTTAGAGCAGGGGTGGGGAACGTTGATCCTGGAGGGCCGGTGTCCCTGCTGAGTTTTGCTCCAACCCTAATCAAAAACACCCGAACCAGCTAATCAAGGTCTTCAGGATGCAGTTCCAAAGCACACGTATGTACATAATCTATGGTTGTTTATGCCTAGAGTGTACGCATGTGTTGTGATACTCTATAAAATGGCGGAAGACGTAAGTCATGGGAGAAGAATGGTTGAGTAAATTATGTCTTATGATGTCATATGGACCGATGTTTTTATGTTTCTGAGTCTGGGATCATTTCAGTTGTATTGCTAGCTAGTAGCTATGGAGGGTCAGCTGGCTCTCTGATATCATCAAAATATCTTAATTTGTTGATGAACAATGAACGAAGGTCTTATGGGTTTGGAACATGAGGGTGAGTAATTAATGACGATATTTTCATTTACCTTTAATTTCACAACCCTTTAATAATGAAAAAGCCACAACGTTTTAAATATCTGAGGCATTTTATCACTTTCTGTGACATTTCTGCCACAACTACTCAAATATAATTCTACTCACCTTTGCACATATCATTACTGGTTACAAAAATAGTTGTATAAGTCATGCACAAATAAACAATTCTCGGAGGAGGAATCCATATTATTTTTTAAACAAACATTATTTCAAAAAGGTTATTTTAATAGCATGTATCTCAATCTGTGAGTCAAGGTTCAGTTTCTAACAGTTTTTAACAGTGTATGCTCTGTGTTTACTGTAGCTGTCACAGTGCAGATCAGGTGCTTATAAACAATGACTCGGCAGCCGTTTTTCAAATTTAGTTTGACAAGTTTTGTTTTTTAGCCTAAGAGCAAATGCCTTGGGTTGAGATGGCATTGTAATAGTGGTTTTCATAGGAAATCAAGTCATCATTTAGTTTCTCTCTAGCTCCGAGCATTCTCTAGGCACGCTTCACGACACAATGTGCAAAACCAAACACTCTTGACAGACTTTTCTAACAAACCTTTAATCATAATCACCAACTCCTAATTACATTTATTCTAATTAATTTATTGATGTCTTAGCCCTCTGAACACCAACACTGTTCTAATAAAGGTTAATTTAGGGAGGAAGATTAATGTGTGTGTGTTCGTGTGTAAACGGGCAAGCGTACCCGCAGAAAGGTCATCAGCAGAATTAGCATTGTAATGAATTATTGCACTTTGTTCCAGAATACAGAACAATATCCCATTTCTCATGCTGACAATAACATACTAAAATTGGCGTGATATCTAAAAGGTTCAGGGCATAGACGTGCAAACACACAGTCATGTTGAAGCTCTCCAAACAATTACACACACTGACACTCTTTTGTTGACCTGTAGTGCGCTGTCTTGTTGACCGGCGTTGAAGAGATACCTTTCTATGGTCCCTGATAGCACAGTCTAGCCCTTACATTATGTCTGTGCCATTCTGAAAAACCAAATAAAAACAGATGTTTGAGATGTTTATCTGCTTTCAGATGGTTTCAAGGTGATTGAAGCTGTCTATTAGATGGACACAGATGGTTTAGATGGTTGGTGAGTTCCTGAAATTGAATTTAATTAACATACAGGATTCAGAATGACAATTTGAATGTAACATAGTAGATTTAAATTAACTTGAATTCCAAGAAATTCATAACTGTAAAGACTAACTTTAAATGTCGGGTATAAGTTTTGTTTAAAAAGTTAAAAAAATCAGTTTAAAGTAGTCTAATGAAGTTTGATGGATGGATGGATGGAACAATGGAACGATGGATAAAAAGATGGATAGATCAATGAATAGAAAAACAGTACAATAGATAAGATAGATAGATCAATGAATAGAATATGGATGGATAGAAATATGAATGGATCAATGGATAGAAAAACAGAAAAATACATAGATAGAGAGACAAACAGATAATAGATGGATGGAAGAATCAATGGATAGATCATTGGATAGAAAAACAAAATGATAGACAGACAGACAGATAGAAAAACAGATTCACAATGCACGATGCACAATCCGTGTACTCAGTCCATATACTTCTGTTGGAGAGAACATACTGCATTTATAGTCAGATTTATGATAATTTGTTGACATGTTTATATTCATCGCCAGTTTCAAAGTTTCAAAACAGAAATATTTAGCCTGCAGTGAAATAAAAAATTAATGAATATCAAAACTGGGAGATGCATCGTCCAAATAACAAGAAGTAGCAATTCTGAGAACGTAAGGTGCAATTACAGTTGTACCCCTCATTTGTGTAATGTAATTTCAGCAGTGACTCTAATCTAGACTGATGTACAACTTCAAAACCTCAGTAAACCCACTTGTTCATTTAAATCACATCTTTGGCATATATCCCAGTGCTTTTCATTTGTCCATATCAATTTTAAATTCAGAGCACCTTATTTTCAGGTGTAGGAAAACTCTGATTGTCACAGGTCCCAGAACACTGGCCCTATAGGCCTGGGGCATAATCCATCCATCTTTGCCGTCTACTGGAGGCCAACTGGTATTGTATTGAGTTCACAGTTAAGTCAGCATCTATATCTTCCTCCGCTTCTGCCTATCATGCACATGAAAAGAATGACTTATTTACACCTGGGAACAAGGCTAAGCAGGGCAGTGTATATATTAATATTGCAAACAATCATCCGAGGGCAGTCTTGTAAGGCGATCAGAGGCCAGTGACTAAATATGACAGTGGAAGCAATAAATCTCAATCATTTATGTAACAAGCCGAGTGAACAAAGAGAATGTAGTTCATTCTCTTCTGACCTATTTCTCTTTGCCCCACTCATCAATAATGGATGAAGAAGATGAGGCTGCCTGGAATCCATCTGGAGAGGACCAGGCCTGCCTGGGTATATTGGCTCAACTCGCTTTTGAAAAAAAAAAAAAAAAAAATGAAATAATAACAATATTTCCTCCAGCTTTTTCTCAAGATGCTCTAGATAAGCTACTCGGTTTCATAAGGCAACTTCCGAGGAGCCTGCAGCGCGAATCAAAGACGCCGTAGAGTTAAACGAGGACGTGATGCGTTGCGGCACAGGGTGGTTTGTTTGCTCGTTCGCTTGTTTGTTTGTTTGTTTAAATCTGGCTTGGAAAACTCGCTTTAGCATGCTTCTCTTTTGTGAGAGCTATAGTGCTCGAGTTTGATCTTTCACATGGTAATGAATGAGTCACAGACGAGAATAAGACAAAGAGGAGCAGATTTTGTTTGGTGCTCATCGCATAATGATGTGAGCTGGTACAGTGCGAGCACATAGAGTCAGGTTTCACGGACAAAAAGAGATGTATTTTAATCAAAGCCCACTCCTTGACAGAGAAAAAGGGAGGGATGGATGGAAAGAGTGAGGAGGAGATGGAAAGAGAGCGAAAGAGGAGAAAAGAGCGCTCCAGACGAGAAGAAAGCCAAAAAGAGAGCGAGAGATAATGATGAAGCAGTTTGTTGTAACCTGCATTTCTTTGGTTGAGCGGCTTTGTGATGTGTGTGCAGAAGACAGTTTCCTCCTGTGTACAGTCGCAGTTATTTTGGGATATGAAATCATGGCTTTTGTTCTAAAAATGGATGCCCTGAAAGTAGGATGATGGCAGCGGATGAAAATACACATTCAACGTCAACATTTTATGACCTCAAGAAGTGCTCAGTCCAGATAGGCACTGACATGCCAAGATGTTCGCAGGCAAACCTCATCTCTATCCACAGGACAGATTCAGCACAGCACTTAAGCAAAAAATCCCCTCATGCGGAAGTTAGATCCCACAGGAAAGAAAGTCACAAATGAGATCTCTCTAAAAAGGCAGGCGTTTCTGCTAGACAGCAATGAAATTAATGGGAGAGTGAATGGAGACGTTTGCTTAAGTCTCCTGCTTCTCAGATTTTTCCCCTGAGAGAAAGACTCCAGGCTCCCGACTGCTTTTGCCTTGGAATGCAGATTTTCCATTGGACATTAAGTGACAACCCTACACAGTATGAAAAATGATCCAAATTAGCCCTAAAATCAAACAATGTTATTAATATTAGTAATATAAATGGTAATAATAAAAGTAGTATGCTATTTAAACGATTAACTGAAACATTAAAATAAATTATAGAATTAATAACAGAATTATTATTGCCATGAACTACATACAGTAGGCCAAAAGTTCTGACAAGACAAAGGTTGAACCAGAAAATTGTCAGTTTCTAAATTTCTCTTGAATTTCAATGTTTTCGTGCTTTTGCCAGCCAATAAATCATAGCACAAAACAAATTGTGGTCAGCACAAGCCTCATTTATCCATGCTGCAAGTGAAACTCTATTCATTTTGTCTGGGTCAGATGTTTTATTATGTTGTAAAGCGTGTAGTTTTGCTTGTGGTTTTCAAGGATGAGTGGATGTCAAGCAACGTGTTCATGCTGACATCTGCCTAACCAATTTCTGTACAGATAATTAGACACACGACCTTTGACCTTAACAAAAAAAATAACGTTTTCTTCTCATCTTACAAATCCTAATGCATTCGTGATCAAATGATGAGTTGCATCACATTATTTCCATTTCTTTTTAAATCTCCCAAGACATTTAAATAATTATTCATAACTAGTATTAGTATTTATCAATATTGAATTACTCATATTATAAAATATCCACAACTCTATATTCTTCTATTAACAAATTTATCATTTTGTCACAATTTCAAAGGAGAAATATAAAAGAAGAACGATCTGAGACAGTTGATGCTTAAATTAAACACAACTCCATTAAATCTCCTGAGATATGAAAGAGCAACATCTAAGCAGTCAGAGTAGACGTTTTTATTAAATGCACATTAAATGCACAGAACATGAATATATGATCCCTTATTACTGAAGCGCAGTGACTTCCATAATCAGGGCAGAACACTCTGCAATATAAAAATGAGCTAAGCTGCATGTATTACTATTCACAGAATCACAACATAGGCTTCACAATAAAGGCCTAGTTGATGATATTTGCACATGTCGGCATTGAGTATTTTTCACCGCTTTGGGGTTTCTTATGGAAATGGAAATTTCAGTAGATCATTTGGGACATCTAGTATGCATGTCCTGTAATCTTCTTCATTAGGCATATTGATACTACCGAGAGAGAGAGAAAGAGAGAGAGAGAGGGAGGAATAAAAAGCTTGTTTATGACTGCAATAGAAGCTCAGATCACTGTTATTGATGGTCTTTGCTCAGCTAGATGCATTAAAGGCCATGTTTGTGTGTGTGTATGCATAGCCTTTTGTTTAGTTTGACCTGCATTATAGACATTATGCTTTTGTTACGATGCTTTGTGTACAGTGACACATCATTATGATAAATCTGTTCCTTGGTGACAAGATGAACTACACTTTGAAAGACACACGATTTCTCTTTCTCCTCCCTTGCCACACACACACACTCACACACACTGACCCTGGTGTACAACCAAGATGGATTGCTGTCAAAAGGACAGACACAATAAATAAGCAAACAAAGCAATAACAGGCCATTTCCATGCAGATCCAAAAGCATCCATCAATAAACACCTGAACATCCGCAGGCAGGACGTACGTGTGCGATGTCTCAGCATAGAGGTATACAGCTGGGTTATGAATGTAGTCGTTTCTGTAATCTATCAGGGCTGAGTTTTAACTGCAGTCTGTCTCTGTGGGGGCCAGGAGTGTGTCACAATGACAAATGCAGCATTTTACCACTCATCAAGTACTGCTAATGCGCTCCAAAAAGAGCTTAGAGACTGCTTCCTGTTCTCTCTCTATATTCACTGACATGAGTTGACGCTGCACAATGAGCTGCTCATTTCTGACTTTTTTTCTTCACGGGCGCACATCTGCCTTTTCCGCTAATTAGCTGTGTTTACGTTAAGGTGGCTCTCGCTAAGACCTGCATCTGAAAACGAATCGCAAGACGGGTAGATAAAAGAGTTGATCGTGCCAGGCTAATTATTTTGTGCTGTGGGATTTTGACTACTTTGTTGAGAAGTATAGAAAGTAATAACCCCAAAACGTATTTTGATACTTAAGCCACACTTGAAAAATATATGAATGCCCCTCGCTGTAGAAAGCAATAATGGAATCTTCAAACATAAATATAAATTTCATTTCGAGAAATGTTTTGCTTGAAAAGTATGCTTCTGCAAACATTCTTTTAAATAAATGCCAGTTGGTTTCATATTTCACTTAATGCAATAGCATTCATACATTTTTAAGTGTGGCTTCAGTGTCCAAATACTTTATGAGAAGTTATGATGCTGTTGAGGCTAGACTCATAACTTTCAGAATTGCTTTTCATATGCAAACCAATATACATTCACATGGAAAACTGATAACACTTACCTCTGCCACTTAAATGGTAGGTTTCATGTGGTTCTTTTTTAAACAACCCATATTTATAAGTAGTAATTTCCAATAATGTATAATCATCTACTGTATAGTGCAGTACCAAAACACTTTAGGTCACTTTCATGATTTCACTGGTGTTATATTCAAATAGGTAGCTTGTACGTGTGGTTCTATACTGTCAGAATTAGACATAATGCTAGAATATTGAACCAATTTCCACTGATAGTGTCAAGTCAAGTCACCCTTATTTCTATAGCACTTCAGAAGCTTCAGAAAACTTGTAGTTTTATAGAGTATAGTGCACAAGTCTTTACTTTATGACTTAATGTTACTACTTTATTGATAGCCTGTATTCTACAAAACATCTTTTCAGTTCCACAATAGAAATTGGGTAACAGAGGTTAATAACATTTTACAACAAGGTTTTATTTGTTAACATTAGTTAACTAGATTAGCTGACATTAACAAACAATCAAAAGTTGCTAATGCGCAGTGAACTGTATTTTTTATTGATTAACATGAACAAAGGTCAATAAAAATATATTGCACATTGTCAGTTCTTGTTAGCTAATGCATTATGTTAGAAATAACTGACAACAGTGTGGATTTTTTTTAAATAATGAAATTGCTGCCAGCAAAAATGTACAGAGCTGTCACTTGGACAATACCCAAAAGTACTAAAGCTCAATAGTACATATTTGTACCTCTTTTACTGCTAAATACTACATATTAGTAACATGAAGTATAACCTTAAGGGAACATATTAGTAAGTTTTCACTTTAGTACCTTAGGGAACTCCCCCAGTGACAGCTCAAAGCTCTGTACTTTTTTTCTGAAAGTGATGGAATTCAATTATTCCTTTTTATATAATGGACACAACACTTAAAGACACTGTTCAGATGTTTTAATCCAATACATTTGTCAGGATTTTGTCCTCCAGACGCTCTTGTGTGTAGAACTAATTTCTTTCCCATCTCACCCTAAGCCTCCGGTGCTAATTCCAAAACGTCATTTTCGAGCTATACGGAGGCTTGAGCCATTGATATGCAGACTAATGCAGTTATTGGGAGAGAGAGACAGAAAAGTAGGTGACAGAGAAGAAGAAGAGATGAAGTGTTAACTTCTCTCAACCAGTGTGCGGCAAGAGCGTATTTTACTAATACAGAGACTGTAAGTTTAACTGATTCAAAAACACGATGTTACCACTACACACCATTTGTCATTTTTATCCTATTACAAGTCATGTGTTGGCTTGATCAGAGTCATTTGTGGGTTTGTTTTATATACGGGTGATATGGAACTACAATGCAGTTGAGAGAACTGGGTCCCACTTTATCTTAAGTGTCCCTAATACCTGTGTACTTCCATAGTAACTAGATGTGTATCTAGTATGCAACCACAGTGTAAGTACACACCGTTATATAGTATCTACGGCTGTAATATTTCTGCAACTTCATACATGTAACAACCCCCAGAATAGAGTGTGTAAGTACAAATTTGTAACAGGACATTGGTAACAACACAGGGCTAACAGCATATTTTGGTAAATAAATAAAATGTATAAATCACTTTATATTAAATAGACAATTGCTATGGATTTAGCATGTAATTACTCTGACGTTACATAGCAGTGGGCAGTAAATTAGGCTTTACATATAAATTGTGGTTGGTGTCCAGAATGTTACACTTTATATCAAGTGGGCAGTTCCTGAGGAGTTACCATGTATATACACTGTTATTACATAGGTGCACCAACTCCACCCACATATCCTTAAACCTACCCAACTACACCCCCAGATCACCCCCTGTACCAGTTACTCTTATACATACTGCTGTTACAAAATGTAATTCCTGTTACATGACTACTTAATGAAGTGAAAAAAGTGTTGTTACCAATGTCCTGTTACACATTTGTACTTACACAC
>JAUCMS010000153.1:7068688-7081948 GCA_032357445.1 Enteromius radiatus | reverse complement strand
GCTACAGGTTGCTGTAGCCCCCCCCCCCCCCCATTCATTCGTCTCTGTTAATATCGTTGTTCAACTGTGGCGTGAGTGATATGCGTCTGAATGTTAATATACTGAAGGCGGATTTGCCTCACCAAATCAGCATCCGTTTATTTAAATGTTTATTTTAATCCAATTGATATTAAGTTTTTTCTTTCTCTTGACCAATTGGGGGCCCCCTGGGAGGCGGGGGCCCTTAGGCTGAAGCCATGTAAAGCCTGTGCATTGATCCGGCCGTGGCTATAGATACTAGGCTATGTAGCAATGCGTACTTGCACTGTGATTACATTCTAGACAGACATCTACTATATAAGTACACAGGTATTAGGGTTGAGCACTGTAACTATATTGTAGTTATGCTTTTACTGGGAAATAATTGCACACGTTAGAACAGGGCTGGGCAACTTCGGTCCTGGAGGGCCGGTGTCCTGCAAAGTTTAGCTCCAACCCTAATCAAACACACCTGAAGAAGCTAATCAATGTCTTCAAGATCACTAGGCGGGTGTTTTTGAGGGTTGGAGCTAAATTCTGCATGACACCGGCCCTCCAGGACAGAAGTTGCATATCTTAATCCATGTTCCGAAGATGAACAAAGGTCTTATGGGTTTGGAACGACACATCGGTGAGTAATTAAAGACTGAATTTTCATTTTTGGGTGAACTAACCCTTTAACAAAAGAGACCTTACAGTAAATGTTAATGGTTTTGATTAACAATTACAAGGGCACATAAAAATAAATAATATGAATAAATAATTTACAATGAATACCGCAATATTCCATAAAAAGTTGTTTAGATTTCATTGTAACTTTAAATTTGATGAAATTAGATGTTTATTACCCTTGCACACCATCAACTTAACAGTGCTGTGCTGATCTGATAATAAATACACATTAGCGGCTCGCAGCGCTCTGCGGTTAAAGTTCGATGCGTAATCTCCATGCAGGTCTTCCCAGTGATACAATTACACTTGGGACTCATTAATATTAGATGAACTATTAACGTATAGGCCATTTTATATGGAGGATTCACATGCTGGCACGTAGCCGAGGTTGACGACTCTCTGTGCATGCATATGCAATGTATGCACACCCACACACAAGTACACACACAGGGGTGCAGCTGTGCTTACTTGTTGGATGAAAATCCCCCAGCAAAATGGGCGCTGTGTTTTTGCACATGACAAAGTGCTGGAGGGGCGGGTTTGGAACAGGGATTGATTTTTGAATTGAAGAGTGCAGCAGCGGCTATGTATCATCATCTCCCTGCTCCTTCCCTCTCTCTATCTCCCCTCCTCTCTGTCTTCTGATGTTGGCGTTTAGCGTGTGTGTGTGTGTGTGTGTGCCTGCCTGCCTGCCTGAGTGCATCTCTAGCAGAGAAGCTCAGAGGGAAAGTGGGTCACACTCGGCTCGCCTCAAGACTAAGACCAGATCTGCTATGCACACACGTTTAAACACAGCGCAACGCACCTACACACACACACGCACGCACGCACGCACAAATCCACCTTCACATAAAAATGCACATCATATTGCCCCTAATCCTCCAGAGAGAGGATCTCGGTACATCACTATGAGTCTTGAGTTATTTGAGTGGACAGTTCACTATTCAGAAGAGTGAATTACCCTGCAGCTTTTCAAAGGAGAATAGGACACAGTTTGTGAGGACTTACCTCTCTCTCTCTTTCTCAACCCCTCCTTATATCTACTGGGTGGATTAAACCAGTGTCTCTTTCATCCTCATTTGGCAGTATGAGCGCTTCTCTGAGTCATGCTCTTCCCGGGTTCTGCTGAGCTGTTGGGTATGTAAAATCTGTGCAGGCAAGTGAGCAGCATCACCTGGGAATACATAACTGTACCATACTGTCACTCTATTTTACAGCATGGTGAGCATTTCAGCCGTTTAGCATATTGAGGACATTTTGTACTGCCAGGATATGGATATAGTTTCCATTTCATATAATAACTGTTCTGTATCCAGACCAAATCTACCTACAATATGTGAAGAAGCAGCTTTCTGTAGGAAAGAAATCTCACAAATGGGATCAGTTTAACTTCTCGTTTGTTTAAAAAGCTGTGAGATTAACTGGAGAGCAAATGGAGATTTTCAGAGGACTTCTGCTTCTCAGACTCGTCTGCTGGGTTAAAAGACCCTGGTAATCTCACATGTCTCCAAAGTCTGCAATCATAAGTCAGATATTTCAAAATTAATTCAAATATTTCTCATCAAACTTGTCTAAGATGCAAAATCTACTTTTTTAATATTTATAAAAATTATATTATATGCATTAAACAATCTCAATTACATATATGCACACAAACATGTATACTGATTATGCACATACATATATAAACACAGACACACACACATACAGTATATGCACACTAATTACATAAATAAATCAACTTGTTGACATGGCTGGTACAGTCAAATCTTACAATCGTACTTAAATAAAACAGGTCCTGTCATCACTCTTGCATGCCTGCCACATGCTTCTTTGTGAAAACTAGTAGTATTGAGTTGTAGCGTGATGAAACACTTTTTAACTATGTACGCAATTATTGCATGCAGCACTAATGTCAAAACTAGCAGTGCGCATTTGGCCTCATGTTTAGTCAATACTGTGTGCGTGTATGAATATTTCCACACCACAGAGTGCATTGGCATGGACTAATGAACTATTCGGCGTGAGACAGCAGGGAAGAGATGCCACACTCAGTGAATAATTTGTTTATTGATTGCAGCATTTAAATGCAGTATTGATAAAGAGGAATTCACTCTAATGGAAAGGAATGGTTGCAGTATCAAAGACTTATTGCATCTGGGAGAATGCAGGACTCACAAATTTTATTGAATGACGCTGGGAGCGCCCGGGGGAGAGATAAAAAGATAAAGGGAATGCTGAAGGGAGAGAAAAGAAAGAGACCAGCGCTGCTGTCGCTTTTTGATGCTGGTGGGCTGATGTCCACAATCCAGACCAGCATTGGGAATTCATTCTGGTTTAAACTGGTCTTTTTCGTCATACGAGTGCTGTTGTTTTGCCAGTCACTTATTCCAGGACATCAAGAATCATCTTTAACCCAGTTGTAGATTAAGCCTCACAGTCCATATGGCAGAAATCTGTGTCCTTGCATTCGACCACAAACTAACGGCAGCATGTGTCACTGTGGGCGGATCGTTCCCATGCGAGTAACACGCAAGACGACGTGGGCGTATTCACTGGCCTTTCCCGGCAAAATACTATACGTTACATTTGAATTGAGTTCAAGATGTGTTCAAATGCACATGTGAAGGAGATGTCGCTATGCTGTGCGCGCGAAGCTTCGTTAAATGATGTATGCACTTGGAGCCGGTTTCCTCCACACGGCCTGTTTGAAAGCAGACTCCATAAATGATTTAATGTGAAGCGCTACATTCTGTGCTTGATCTGCAGGCCATTTCTTACACACTTAGGCTAGATTATATATTACGCACATTGTGTAATTTATAGGCATACTTCGGATGCTATATATTAGGTGCAGAAAAGGCGAAAGGAAAAGGCCTGCACCATCTAGTATGCCAGAGAGATTTGACTATCGTCATTTATTCGCTATTCCGAGTCATAAGGGTGGAAGGATAGAGAAAAACCTCATGGGTCTGTCAAGGAATATTAGACTGCAGATATTCAATTCAATAGTGGCTTTATGAGTTTCTGCATTACCCTAGAAACGACTGGCATGGCAGCGGAATCGAAGGAATCGGTGACAACCTTTCTTTCCATCTCTCTTTGATATCAGGCGAGACGTAAGAGAAGGAAAGAGAGAAAGAAAGAGAGAGAATGGGAGCGTGGGTAGAGTCCCATGCTGCCACAGTAGGGGTAAATTATCCATAATCAGGGCATCAGTGTGGATGGGTCCATCGGAACCTAACACTTATACCCCATAATCAGCACCTCCGTGTCAACCAATCGCTTATAGCCGCACAAATTGCCACCATTTGAGCTCCCACACAGTCTATATTGCAGATGCATGTGTTTGTGTGTGTATCAGCGCACACTGCCTCGCCACAATAGAGAGGTCAGATTCTCTGAAAAAATAGATGAGCGAAATAAGCGAGGATGATTAGAAAGAGAGATTCGATTGTTGCCTTTCAAAGCCGCGTTAAATCACCTTTCTTCTTTCAAATGGGGACCCAGTAAATTGCCCTCTAATCTTCAAATCATCATCACAGAGAGGAGGACAAACGGCGACAATGACAATACAAAAAATGCAGAGGTGCCTCGCGATCGCAATTAGGCCGTTGTTTCCTACTTTTCTCCAGCCACAATAAACTCTTATCATTTCCAAGTGAGAAGCGCTGACCTGGATTTGTCAGCACTGCATTTGAGTAAGGACTCTCAGCTCTGAACATAAACCGCATTCTTTTGTGCTGCTTAAATTGGGGCTCTCAAAGCTCTGTTAGATACTCTAGCATGACCTATTCCTGTTATTTCTCAACCTTTGATGAAAAAAACCCTCTGCACCATCCGCCTGCAACTTCTAGCCAACTTAACAGCCCTGTCTCTCGCTATGTTACATATGGCACACACATATATAAGAGATGCATCATATGCCGTGCTGATATTAAATAGGCCACTGCAATGTAAAGTTCACATCCATGCTGGGAGATGTATTTGTTATGCATATTTAACCCATACTCAAACACAGATTGGCGCCATACCATAGAATGTATTGAATGAGGTGATGGGTTGAAGGACGGGTCTGCCTAGGACACAGATTAGGCAATATTTGTGGTAGAATAGCATGTAGCCAGTAATGTTCATTGAATCCTTAAATGGATAGTCCACATAAAAATAGTCTAAAAATCAACTACTCGCCCTCATGTTGATCCATACAAGTTTGACCTTTATTCATCTGTGGAACACAAAAGAAGATATCTTGGAACGTTGGGAACCAAACAACATTTGTGCTTCATGAATAGTCAAGGAAGGCACTCTGGTGTTTTAATTTACCTATTTTGTCCGCTTTTAACCACTTCTGTCCTCATTTTTTGAGGGGAGGGTAAATGCATGGGCTTTATCAGATCTTTCGATCTAATGGACAAAATACGCTTGCGTGATTTACATATGAACCAGACAACAGAAAAAAAAGAGAGCAGCAGCTTTCTATTTTTCCCTGGTAGCCACAAAAACACGGCAAATGCTGTGGATGCATCTTAGAAATCAAGACTGGTGAAGGACATTGTGCTTCCTACGTTTCTTTTCTACATCTTCAAACCAAACTTGCCATTTCAGCATGTTTATAATGTTTACATGTTAGGTAAGTAGGCAGAGAGCAGAGACCCTCTTTTGTGGTTGTTTGAAGACATTTGGTTACATAGGTATTTCTAAATCAGTCTGGTTGAATGCAAGTGGTTAAAAGTGGACATGTTTTATTTCAACACAGTCTTCACGACCAATTCGTATGTATTTTATGCGATGGCTTATTCGTACAAATTCATATGACCTTGATTTTACATGTTTTGTATGATTTGTCTAAACCCCAGTGACAGGCAGTGACAAATTGTCAACTCATGAGATATGTACGATTTAGCAAAAAATCTTATTCATTTGTATAGGTGAGGTCATACAAATTTGTACGAATTAACCACCTCGTAACATATGTATGAATTGCAGTGAGATCTGTGTTTATTTAGTGTTGTCCACTTGCAATCAGATCAGTGAAAGACCTGCAGGCTTAAAATGCATTTTAACTGAAGTTTAGTAAAACCACAAAAAAATAAAATCAGCCAGTAAAAAAGAAAAATAAGCAAAAAAAAATGCGACTTTGTGTGTGTTTGTAATATATATATATATATATATATATATATATATATATATAGCAAAAAGTGAAATGAGGAGGAATATTTTACAGCAAAAAGTGAGATATTTATAATGTTACAAAGATTGTAATTTTAAATAAAAAAAATATATTTTATATTCATCCAAGATTCCTGAAAAAAATGATCAAAGTCTCTTTAAAAATATTAATAAATAAAATGTGAATGAAAATATTTAAAGTTTTTTTTTACATTGATAATAATACGAAATGTTTTTTGTGCACCAAATAAGCATATTAGAATGATTTCTTTAGGATCATGTGACACTGAAACTCAAAATTCAGTGATGACATCACAGAAATAAGCTACATTTTAAAATATACAAATAATGTTTCATAATATTTTTGTCTCTACTGAAGTTATGACCAAAGAGACTGATTTAAAAAAATATTTAAAAAGTTAAAAAGTCATACAAACCAGTCAAACCTTGAGCTGTTGGTTATGATAAACAGCTTATTTGCACTGATATTTTGTTTCACTACACTGGTGTAGTGGTCATATCACGCCTGAAATGTCAGTTACTTAACTTATACATTTATATAATTGTTGTAGGAAAAGAAATATCACACAAGCAAGAACACTGTGGTCCTGAAAACCTACGTTTAGATGAATCGAGCACGTTCAAACCCCACAATGGGGTGATCTATGAACTATAAGCATTGTGCTCTTGATCAAAGCACTCTACCACAGGTTACTCCAGAGGGACTGACCCTGTAATAAGGTTAGGTACTGTAAGTCAGTTTGGATCAAAGCGTCAGCAAAATTACAAAATATAACATGCCAGTGACAATCTGCACTCGGTTTTAAGAGTTTATTTGATTTCTGCATTACTCCATTGCGTTCCCGTGGGCCTTAAGTGTTGTTGCCCAAAGGATAGCTCTTAATAACACGGAAAATCTACTGAAACAATGAATCCCATAATGCACTGAACGCATTCCACACTCCATCAGTCTTTTGACCACCGGGGCTTGAATCCAACACAGCTTCACAGTCTATTTCAGAGCATGTTGCCATGACGAGATCCTACTTGTTACTAAGGATCACTCAGGGAGAGAAGAAAAGGAGGAAGAAAGAGAAAAAGAAAGAAAGAAAGATGAAGGAAAGAAAGGAGACAATGAGAGAGAATAGTTGTAATTAAGGGCAAATTACAATGTTGAGGGTTTTTTTCTCTCTTCCTATTTGTGTGTGAGTGTGCATGCAAATGCGTATTTAAAGGTTGCACTTGAAAGTCCAAGGCTGTAAAATATTCCTCCTCGTTTCATGGACCAAGCTGAAATTGCATAATCTTAATTTGATCACATAAATTGCAGCTCCACAAACTGCAGTTCATCATAAGAAGTTGCTCTTTACTGTAAAATTCAGAGAATCTTCACCAGTATTTGGGACAACGGCATTAAAACAAAACTGCTAGGCAACCTTCCCTCAGTTGCCAACTGCTCTTGAATAATTAGATATGGCTTTAGATTAGATTTCTCTGCAAAATCAATTCCATCTTTGGTCAACTACAAGTGATCTCTGTGTTAGATGAACAGCCTGTGAAGTTGCTTTCAGTGCTGTACGCTAAAGGGAAACAGAGATTTTTAATTCATGTTTGTGATGAATAAATAATTGCGTGCGCGTTCTTGTGTGTGTGCGTGCGCCTGGAACGAGGATGGAGGAATTATAGAGTTATGACCAGGCAAACAAGTGTGAGAGAAAGTGGAACAAAAGAACATGCGCGCGCGCACACACACATTTTAAATGATCTTTCCTTGTCCAACACACACACACACACACACACGCATACATACTCGAAGAGAGAGAGAGAGTGTGTGTAAACACCATGCAGAGTGATAATTATAATTTTATAGGACTCAGCGCCGCCTAGTGGTTCAGACTTAATCAGAATACCGCATATAATGAAACAACACGAATATAAATAAATAAGTAATAAAAACCCCACTGTCTCGGTTACTTTTAGACGTATTTTGGGTTAAAACCTTTAATCTTGAATCCTGAGTGAAATATCAATCAAATAACTGAAAATAATTAAGTACATTTTAGTAGTACTCAAATGGTTTTTTGCTTCAAATTATATGAAAACACGTATAATGAAAACCATTTTATTTGACGGACGGTTTTTCAATATTCTTGTTTTTGTCGGTAGATTCGCGAAATGTTTCTACGTAGGCGAATCTGCCGTGCGCAAACTTCAGGCGTGCGATTGCTGTTTGAGACATGGCTGATGATTTGGGAGACGAGTGGTGGACCCAAGGCGACAATTCAGGTAGCAAACATGTTCGTTATGTGAAACGACATAGTCTTTTGTTTATTTCAGCTATACTCTGTAGCGTAGTGTTTGTGTGATGTTTTTTTGCTCTGCCTGTGTCGGTTCAGACTGCCTGCTGTGCCAGTGCACATTTCGTGGTGCTCTAAACTAACAAGGTTCTGTTAATATTAGATCTATAAAAATGCAGCTGTAACTTACACGAAACTCCTGTGCGTAAACGAGCACCCTAACTTCGTTAGCTGTATATTCACAAATCTCTGGTTAAACATATCTTACTAGATTGAGAGTACTCGACACAAACACGTGCTTACCCTGCCCACAGAGCATCTTGGGATATATAGTTTGCGTTTGTATTTTAGTTTCAGAACTAGTTAGACTACTTACAAATAGTAGTCAATTTAATGAAAAGCTAATAAATAATGAAATCATAAAAATGTCTAATTTAAATAAATTTTTAAATAACATAATTCAAAACACGTATTAAAATGAAATATTTTATTTGTTTACTTGCATGCCATGTGACCAGTAAACAATGTCAGAGAACTGTGATATCAGTTGAGTTTATATCAGTAAAGTTCGGGAATACCTGCTTTTTAGATAATTAATCAATTATAAATAATGTATTGCTATTGTATGAATCATGTAATCACTAAAAAGTAATTGTAGTCTGATTATGAGTATTTTAGAATGTCATTTAATCTACTTACAACTACTTTGTTTTTGGAGTCTGATTACATATAATCAGTTACTACCCAGGTCTGGTTAGTTCTTATATGAATTTGTTGTTATTGATGTGCATTGAGATGTTTTTGTGCTCTTCAATAAGTTTTGATTAATTTGCAAACTTTGCTTTCTCACAGCTGTGTCAGGCGTAGAGGAGACAACACAGCCACCTGCAGAAGAACAACCAAAGAAATCTATATCAAAGAAAAGGAAGGGTGAAAACCAGGTTAAGGACAACACCAAGAAAAAGAAGAAAAATAATACTGTTAAGGTAACACAAACAAATTTACTGGTGGTAACGATTGTGAAACCATTAAAATATTTTCTGTGAGAATGGTGTGTGATAGTCCTGGAAGTAAAAATCCCATTAATTTTCACCATAGGAGAATTAAATATGAACAATAACTTGGCCACAAGAAGTCACTCATGTGAAGCATTTTGAATTACATAATCATGTCTCCCTGTGCTCTCAAACTACTTAAATATTTGTATATGCACATATTTTATATTAAACTTGCATTTTATATTTTATGTAGTCTTGCATTATATTTTATATATTTATATTTTATATAGTCACTAGCAGTTGTAGTTCTTTCCTTTAATACCTGCACTCATTTTCAAATAAGTTTGTAATGTTTTGATTTAGTTGATTGTTGTAGTTTATGGCTTATAACCCTTTTAATGGTGACATTTTTTTAAAAATCCCAATAGAAAATGAATGGGAAAATATTTCCAGAATCAAGACCACTGAAAAAGAGTGGGTTACCCAATGACAACCAATAACCATTTTGTTGTTGACACATGCAAATAATAACAATATATTTTTGCAATTCTGTTTAGTAATACTAGAGTGAAAGAAATGTTACAGGAGTTAAAAATTCTAAATTCAAGCTGGCCTAAAACGGTTTTGCTTGTAGGCTACAAATGGCATGTATTGCCAAATGAAAAGCCCCAAAAATATGTTCAAATAAATGTCATGCACTAACAAAATGGGACAGCTGATCAATTAGAACAGACTGGGTATTTTAGAAAGGCAGACTTTAAAGAGACATTGTTTAAAAAAAAAATTATTTATATTTTACTTTAAATCATGTAAATGTATTCTATCAGAGCCCAAAAATAAAATTACGAAGTTGTAAATGAGCATAACGTGGCACTTCAAAAAATTCAGAAACTGCAACTTTGTGATTCATTTTTTTCTTGGGTTGCGGCATTTAAGTTTTTCATCAAAGAGATGTCTTTGAGACAAAAGGTCTTGTGAGTAAAAACAGAACCAGGGCATCTTTAAGTAAAGAGTGTCTTGCTTTCCCTGCAGAAAGAATGTTTCATCACACAGGAGAGATCAGAGGAAAAGAGCGATAAGGAGTCCAACAAAAGCAAGAAGAGAAGAAAGGTGAGAATTATGATTCACATGTCGGTTAATGTTACTGTAGATGTCAAACTCATTTGCCCAGTTCAGTATGCTGCTTCACAATATTTTTCATTTTACGCTTGATAAAAAGGGACAAAAACACATGATAAAAAGAGCAAATTTGCTGCAATAATGCTTTGATTTCACTAAACATAATTTGACTATGCATTTCTCGTTTGGTTAACATTTACTATGCAGAGAAACTGGCCTCTTAAACTATGTTAGACGAGAAAGCTTATCTGAATTCATTCATGAATTCCTTTTCTAGCCACTGTCTCTGCCCCGGATGTATGCGCGGTAAAACACGCTATTGTTGCATAATTCTACTTTGTCTTAGAAGAAGAAAACTATCACAGATGTGCTGACGAGCTCTGAGCCTGTGCCTGGCGCTCCAGCTGACCTTTTGAGCCTTTTGAAGAGTCACTACAGCCAGACCCGCTCTGTTATTGAGCAGGAGGATCTGATGCTAAGCGGTGAGTAGATTAATGCATGTTTGTCTGTGCTTTCATTTGAATCTGGATAAGGAAGTTAATTTTGTTTGTCGTCTTTTCTATTTCAGAGTCTTGTTTCCTCAGCTGCAATGACCTTACACATAGCTTGTCTTCCTACCTCAAAGAAGGTGAAATGCCTTTTCCTGACTGTTTTAGTGTTTTAAAGAACGATAGCTCTTGACAGTTCTTCTGAATGTGCACAGAAGACTTTCTTACATTAAAAAGTCTGGAGTCTTTCAGAGTTTTTGTAAGAAATCTCTTATGTGCAACAAGGCTGCATTTATTTAGTTAAAACGCAGTAAAACACACATATTGTAAAAATAAACAGATAATAAAATATTTAAAATCTAATTTGATTTCTTATTATTATTAGTGTTTATACTAGTTGTACTGTTTAAAAGAATACTTTACCCAAAACTGAATATTCTGTCATGTTTTACTCACTGTACTGAAAGAAGATTTTGTGTCCAAACAATTTAGCCATTAAATTTTATAGATTTATTTCTGTTTGTATTTAACCTAAAAAAGGGCATCTTGTGAGTAAATGACAGATTTTTCACTTCTGAATGAACTATACATTTAATATTTTTGTGGAAACTGATCGTTTTTTTTTGAGTGGTTCATGAATAGCAAGTTCAGATGAACATCATTTATTTATTTTACTGTAATTTTTGATCAATTCAATTTTTCCTGCTGAATAAAAGTAATTATTTCTTTCAAAAGAATCTGTCTGACCCCAAACTTTTACATTTTATTGTACAAGCAATTCTGAGGGCTTTATTATTGTTTAATTTTATTGTATGGAATTATTTTTTATTAATTTTTATTTTTCTTATGTTTGGCTTTTCTTTTACAAAATCTTTTTCAGTTTGTCCAAAGTGGGCAAAAATACAGAAGCGGCACACCCAGACCCGGTCAGTGGTGTTACTCATCGTTTGCGAATCTGCTCTAAGGACGATTGATCTCATTAAGTGAGTCTCAGATGTCTTGTTTTGAATAAAACAGCGTTTCCTTCTCAGTTGTTAGACTTTTTTTTTTCTCCATCTCTTTAAGGCAGCTGATAGCGTTCAAAGGACAAGCTAAAGTGCTGAAGCTGTTCGCAAAACACATCAAGGTGGATGAACAGATCAAGTTACTGAGTAAAGGTGTGACCCATATTGCTGTTGGAACTCCTGGGAGAATTTGTGCTCTGTTAGAGAAAGGTTTGCTTTGATGCACATTTCTTGAAAATCTTTTATTTTATCCAACTTCTGCATGTTTTTTTATTATTATTGTTTTGCTTGACTTCTGATCCTTGTGCTCTAGAGGGTTTGACTACAGAAGGACTAAAATATCTGGTTCTGGACTGGAACTACCGAGACCAGAAACAAAGGAGAATGGTGGATATTCCAGAGGTGTATATTCAATTAATATGTGCTGCTTTCAAATGTGACAGACTTGTTTAGAAATTAAATTACAAAGACATTTTTATAGAATTGTAATTAATATGTTATGATCTAATGAAGTAATGAAGATCTAATGTAGAGCTTGCCAAAATTATGGGTGATGGTGACAACATTGAATACAGTTTCTGTCTTGTGTCATTGTGTTTCTTCTTTTTAAAGCACAGTACTCATTAGTTTCACCAAGGAATACATGTTTTGCTATTTGCTGTTACTAGTTGTGTGCATAAGAATATTTCTTTGTTTATTTAACTTTTAAATGTTCATGTCTGGAAAAACTAATTTAATTCACCTTAAACTTTAAGGGCCGGTTTCCCGGATAGGAATTAGATTAAGCCAGGACTAGACTTTTGCTAATTTAGGACATTTAAGACTTTTTACAAAAATGCATTATCTGTGAGCGTTTTAAGACCATACAATGGATATGATGTATTTTAAGATATCTCCGTGCAAGCCTTTGCAGTTTAGACAGCTCTTAACATTTATTTGAATCTAGGACTAGTCTTAAACCCTGTTTGGGAAACCGGCCCTAATGGTTTTTAAATAATTTTTTTGTTGTTATTTCAGGTGAAAGGAGACTTGCTGAAATTGATGGACCGTGGTCTAATTCAGAGCTGCAGGGAAGGAACGGTTAAAATAGGACTCTTTTAAACATGTACTCTGTTCTCTGTTATTTAAACATCCATGTTCATTTACTGTTCATTTACTTGTCTGCTGCAAGATAAAAAAAAAAATACTGTGTGTGATTGATCGTAAATAAAAAACAAATCGAAAAACGTGTCCTTTTTTTGGCTTGTACTCCAGGAGCCCCTCCCATGATAAACTATTGATAATACTGCTTTTTGCAATATTCTGTTGCAACACACAAACTCAGGCACCGAACACACACACATTCATCCAGAATCTGCTCCCACACATTACAGCAGAGTCCAGGAATGAGGAGAGACTCCATTCTGATGGAAAAGAATGGAGAGAGAGTAAAATCTTTGCGTGGCAGGGGCAGCTGCCACAAAGACCCGCCACCGCTATGTGGCGCCTGCCA
>JAUCMS010000153.1:7043628-7068588 GCA_032357445.1 Enteromius radiatus | reverse complement strand
GGCGGGTCGAGTGGCAGGCGCAAATAGCGGTGGCGGGTCGCGTGGCAGCTGCCCATAGTGGTGGCGGGTCGAGTGGCAGGCGCGAATAGCGGTGACGGGTCGAGTGGCAGGCGCGCATAGCGGTGGCGGGTCTTTGTGGCAGCTGCCACATAGCGGTGGCGGGTCTTTGTGGCAGCTGCCCCTGCCACGCAAAGATTTTACCCCGACTGGAAGAATGTGTGGAGCACTGGGGAAGTTTAACAGTCAGCGCTAAGGACAGCTCTGTGTAAGGTGGAGCTGTTGTAGTTAATAAGTAACAGTCGCTTCAGGTTCAAAGGTTCAGTCACACTGGGAACTGGGAAAACTTCCTTCGGTGGCAGTTAAAGAAAACACTTGCTTATTTTAGAGTTCTAGAGAACTGAGTCTGAGATGGGAAAGAAGCAGGCAGCTACAGGGCCACTTTCGAGACGTCCGGATAACTCGGCTTTTAAACAGCAGAGGTTACCTGCCTGGTCTCCATCTCTCACGGCACAGACCGTGCTGCCAACCTTCTACATCCTCTCTCTCGTCTGCTTGTTACTGGGCATATGGCTCCTCATCACTGTTAAGAACACATACGAACTGAAGGTTAGACATGTTTTTAATATCTGGCAGTTTGCAAGACAGCAGGAAGTGGAGAAATAGATAGGGAAGGTGTGTCCCTTTGTCGAAACCAACTCAACGCAACACTCAGATCCATCAGAGAGTGACTTTAATGTGTTTTATAGTGTGTTTGTCAAGTTCTATTGCTAGTTTTACTTGTATTAGACCTAACATAGTAATTTGATACATTTAACATCTTGGTTGTGCTATTATCTTTTTCATTGAGGTTGGCGGTCAAAAGCCAAACTGTTAGTAATACACTGATAAAGACATACATTTTTTAAATTAAAAACCATTTTATTATTTGGTTGTTTAATTGACTCACTATAATGGTTATCTGTCATCTGTGTTTATTGTTATTAGCACTGCTTGCTAGGGACGCTATATGTAGAGACCAGAATGTTATAGCTTTGGGGTGAACTTTATATTTGAAATAATAAAATAACAATCTCCAAAAAAAAAGAAGAGCAAACCAGTATTGTTGCATTGAGAAATCATGTTGTTTTTACACTTTTTCCTGATGTGAAATATACTAAATTATAGAATAACTGAAAGCCACAGTTCAACATGCTGGAGTATATGTTGTCACGACTTCAACCAGTCACATTTTACATTCATATTGTAATTTGGGTTTTTTTGCTGTATAGGTGGACTACACTAATGCTGGAACATGTGAACGGTGTTTTAATTTGAGGAAGCATGCCACAGCCTCCAGAACAACCTGCACATGCACAGTCAGCTTCTATGTCCCAAAAGCCTTTCTGGTGGGTCTGACTATATACAATACCTTTTTAAAATTTTGGGTCAAGATTTTTTTTTTTTTAAAGAAACTAATAGTTTTATTCAGCAATAGACATAATGTTATTAAACATGTTAAGACATCTATAATGTTACTAAACATTTTTATTGGAAAAAAAGGTAGATTTATTAAGATTTAAAACATATATCTATGCATGTAATCATTATTTAAAAACATTTATCATAGTTTTCACAAAAATATTAAGCAGCACAAGACATTCATTGATACTAATGGATGCCTAATGGATAGGGAGTTGGACTTGTAACCCAAAGGTTACAAGGTGGGGGGAGTGGATTGACAGCACTCTCTCCACCTTCAATAGCAAGGCACCATTCCCCCAACTGCTCCCCGGCCCACTGCTCTGGGTGTGTGTTCACGGTGTGATCACTTCTCACTGCTGTGTGTGCGCACGTTGGATGGGTTAAAGGCAATGCACAAATTCCAAGTATGGGTCACCATACCTGGCCACAAGTCACTTCACTTCACTAATGGTGCTGAAATTGCTCTTTTATTGCATTGCCCTGAACAACTTTTTAAGCACCTTTATTTTGTAAGAGTGTATCTGCAAATAACAAAAAAAAAATAAAAAATCTTAACATTAAATCAAAATTTTGTTTGTAGAAACGCATAGCTTTTACAAGTTAACATGAGACCCTGTCTAAGCAACGTTAATAGATAGGCCTACAATTTTATAATAAAAAATCTCCCTATAGTCCAAAAGCATGATCACATAAATTAATGTAACATATTATTTAATATTGCTCTTAATTACTAATGTATTCTGCCCAATAGATGTCCTTTGAAGTTCTTATGGCATCTCTCTGAAGAAGCTTTTAAGCACCTTTATTTTTTAAGAGTGTATCTACAAATAACTTTCAAATAAATCTTAAAGAATCTTTTATTTATAAAAAAATTTGGGGGTAAAAAACGATTTCCACGAATAATTGTCTATGGCAAATGTGTATGCCTCAGTGTTTAGACCATTTAAAACACCGTTGTTGTTGTTTTTTATCAAAAGAGAAGACGTCCTAGATAAAGTCATTAAAAAAAGTCTGTTGGCTAATTTAAATGAGACAACCTTGTGAACCTCATAATTTGTCATCAGTGTGCTTCCTTTCAACATGATGTAGTAGTTCGTCTGAGCGCGCGCTGTCTCCCTCAGGGCGATGTTTTCTTTTACTACGGTCTGAGGAACTTTCATCAGAACCTGCGGAGGTACATGGACTCCCGCGATGATGCACAGATGGTGGGGAGGAAGAACAACCTGAAGGTGCTCGACGTCTCTTTCACTCCCCTTCTGTTTGCACTCTTTTTTTCACGCTCTTTCCTCATCCCTCCCACTCACTGATTAAAATAACGTCTGTCTTTATTTGATCTCTCACTACGCTTCACATTAGTAGCGCTGTTATCACATTCAAGATGTTGTTATTGCTCACGTAGGCACCGAGTTCATACTGCGCTCCGTTCGATTACGATGCAAACAAAGTACCCATTGCCCCCTGCGGTGCCGTGGCCAACAGCATCTTCAATGGTAAGACCCATGTTACAACCATGCCAATAATAAACTGTCCATTTTAATTGTTGTTTGTGCTCATATATAGACACATTCAAGACAGTTTATTCGCTGCAGTTTGGTAAACGGTAATAAAATACGACAACTCGGAGCTGAACTGTATCAACAAATTAATCTTGATCATGTCAGGTCAATTTTTATGAAGTAATTCATTAGGATGAATAGCTGTTAAATTTAAGTACACAATTATAGATAATTATACCAAGTTAGAGCAAGTAATGCTTAAATTTGTTCAGTCTGTGATGTAAAAAGGTCTAAAGAATTACAAAACATATCTAAAGAAAAGGAAAACACAGTCAGGTCAAACCCAGACAGCAACATAGTGTTGCCCAGATCCGGCCCACATCTGGTCCATGTGAAATCCATCTGGGAAGTGAATAATTTTTGGTCCCAAATATTTCAGAATTTTTGAGTATAAAGAGTCACAGTTTATTTTGCTATCCTCACATAAATGTCACATAAGTGTCCGCTATTTAAATATATATATGAGTCATTTTTGGTTTGACTTTTTTTAGACTCATTAACAGTGATGTATAATCCAGGTGGAACAGAAGTACAAGTTCAAGTTCCACTTTACAGGAAGGGCATCGCTTGGTACACAGACAAAAACGTCAAGTTCCGCAACCCTCCAACCAACAACACATTCACTCTCCCACAAGCCTTTGAAGGTATGCTACACACCATAAACCACACATTTATGAACATATGTGTCTGTTTTTGTCATTGTTGTCCCTCTGTTTGTACTCAGGGACAACTAGGCCCTTGTATTGGCAGCGTTCGGTTTATGATCTGGATGACACAGACTCCAACAACAATGGCTTTATAAATGACGACCTGATTGTTTGGATGAGAGAGGCAGCCTTCCCTAATTTCAAAAAGCTTTATGGGGTTCTCAATCGTGCTCAAGGGCATTTCACTGAAGGCCTGCCTGCCGGCAACTACACCCTCTCTATAAATTACAGTATCCTTGCTTGATGGAGAACAGAATTGGTTGTAAATGGAAGGAAATTGTTCAGCTGCACTGACAGGCTTTCAGTTTGGTGAAACCTATTTAAACAGCTGACAAATCTGACTTTTTTATTGTTTAATCAAAAAATGACAATTCTGTTATCATTTACTCATTTTCATGTCATTTTGAACCTCTGAAATACTTTACTCTGAAAAACACAAAATGTTTTGAAGTATATTGTTACGGTAGCCAAACAGTTTTGGTGACCATTGACTTATATTGCATGGGGGAAAAACTGAGAAATTTCTCAAATTATCATCTTCACATTCTGCAGAGAATAAGTAAATAATTACATAATTTTTATTTTTACACTATCTCTTTTGGAAATATGCTTATCCCCGTAACTAGATTTTGCCTTGACCAATAACTCCAGATTTTCCTGTCGAGCCCTTTAGAGGTCAGAAGGAGCTGGTGATCTCAATGGTGACCTGGTTTGGTGGGCAGAACTACTTCCTGCCCATAGCGTACCTGGTGACCAGTGGACTGATCTTGGTGACGGCTGTCCTACTCACAGTGGTGTATGTGAAAGTGGGCAAAAAGGGCAAGAACATGGAGGAGTAAACCAAAAGATAAAAATGTACATTAGAAAACAATGACTTAAACATTGCACTTAAGAGTCATTATTAGGCACACAGAAAGCAGTTAAATGTATTAAGTAAACGTTATATTGGCTTTTTTTAATTTTGAGAATACATTGCTCACCAAAACCCCTTGATACAATTCTATAATATTTATTTTTCTGATATACAGTCGAAAATATAGATTCAAAATTCAAGATATAAGATTCATTCGAGTTTTATGATTAAAATATATTTCATAATGCAAACAAACAAACCAGACAAAATGGATATTTTTTTTACAAGTGAACTTTTGAACCCCACTGTATGTTACATGATTATATTCTGATGAAATGTAAAAGCTGGCCTGTATTTCCAGACAGGAAATGAGTAATGGATAATTATAATTTCCAGCTGTCTTGAATCATTCCGCTGGGGTCTTTTCTCACATTTGGCAGTTTCTAAGTTTAGAATAGCATACTGCTAATTTATATATGCTGTATATATATATATATTGTGCATAGTATGCAAATTTACTTTCTGCAATACATACTCGCATGACTTACAATGTATAAAATGTGCAGTATAAAAAGGGCACACTTGACTTTGATCTACTTACAGTGCTTTGAATGAGGCAACAGCAACTGTATACTGTTTAAAAACAATTTATTAAAATTAATTATAAATAATAATAATCAGCATAAAATACGCATATGCAGACAGGAGTGTACTAGTAATTTATCCTAACTTCCAGCAGGGGGCGTCTCTGACAATTTACCACTTCTGCTCACTGAAATCGGCATTTACTTGTTATACAGTGCGTGGTAATCTATACACCGGTTTACATGCGTATATTTTTGTTATGTGCCAAATAGTTTACAAAGTGAATATTTTGTCAGTATGTCATTTTGGTATAATGCAGTGTCACTCAGTCAGACGCTAAGCTACTAGGCAAGTTTTTCAGGTGTTTATGATTGTTAATAATAAATTTATAAAGTGGATGATGTATCAAAGTAAATCACAAGTGTTTTCTAATTATTCTATAATTAGTATTATATATATATATATATATATATATATATATACATGTGTTTTGGAATTTGTATCTTAAAAATCTTTTGTCAGTGCAAGACTACTTGAATGAACTAAACATAGTGTGTATTTAAAATACTGAAAAATAACATGTCTTTATGCAGAAATATAATTTTCTGCATAGCTATATCTTTAAAAAAAATTAATGTTAAAGGCACAATATGTAAGATTTTTGTAATACAATATCCAAAAGCCACTTGCACTGTGTTATATGTTTCATGCAGTTGTGTACTTACATGATTACAAGTTCTCTAGGATTTGTAAATTCAATTCCAGATTTAAATAATGAACCGTCCTTGTTCATTGTCGCCTATCAATGCCGTAAGTAGTTGGAAGTGACGGAAGTGGTAGTTATTTACTTTGCATTTCCATGTCATGGATCATGATTACACTTTCCACAATCCCAAAAATGTAGATGTATATAAACCGAGGCAAGAAGAACAGTCAACAAAATAAAGCGAGAACAAATTTCTGCGTGGCTTTTACGAAATGGAGGGAGCTTCGCGAAAACCTCGGCCTGGACAGAGACTCGGCTCTCGCGTGTTTTAATAGACGGGTAAGCAAATATAGTACTCATTGTGCAAGTAATAGTCATGTGCAGGTGGTTAGGTGATAAAAACAGATATAAATGAGCTTTTCATCCGTAAACATGATTTGTTAAAACGTCATCTCCCAGTGTTCAATGCTCCGTCATTGCGTCATCGAACTTCGCTACTGTTATAGTTTTAAAAATGCGACCTCTAGTGGCGAAAACTTACATATTGTGCTTTTATGAAAGACATTTTGAAACTCAAATCTGTGAATATGTTTAGAGATTTCAGCAGCTTGGGTGTCAGTAATAGACAGTAATGTTTTTTTAATAAAACTTCAATTTAACATTTTTAAAATTGTTTTTTTTTTTACAATCAACCTACAGTACCAATCATCATTAGAGACAGATGTACAGTAAACAGCAGACACACATGAACACACACACGCTTGTGGATACAGTGCACAGAAACACATTACATAGAACAAGCAGACATGCACATACACGACTGAATCTGGTACACTTTTAAACACACAAAGACACTGAAACATACAGGCATGTCCATAGCACAACCACTGTGGACATTTCTTTGCTCTAAGCCAGTAAACTAACGCTAGTAACGAAATATGACTTATAATGTTGTAGCAAACGACAAACACAACAGTGTACTACTTTGTCTTTAAACATGCAACATCCTGGTATCCAAAATCCATAGCGTGAGGCAATGTTTGGTCTGATAACATTAAATCAAATGAATAAAATGCTTGGATTGATTATCCATCAGGTTGTTTGGTCTTCAAGTCAACAATAAAAAAAATATCTATAAACGACAACACGGCACAGAGTGAATCCTGTTATAGGCAAGAATGTCGGCATCCTGTGTTTTGCTCTTTAACCTTTGACCGCTAAAGGGTCACATTTGGCAAGGTAACTATGGAAGCAGTGCATGCTTGCTAGCTTAAACTTGACCTGTTAGTGGTTTAGGAGTATTAATACAAGACACATCAGCAGGAAAATAAAATGGATTTTTGCGTGGCACACGTGCATGACTAATAATACATTTGGCATGAATGTGTATGTGCAGTCATGCACGGAGGACTTTTGCTTGGGAAATCGAAAATGCAGCACCAGCACCATTGCTGTACCATTTTTATTGTAATATATTTTTTAAGAAAGGCCTTGCTAGTTCCTGTGCTGAATAAATGTTTGTCAGCCCGTCCTACTTAAATATATTCAGACTGAACAATGCACAAAACCATCATCTGTTCCAAAACCTTGTGAGCTACCTAGAAAAGCAGCGTTTTAAGGCATCAAATGTTTTCCACCCAAAAGCAGACTGCATTGCAATGAGTTCAGTGAAAAAATGTATGCAAATGGAGACCAATAACCACGTTATTAAACAATAATAAAAACTATAGTTTAACTTGTTAAATATATGTAAAAATCGATGATTTTGCCCACATCTAAAGTGATTTTTAAAACACTAAATATCATACTTTTGCTAACTTTAGTCATTCAGTGGAAAAACTGGGCATCCCTGGGAGTCTGTGGTCATCAAACGCAATTATTTTTTTTGTGAAATCAGTCAAAAATCAAGACAAAACTTTTATATTTGAGCTTTAGGCAGCGACTACTGATACACAGTATTGATTCAACACAGGAAAAAAAATTATAGATATTTTTATAAAGCTATAAGATATAATATAAATCTTTTTTGTCTGTTACAAAATGTATTTTCTAACTGTATTTTTGATTTTTTTTCCCCCAGTACAGGTACATTGTTTCAACAACAGAGTACCTCATTTAGAATTGAGAACGCTAGATTCACACAGAAAGACTATCTTGACTGTTGTCATGGTTTATATCATTACACAAGCCAATGATGAGCTGTCATCCAGATGACTGATGATCTCATGTGTGACTTGATATTTTGTTCAATAGTTCAATAATTATATTTTGGCTGCATTTGTGAGTTGAATGAAAAAAAATATATAACAGGCACATAATATCTTAATGATAGATCAATCGCAGGTCCCTGAATCTACTAAAAAGTAACCAGATTGCAAATATTTTATCTCTGGCTAAGAAGTCAATGTCAGATGTTCCCCCCATAAGTTAGTATGCTGCATTGTTAAGGCAGGTGTCTATGTAGGCAGTGTAGCTAGCAAGTTAACTCACCAGGTTTTGGAACTAAACTAGAGAAACCAGTATAGGCCTGTGTTGCTATGTCACAAAGAAGGCACCTATGTAACAGCAGAATACAATACAACAGTGCAAAATGACAGTGAATCACAGTGTTTGTCTATTCATTTGAAATGTGATCATTTGTTATTTTGCGTGAGGGTGGTTTTGTTGAAACTATCTTTGCCTAAAGGGAAAAATGTGCCTTACACTGAGCGATCAAGACGAATACATCTCCGCTCTCAGAAAAATGCACAGATATCTAAGGACTCACAGTTTGATAGCAGAGCACAGTCACATATATGCACTCGTACATACACATTTAGACGTATGAACACACAAAAAGTACACAGTAGTGTAACGAGACATCTGCTGTTCTCTCTCTTCTGACATTCCTGTGTGTTATTTCAGTGATAGGACTTGCGCGGCGTACAATTTGAAACGGCATGTTCTGATCTGGTCTGC
Source organism: Enteromius radiatus (assembly GCA_032357445.1). Lineage (NCBI taxonomy): Eukaryota > Metazoa > Chordata > Actinopteri > Cypriniformes > Cyprinidae > Enteromius > Enteromius radiatus. The sequence continues at coordinate 7,059,762 of JAUCMS010000153.1, read as the reverse complement.
AGCTTTCTGGGAAAGGTAGTGTTCAGCCATGGGCTTCCAAAAGCGTCCGCTCTTCTGTGATTGGTCAGTCTTTTTTCTGACACTGTGCATTGTGGGAGTTCTGTGGCACTTGGTACAACTGTCCCTCTGTTGGTATGGCTTGATCAGATGTGCTCTTGGGTGTGTCATAGGCTGAGCTTGCTGATTGGCTGCTGTCTGTCCGAGCCACTAAACCACGCCCCCTGAATGGTAAAGTGCCTCCTGATAGGTGGTTAGCCCTGTCAATCATGATCGGTGTGGCATATTCAGTGCCAGACAAAGGAAGGGGCTCAGCGTAAGCGTGGTAATGTTCAGGGGGAATAGGAGCATCATACTCAGGGGCATCAGCTTCTTCGGGCTTAAATGTTGACCTTTGTCCAAGAGAGGCCATTGTACCGGTGAGAGGTTGGGCGTATTCTACACAGGCAATAGAAAATACATTGTCTGAGAATTTTTTTGGAGAACATAAAACTAATTTGAACAGTTTGTTTGTATGTGTACCTGCAGGCTCCACCCGGGGTCTCTGGTGGTCCACTCGTGCCGTGGAACTGTAACGGACACATTCTTCTCCATCCAACTTAGAGGGCAGCAACTGTTTCATACTCTTCCACCACACTGAAGCACACATTCACACACAATTAATAATTCATGTAGGTGGAACTGCAAAAGAGTAAATAAATGACAACAGACGCACCTGTGCGCTCCCAGTGTGGGAGGTCATAAGTCACCTCTGGGCTTTTTCTGTAGGTTTGAATACAGATGGTGAACATAATTTATCATCTCAGAATGGCTTGTCCTTTTAAGCCTATTTGCATTAAAGGTTTTTGCACACTGAGCCTAAATTCTCATTCAAATTTTTTTTTCACATTGCGTCAATCAGGTTTACACAATGCCTCCGAAACCTTTGTCCGTCACAAAAAAAATTTGGACCGATTTTCTGCATTTTCACATCTATAGTAAGCATTTTAATAGGACAAGATGATGAATATGAACCAAAAAAACTAATTAAAAACGCAATGCAAAAATTACAGACTCAGTGTTAAACATTTAGTTTAAATTTTCATGAATAACAAGGTTCTAATATTGGGCTAAAATACAGAAGTCAACATTTGAAGTGGATCAAAACCTTTCATCAAAGTTGTCGTAAAAACCAAAACAACATGCATTCTTGTTTACTTTTTTTTTTTTTTTTTTAAACCACTTCAAATGTTGGCTACTGTATGATAGTGTAATATTTTCAAATAATTTGTTGGAATTTTTTGGAAGATATTGGAATGTTTTTCTGACCTGTTCTTCCACAGCCACGAGCACAGCATCACTAACACAGATGTTGTCAGAACCACCACCAATACAGGAACCAACACTGCCACCAGCGCCACCTCTGTTACATGTATACAACACATTAATAACTTTAATCTGGTGTCAAGTAATACCGTTTTTGTCTAAACAAAAAATAGTGGTTTCAAAATTAGCACGTTAACGCATTAAAAAAATTTTTTTACGATTAATGCGTTAAAAATATTTATTTGTTAACGCAGGGGCATGGCTAGGATTGGTCACCCCACTCTCAACTGCTGCTTCGGTCACTTTCTCTTGACAAGTAGTGCATTTATTCATTTACTACCACATTAAATGGGAGACATTTCAGACGTGCGTTCCACCTCACTTGAGCGCCAGGCAAACGGTTCTGTGCTTACAGTGTGTGCTCTTCAAATACATGAACAAAGATACCAGAGCACGCTATAGGCTGTATCCTTTCATTTCACAGCGCAAAATAAGCTACGTGCATGCAACGTCGTGGTCATAAAGCTTCCAAAAAGACGATTAAAGCTGCCTTAAAACTGTGCAAGCATGCAATATTTTTTATATGAGCCATATTTTAGAACAATGAAATGCTCTGGAGCAGCCCAGCACACTTGACCTGAAGTGGGTCACAAAAGGTAAAGAGAGTTGAGAGTAAAATTTTTTTTTTTTTTTTTAAGATTTGTGTCAGAACTGCGTCACATTCAGCAGCAGCAGCTCTTAAAGAAATAGCAGCCAAAATATCCAACAATAAACAGCTATTGTGATGTCTATAAACAAAGGACAAAGAAAAAAATAGTATAACTTTATGGATTCATCTATATTTAATTTAGAATGTGTCTGATAACTTCAACTTTAAAATTTCTGTATATTTCTGCTGAAGTGCACAAGTAAATATGACATTATAATGGGTTATGTGAAGACTGTTAAGTTCACTTAAATTAGAAGTTTTTGTTTAAGTCTAAATGTTGAAATTGATAGTCAATGGTTACTTTTTTTTTTTTGGGAGGGGGTACGATTTTATAAAGAAATCAGTGTTGGTATTATAATGGAAGATTGTTTGGTTTAATGGTTTTATGAGATACCTTTGAAATGTTGAATGGCTATTCAATTATTAAATAGCTACTAGAGGACAAAACTACTCCAGAGCAGCAGAGTAATGCTGGCCTTCAGTCACAAAAAAAGATGCTATTATACAAATATAAAAAAATGTACTGTCTTTAATTTAACTTGGCACCATGCTAAAGTTAAAATCAACTGTAATCAACAGGAAATCCTATGAGTGCACATATTATGATAATTAAATGAAAAGAGAGTTTGCTACGTACATAAATCATTATCTTAAAAGAAGTGATTTATGAGGTTGCATTTCACAAAGAATGCTGCTTCATGGGCCTTTTAAACTACATTGTATTTTATGTTAAAGTGTTAGACAAAAGTGCTTGACTATTCTAATAACCTGGTGGTCAAGTAAAGAAAATATATATATATTTTTTTGTCATTCCACTGCTTTTTTTTTAAGTGCAATCTGTGTGAATGAATGGCCCCTAAGAAAGTTATATAGACAGAAAGGCAGCTCATTAAGGTTTTTAACAACTGAATGAGGTGTGTTCCTACCATCGTGAGAGTGAGGAGGCATGGTGGTGTTTCGGATGTTGGGTGTGTGCGTCGTCTTCTCCTGTAAGGGGGGCACTGTGCTTCTTCTGCGAGGGGGAGGAGGGGCTGGATGGAAGATTCTTGGCCTCGCTGACCAATAGAAAGAGAACCAATCATGTTTAGCATGGCTAATTGGCCAAATCGGAGTCCGATTTCTCTGATTAGTCGAACCTGCATGAGGTTGGCAGCCCAGCAGCTCCATTTTAAGAGCGATCCTCTGATGCCACTGCAAGGGACATATTCGTATGAAGCGCGCTTCAACTGGAGGAATAAAGTTGTTCCGTACTTCCTGGAGATAGTTGGTGTTGCCTTGGAAAATCTGTTACAGAGACACAAGGAACAAACCCCTAGCAACAAAGAACATTTGGCCTCGACCCAAGGTCCTTCTTATTTACGCCTAATCAATGCGCTTCTCGTTAAGCTCTCTGACAGTCGATGGACATCCATTATTAATGACCACAGAGTGCACTTTAATTTCAGGCTCCTTAAACCTCAGGAATGTAAAACCCTTTTTTCCTGGAAATATACAAACCGTGATGTCATTCTGCTGCAGTTCTAACACCACCACCAAATACCCACCAAACACAAAAGTAGAACAGACAACAAAACAGAGCTGGATATGCTAGTCGATGTATGATGACTTATTAGATACCTTGTTTTGGCCTAATTTAATTGCATAAAATAAAATTGTATGAAACTGCATAGAATACAAATGCATACAAAAATATTGCATGAAATAAAAGTACCAAAAAGTAAAACTGAATACAATAAAATTGCAAAACATAAAATACAAAATAAAAAAATATACAATAAAATAAAATGATGGGGGAGAGGGCAAAAAAAAACAAAATTTAAACCTAGATTTCATTTAATACTCGAAAGAAACTGTAAATAAAATTTAATACAAATGTTAACCTGGTATTTGTATTTTTAGGGACTATGTCTTAGCATCAGGCTAACATCATCTTTTGAAATTATTATTTTGAAATATTGCTTCCAATGTAGAGCATTGGAAATACAAACAGTCCATACCTTATTTTTATCTGATTCATCTTCTTGATAAGGTTTCCACTGTTGTCCGTCATGGCTATATAACACCTCATAGGCCGAAACGTAAAACTGATATTCTTGGAGGGTGGAGCCAGTGGTGGTAATACCTGAGAAGCAGAGTCGAATGACTGACCAATCAAGATTCAGACGCAAACACACTGATCCTTCTCTCTCTCTCACACACACAAACTCTACCTGTTATTTTTTTCTCCTTCTTTAAGTCCACTTGAATCCACTCTTTTATGTCGCTGTTGGCTGCTGCCCACGGACGTCCTGGTGTTTTGAGTCGAGCCCCCGTGGGGCCCCAGACAGTGGGTTCCTTTCCGTGACCGCCCCATTCCCACTCTGAGGAGGCTGAGATCTGAGAGTCACTGACCACCCCCGACTCCAAACCCAAAGTGCCATAGCAACCTTGAGAGAGAAAGAAAATGAAAGCTTCTATTATTAGATCATCAAGGTGTTGGCATTTCTGCAGAACTGACAGGAATAAAGAACAAATGTCTTTATTAAATCTTATTTTAAAAGTTATTTTAACAGATTCTTTTCAACAAATCATTCTATAATAAACAACAACAGACAAGTTTGACACATTACTGATTCACTTACCACTAGTCTTGAAAGTAAAGAGGCTTGGGGAGAGATTTCCACTATGAGAGGGAAAAAGATGCAGAACTATCATTTTGTCTACCAATAAATCAGTTTATTACATAGAAGGGAAAAAAAAAAACTCAACCAAAAAGCAGAATCAAATCTACCTAAATTTGCATTTCCAGAGAGAAATTCCAGTGCTTGCAAGGCAGCAAAATGTTTTAATATGTTGAAATTTTGGGCTTTGATTCTGAGTAAATGAAACACTGCATCAGAGATGTTTTGCACACAGCATGTATCTAGTTTTCCACCAGCTGTGCATGAGAATCAACACACAACACAAGATCATCTTCATGGTGTAGACAATCATAGATAGCTTCAAATAAATGCATCCAGTATGCAAATGTTAAGCTGTCGCTTAAGCTGTGTTCACGTCATGTTGGAATTACCATAATTACCAGATGACAATTTAGAGCAGTTCAGGTCCTCTGACTCAGAAAGTGTTTGTTTCTATGGCAACACACGATTCATAATAAAAAGACAGATCCATGTGCTGCTTTGTTGCTTATGACAGTTCTTAATTCACTATATTAATTCACCTTTGTGCACTCTTGTAAAAAAAGAATGACTATAATAAAAAAAACGACTATAATAACTATAATATTTAAGGTAAAGCTTTGATAAAAATGTACTTTTACAGCTTGTAATTACAAGTTCAAGAAAAATAGAGATGGTTTTTGCTTGTTGGAAAACTTGCAATTAGACTAATTTCATACTTGCTATACAAAAAAAAAGAAAGAAAGAAATACAGACAGACAGAAAAATAGATGGATGTGCATTACACATTCAATTCATTTGCAGAAAAGACTACGAAAATGTTATTAAAATGAATTTCAATACTGCACTGCCTTGCAAGCCCTGTAATCAAATCAAAAAGATTTTCCCATGAAGAAAGCAAACAAGAATGCAGAAGGGTTACTCACGGCACAGATGTCACATTGTTAGCCAGTGAGCTTTCGTAGTGTGGGATGCCTTTGCTGCTGACCACACTGATTTGCCCCCCCAGAGTGTTGGAGACCACACCCGCATGAACACCAGCCAGACAGAGAGGAGAAGACTGCAGAGAGAGACGGTGAGACATTAAGACAGCTGACACTGACTCACTCACCTAAAACCCACAAGCTGTGACTTGGCATGATGAGGTCACATCCTTGAAGCAGAATTGCAGTGGTATCATTTATGCCACTGTGATAAAGAATGATGGATGATTCATTTGACTAACTTCTTCCAAGGTTTAGACTAACACAGACACACACGCACAGAGTTCTCACAGGCCATATGCGCATATGGTAAAAAAAAAAAAAAAAAGTACAATAAAAAGAGCACAATTGTTTTCAAAATATTAATTTAGTAATTGGCCCTGTAATTAATTTTATCTTTGGTAAGCATAAGAAACTCGTTTTGAAAACGTAATCTTACCGAACCGTAGTATAATTGTGGGAATGAATGTCTAAAATGATCTTCTAGTGTTGTGTACAGTCACTCCTATAACCTTAAACTCAGGATATAGTAATAACCATAGCAACATGAGTTGTTTTTCAAGTAACTAACATTAGCTACCAGAAATGTATTATTATTATCCTGTAATTCTTGGTAAACTAGAGCTGACAGACGTTCACCATTTAATTAGCTCATTAAAGGGATAATTCACCTAAACATGCCTTCACCCTCATGTTACTCCAAACTCTATTTCTCCTGCATGTGGAGCAAAAATGTCTTGAAAGTTTTAACCGTTTTTGCCAAATAATAAATGTCAAAGCGGTCCAAAAAGCAAAATCACTGTAGACACTTTTTCGAAATATCACCTTTTTTTTTCCTCCGAAGTGAATAAGTCATGCAGGTTACGTTCGATACAAGGGTGAAAAAATGATGACTTATATGCTTCTGCTTTTTTATTGCTCTAGTTTTGAACATTTGCAGCCAACTGAAAAATTGGCTGTCAGCCTGAATTCTTAGCGAATTAAGTTGTCAGTTGCAGATGTCATTCAAATAAATAAGTTTGAGTCCATGAAAAGAAATCACATGCAACTTTTTGGTTAATTTTTAATTGTAAATGTTGTTCTGCATGCATTCTGTGGACTACAGCTGAAGAATAGCGATAAAGCTTGCCAGAAAATACAACTCATTTAGCAGCTTATGAGGTGACAGGAAATGTACCACATTTGCCATCTGCTGTGGCAGCACATAAAGGACGAAATGCAAGTATCATTTACACACCTAATGTGTATCCTCTTCTATTTTGTTGAATTAGGGCCTTAAAAAGCTCCTTGTCTTTCTTAATAAGTTCCCTAATGTGTCCAAGAGCTGCACAATTAATCAGATAAACAAATCAAGATTATGTTTACAACAGAAATGTCTGCTGTGCATGTGAACGCAATATAATCAGACGCATTTAAATCTTATAAGCCTGTCAGCAAGAAAAACAGTCCTAATAAACAAGTTTTAAACAATTTGATCCACAGATGCGTGTTTTACGGTGCACTTATATTTGCGGTGGCACTCGAATGCACATCATGCTGAAATCACGACGTCCAAACTCATAAGTAGGAACTTCCCAGAAGGACTCGGGAGAAAATAACCACATCTAACTGCAATGTGTATATGGCCAGATCCACTTGCTGCCCAGCACTGGAATAATAGTAAAATTGCTAGTTTAAAAAAAAAAAAAAAAAGAGAGTTCTGATTAAACATGCACACACAGTTGGGACTCCAAACCAAAAAGAGACCACAAGCACTAGACAAACTCTCAACACCCACACACACGACACCGCAAACATACACCACTTCCTCTGGGCAAAATAAAACACTGCTCTTGCCACAAACAACGTGTGCGCACACACACACACACACATTCGTGAAGGCGTCATATGGGCCCCACACTAATTCTGAGGGTGTATCTGAGCTGAGAAACAAGACTGTTGTCAGCTGGTCTGCATTAGAAAACCATTCAGCCAAACCTGATCTAACATCTCCCTGAGAAACACGCTGTCATACACACATAAAAACACGCACACATACATCCAAACACACAGACGCGCATACCAACACGCCCCAAGGAGACCAAGAGCTCTAAAACTGACATGCAGAATCATTTACAATGACTCAACTTCAGAAGAACGTCTGCTTCACGCTCCGTCTTTCCCTCAAACTCATATTCATACACCCTAAAGTTTGAAACAAGCTCTTAAGAAGAAGACTGCCTATTGTGTTCAAACAGACAAAATGAAACTGTTTAAAAGCAAGCAGGAAGCATTAAAGCAACGATGAAGTCATCAGCAATGACCTAATGTACAGCTAAGACAGTGTGCGGTCGCTCCGAAAGAAATATTCTTCGGTTCAATACAGCTGACAGCATCTGTGACACGAACCATCATTTTGAGTCATACTTTAATCTGTACAAACATTAGCTGATGCACTTACACACAGTGTTTCAAATATGTTATTGCTTTGAAGACGCAAACAAACAGTTGAACAACATGTGTTAAATACATGATAGCGATAAAATGATTTATTTGCACAGCTGTGCGTTTTCAATAGACTGCAGGACTGTTCTTTGTTCTTTGTTCTTTGTTTCGTTATAACCAAGTTGATGGAATTAAGTGGGGAAAAAAAAGTATTTCTAAATGAATGCCTCCTCTTTTGTATTACATCATACAACAGTTTTTCTTAAGAATGTAAAGGCTTCAGGTGGAACATTTCAAACATAAAGCCCTAAAGAGAATATTTTACTTTGAAAAGCTGAATCACCGTAGTTAGAGAGGATAAACAAATCATTTAATGCAGAAGCAACAGCACCCGCACTTGTGTCCCTGAGCGGTGTCTGGTTTGTCTGAGTCAGATCTTTTCAGTGATCTCAAGGATTCAATGTGGTCACAGCGGTTCTCATGTTGAGAGCTCACTGGAAAAGAAGATCATCAGTGAATAATGACTTAAATGGCGGTAATATTCTCCATACAGGGTAAAAAGACTTAAAAATATGCAAGTCATAATTGCCCACTTTTAAGATGTTTACATTGTTGTTGCTAATTAAATATAACAGATATCATTTTATATTTTTTCATCAGGTTGAATAATAAGTATTGATCATTCAGACCACTTTATCTAAAAACCTATACTTGACCATTGGTCCACCGTATACGCCATGTTTGTAGTTTTTTTAACACTCTTTACTAATGTTTGTAGTTCTAAATGAATCCTTGTCCAATACAGAATGAATCGTGTGATATGTGTTATCCTTTAGAGTGGACCTTTGGCAGACTTATTTCAACATACTACAATCATTTTTAATTTCGAATTCTATTTAGGATGGATAAATCAAATGCAAATTGAGATGCAGCATGTGTGTTCAGATGTATGCATACACTAACATGTGCAAAAAAAAAAAAAAAACAACTAACTATACCTTGAACCTAACTCATTAATAACAATGTGTCCTAGTCAAGAAAGTTTGGATCTAAGCATTCAACATCTACTTAAAATTGGAATATACTTACATCTCTGTATCCATGCGGTATGGTTCCTGAAACCTCACCGAAATCAGTCAGGCATCCAGCAGGACAGAATTTACTACAAATGCAGGACAGGAATATGATACACAGACACACAAGAACATGAAAACACACACCCCATGCAGCTGTAAGCGCGAGTACCTGAACTCCGCTTCACTGAAGTGCTCTCCTTTTTCCAGACAGGTGATGAGGTCTGAAGGATGAGAAGAGAGAAACACATTTTCTTTGAACCCTCTTGATATATTTATATACCTCTGACAGATAAAGAAGAATCTGATGGTTGCCATAGTGACACTATTGATTAATGTCATCCTTTCACACAAAGACAATACACTGTCATGTATGTGTGTACTGGCCATTCAGTAAGTGGTGTAACAGACTGGTGTATTGGGTTTCATTTTTGTGGATAAAAGCCTCTATCTGAATGAACAGATCGATACAAACTAGATTCACATCCGTTACTTTTTCACTTAGTAAATATGAGTGGTGCTCACCCGTGCAAAACTTCCTGCCACAATACAGGAATGTGTATGACTGTATGTGCGCATTTCTGGTTCAAGGTATTTTGTGGTGTTATTGTACCCATTACTCACACCCACAGCATGGATTCATCTGTCTCTTTCCTGACTCATGGGAAATATGATCTCTCTCTCTCTCACACACACACACACACACACACACACACAGAGAGAGTCTCGCAGCACCGGGGTAAACAGGTGTAGCTCCCACATGGCAGAGTGAACTCCTGACCTCAGACAGCTCCAGAGGTCAAAGGCCAAATGTCATTGTTAAGACACATCAAACACAGAAGTGCACAGCTGTGATTCCACAGATTTGGAGGTTCAGGATGTGCCATGCTGTACAGAACACCTTCACAGATGTGCTTACACTGCAGTTTGAAACTTTCCAGAAGCATTTGACATTATTGCAAAAATAACTAGGACTTATTCTTATGCTTTGGGCATTAGATCGAGGGATTTCAAAAACCATGCCTACACTGGACACGAGCAGCTACATTATATGCACGAAGATACATTTTTCTAAAAGTCTTTTGTGCCAATTAATACTAAAACTGTCCTGTTTGTTGTTTCACAGTAAAAAAAGATACAGAAATTCTATGTCATTTAAATCTATGTAACCATGTCATTTGAGTAACTAGACATAACTACAACTAAATAAGCAATGCTAAAGTATTATTAATAAACTTGTAGCTTATTTAGAGGGGTGTTAGATAGTTACCGAACTCTGTACTAGCTACATTTAATTAAACTGTATGTCTTTTGGCTACTCATGCATAATTAAGACATTGGAAACTCAATTATATGATTTATTTAACAGAAATATTACAAAATAAGTTACTGTTGAGGACAATGTCATTTTGAGTATTACCACATAGTGATGCAGTGGTCAGAGCTTTCAGAACGTTTACAAGTTTTAATGACAAGTTCGACAAGTAATTGAACACTTTTTACAACCTGTAACCTTATAATTATGGAATTTTTACATGCCATGAATACACGTATGCCTAAAACTGAAATGTACTTTTGGCATCTCTAAGTATTTAACAATGCCACGTTTATGTTATGGACACAGATGCAAATTTTTAATCATGCAGCATTAGCACAGGTATGCTATTACTTAATTGCTATTATTAATAAACTTAAAAGTAATTTTTTCAATGCTTATTTTTTTTTAAAGCTGGTTGGAATCTATTTGTTTTATATAAAGTGCTATATAAATAACCTTGACTTGACCTAAGAATTCTGACTTGCAAAGTAAATCCAACAGACATTGAAGGAGTGGCCTGAGCCACAACTTAGGACAAGAATATAGATTTAGCCAATAAGTGATCACCTAGCAATAGCCCACAACCCTCTAGCAACATGGAACTTTCACGGGAAAGCATTAACATTTCCTAGAAAGTGGGAAATATCAAGATGCTTAGATGCATTGTGAACTCTGTGACATTTCGGTACCGTGTGACACAAGAACCAACAGCCATTACATGATTTCATCTCATTTTAAGTGAATTTAAACTATTGACTCATATGTTAAATTAATTGCCTGTCGTGCATAAGCTCTCTGGACGCACCCTGGAACCAGGAAAAACCCTAACACCCTTGCAGTCAGAAACATACTCCTGAAATAATCTTTGTAATCAGGTTCACATGTCGTTCCTCACTTCATCTGAACAAACACACACACAGTTGCCATAGCAGCTCCTTTATGCATCTTGGGACACATCCAAGCCTACTTCAACACAAGTTTTCACACATACAGGAACATAAGTACACTACTGTTTAAAAGTTATTTGCTGAAATCAATACCTTTGTTCAGCAAGGATGTGTTATATTGATCAAATGTGATAGTAAAGACATGTATAATGTCCCAAATGTCTATTCACAGATTCCACAAAAAATATTAAGTACTGTAGCTGTTTTCAACACTATAAAAATGAAAAGTGTTTCTTGACTGCTTACCTGTGTGCTGACTTTTGGTGTAGGAGAGGAAGAGGCCACGGCCATTGTTGTGTGGTCCACTCATGAACTGCACAGTGACCTGATGCCCCTCCGACTGTATGACAGCATCTCTCCATTCTTTCCCTCCACAGAACTTCACTGCAGAAAGAGAAATGGAGATCATTTTCCATTCTTTTCCATTTACTCTTCAGCATTTTGCACATTAGTGGGTGGTTTTGCTGCCATAAAACAGCATGAAACAGAAATTGCATCTTCTTATGACATATATACACAAGTAAACAACATATATTTACTTTATAATTACTATTATTATTTTTACTTATATATTATCTTAACATAAAGGTAATATTAAGATTTATAAAGTTTGCTTCTTAGTTTAAGTATTAATCTAAGTATTATTTCTTAGTTTATTTTGGTTTATTAGAAATGATTTATACTTTTTACAGTATTATATAACGGATAATGACTGCTATAATACAATATAAAATAACAATAAAATTTCAACACTGCAATAGTGACTTTTACTTTCCAGAGTTTTGGCAAGAATGAAAAGAAAAGAAAAGACTTTTTTTGCAAACTTGAAGTTTTCTTAATTTATATTAGCAGTATAAATGTGACAGAAGACAAAAAAACTACAATAAATGCATAGTGTTTTTTACCAATTTCAGTTCGCCCGGGTCCGTGGCCGTTATAGAGTCGCAGGTAAGAAACTTGGCAGTTGTTTGTGTCTATGTCAAGATCTGCAATGCGCACAAGAACTGTATTTCCGGAGGTCACGCTGATCTCCCATTCACACACAGAGTTTGAGGGATAGGACAGAGGGTACCCCAAAGACGCCAGGCTCCCACTACCCACACCCAGCACTGTGTGTCCACAGCCGTCCCCTGAAAAACATTCAGAAATCATCATAAATTTAACAAGACTACAAGGAATTCTTTGTTAGAGTTATGGAAATTACAGTCTAATCTGGATGTGGTGCAATCAACATAATTTGATGATATTTGCATGATCCACTAAGGCAGGGGTTATGAACTCAGGCCCTCGAGGTCCACTTTCCTGCAGAAATGAGCTCCAACCTTGATCAAACTCACCTGCCAGTAACTTTCTAGTAATCCTTAAGACCTTGATTTGTCTTGCTTGTTGAGTTGTGCTTGATTACAGTTGCATCTAAACTCTGCAGGAAAATGGACCTCAAGGGCCAGAGTTGAGAACCTGAGCACTAAGGTTTCATAAACCAAGTGCCCAAATTGGTCTTAATTATGCACAGAATGTTTTGTCAATTAAAACCAAAAATTTCATTTGGTGAAATGTTTTGCTTGAAGGTTGTGCAAAAGAGCTCCTTGTTGAATCTTTAGAAGTGGAGAAAGAGAGAGGGAGATGAGATGAGATCGCATTGCATTGCAGCTGCTTGCGCTGCCTGTCACGCGTTTACACACCGAATGAAACTCAGCTTGCACTGTTGTTACGTAATCCTTGCTGGACAATATTCAGACCCCCGGAGCAAAAACAACAGCCCCATCCACACACACCTCTAGTCTCAATGTTTCCCCTAGCTTTACTACACCCACACAACAGTACAGTTTCAAAGTTTAGTGCACAGAAAGCACTATTTGCATAGAAACTTATTTCAGATAACATTCAGTATGAGAAACTGTTGCTAGTTTTCACTCGTTTCACAGAATTTTTCTCATGAATACTTTTATTCAGTAAGGATGCAGTAAATTGATCAGCAAAGACATAACGTTACAAAAAGATATCTATTTCAATGCTGTGCTTGTAAACATTCTATTGCTGTATGTCATTTCTTAAATAAAGCAGCACAAGAGTTTTTAACATTGATTATAATGAAAACCGATTTTCTGAGAGCAAATCAGGATATTAGAATGATTTCTGAAACATGAAGTCACACCCAAGACTATTTCAGACACAGTCAGCTATATATTTCAGATAATGATCTGTATAAGAAACCGAGGCTAGCTGTCACACATTTTCTGACTACATTTCTCAGGTTAGGTATATATTTAAAATTCAGGTTCTGTTTAAACAAATACCTGAAAATGTACAATTTATGACATTTAAACTTAAACCTTTTGTGACCCTATATGCCTCTATAACAAAGATACTGGAACATTTATGACTTGCTTGGAGGATCAAATTCATGTTTTAATATTTATATTTCCGGTCCTTGCAACTCTGGTCTGTATCGTGCCTACCAACACTCCTAAGCTATTATAAATTCACTGTAAAACACAGATTCTTGGGACTTAATGCTTTAATAAGTACCCATTTATAATGGATTTGAGCTCATAACAGTCAATTGCACGACATGGTTTGTCATGTGATATCAAGATGCACCCATGTTTGTTTGTTTGTTTTTTTCTTATTAGTAGACTGATAGGATGTCTTTATCTTTTTCTCAAAAGTGTTGTTTCCTTATATGTAAAACTACTCATAACTGAGTAGCTTGAGAAGGCCTATAGCTGCAGTAAGTGTGCTGTTATGTGCTCTGTTTAAATGCAACAGCTTGACACTAGACAGCACATAAACTCGCTACATATTTGGGAAGGCAGCGGGGGCAGCGCGTTGCGTCATCACGTTATTCTGTTGCTCCAGCTGTAGCACAGCAACAATGTAAGTATACAACACACACACTCCGTTATTGAGCTGAAGTGTTTACCCACTGAACTAATTACAGGTTCAGCTCTAGTTACGTGTATTGGTTAGTTACTGGTGTCTTGGTCAAACAAACGAGGTGTTATGTTAATGAACCGAGCCCGGATTTTTTTGAACCAACAAACTTTCAATTACTAGCCTGGGTCTTTAACCGCTACACCACACCACTCCAAGAGTTTTTTGTGAAACAGCAATCAGTCATAACCCAAAGGTGGTGAAGCAGTTTAGGAGAAGTTTATCAACTCCTAGAAACTTTAGCCCCCTCTGAAGATCACGTACCCTTTTGCGCCCGCGAGCTTCTGGCACCGAGGAGTAAGATGAAGACGATCAGAATGAAGACCGCAGCCCCTCCGGTCCCTCTGCCCACCATTACCGACGCGTCCATCCCAGCAGCCTGCAGTCCGAATGCATAATGCAAAAGTGTCCTGATCCAGTCCCGAGTCACAGTCCTGATAAGTGCGCGCCAGCGAGTGCGTGTGTGTTTAGTATCAGGATGGTTTTATTGACGCTTCCTGAACTCTGGAGCGGCGCACCGTTGGACCAAACACGGTCTCTTCATTCCCCGATCTATTACACGACTTCCTCAACTTCCGCTCCTCCCACCACACAGCGGCCCCTAGATGGGAATTCTGTGGTATTCCATACATTGTTGTGGATAAGAGTGATCAGTGATTTGTTTTTGCTTTACGGGAAGACGTGTTTGGAACAAAATGTCAACATGAAGAAACACGAGTGAAAATGTGTTATCAGTATATTATTATTATTATTATTATTAGACTAGCTGACGTTTTAAAGGCTGTAGCTGTGCATAGTGATGACATTAAATACATTTTCTTCTTCTCAGGCTTGCATCTGATTGACTACAAAACTGCAAATATGCTTTTTATTGTAAATATCGACTAATAGCGAATTTGTCACCTCAGTAAGACATAAAGTATATCTTTAACATATTATGAATATCCCACAGCTCTATTTTGTTTTTCTGGTTGACATGTAATGTTTGTATGATATAAGGTGATATACATATTCACCTAAAACTACAACCTAAAACTCGTCAGACTCTGTGTGACCTTGTTGAACTCGTTGGTAAAATATAAGAACCTTCAAGGTGAAGGCTGACTTTGAATGAGTTGCTTTTGAATGAGCTTGTATCTTTTACAAATCTAACAGATAGATAATAGACCTAATATACAGTGGTTATGGAAAGTATTCAGACCCCCTTAAATTTTTCACTCTTTTTATACAGCAGCCATTTGCTAAAATCATTTATTTTTTCCCCCTCATTAATGTACACACAGCAACCCATAATGACAGAAAAACACAGAATTGTTGACATTTTTTGCAGATTTATTAAAAAAGAAAAACTGAAATATCACATGATCCTAAGTATTCAGTATTTAGTAGAAGCACTTTTTTGATACAGCCATGAGTCTTTTTGGGAAAGATGCAACAAGTTTTTCACACCTGGATTTGGGGATCCTCTGCCATTCCTTCTTGCAGATCCTCTCCAGTTCTGTCAAATTGGATGATAAACATTGGTGGACAGCCATTTTTAGGTCTCTCCAGAGATGCTCAATTGGGTTTAGGTCAAGGCTCTGGCTGGGCCATTCATAAGCAGTCAAGGAGTTGTTGTGAAGTCACTCCTTCATTATTTTAGCTGTGTGCTTAGGTAAACCTTCGGCCCAGTCTGAGGTCCTGAGCACTCTGGAGAATGTTTTTGTCCAGGATATCCCTGTACTTGGCCGCATTCATCTTTCCCTCGATTGCAACCAGTCGTCCTGTTCCTGCAGCTGAAAAAC
>JAUCMS010000153.1:7002412-7035211 GCA_032357445.1 Enteromius radiatus | reverse complement strand
GGGGCCAAGTTGGCCTGGCCCCTTGGGGCCTAAGATTATTATTTTTGCAAAAGTAGTTTTGCATGCGTCGCGGCCGCTGGGCCTGGGCCCGGTAGGCCCGTTCATTAATCCACCTATGCCTAAGACAGTCACCACTCCTCTCCAGGAATTTGCTTTATGTGACTTTCTGACCAATAAGTCTTAAACTGGGTGTTTTTCGGCATATTCAAAGTTACTCCCTGTCTGTAAGTTACACAAGGAAAATGCCTAGAATGCTCTCACTTTTATCAACAAAGCTGTGTTTCACAAACGCATTATAGACAGACTTGTTCATCATAAAATGAAAGATTCGCTGATAAACCTTAGATTCAAAAGAACTGTTTGAGTTCTTTAATTGGTTCTTTAGAGATTTTTGATGTTTTATTATGAGTTCTTCTTATCAGTGATTTGCTTGTGTGTTCTTTTATAGGCCATACAGTACATAATCTAAAGTGTTAGGACTAACCACTGGATTGAATGGCCTAAACTTTAAAAAGCTTTCTTTAGACTGTAACTTTTATTTTTAAGCATTTTAACTGTGTGAAACACATTATATGTGAAACTGGCCCCAGGGAAAAGAAAAACATTCAGATCTAAAGTTAAATGGCTTAGTTAAGAGTTCATGAAGGTAAAAGTCTCCTGTCACATCAAAATGCCAAATCTGTTACATGCTTACCAAAACAGTGAATCAGAAGAGCCGAGCAAACATTTCACATTTTAAATGACATCAACCATGTACTCAGAAACCATAACACCCCCCGTACAGACATAATATACACATGTACAACTAGACAGACGTCAAGGAGCCCAAGGTGTACAAGTATAGTTCAGTGTGGGAGAGGTCATTCATGTTATTGCAAATGGCTATAGGGTGTGAAACTACAGAAGAGTTTTGAGCTGTATTTAACATCCGCAGCCAAAAGGTAACACCATATAGTTTTAACCTCGCCTGCTTCTTCTAACATACATGAAAATGCATCACTCATAAAGTTTTGCAAGGTCAGTGAACAGGGGATGCTAAATATTAAATCCCTGGGTCTACGCTTGCAGTGACATCTGTGATTTGTTTTGCTTTGCAGAAAAGGATTTTAACTGAAAAGGGATGGTTTAAGCTATTACAGATGTTAATATGTATTGTTTTAATGTTCGATTGTATAATAAATATATACCATAAATAGACCGTATATATATTATAAATTCACAAATCAATTTTCATAATAAAATTAGGCCTATATACACTACTGTTCAAATGTTTGGGGTCAGTAAAAACAGTATAGCAAATATATATATATATATATAGCAAAATATTTTACATTTTTAGTTATATATTTTTATAAAATAGAATTGTCTTCAGTGTCACATGACCCTTCAGAAATCATTCTAATATGCTAATTTGGTTCAAAAGAAATATATTTCTTTACCAGTAAGTGTGCTGCTTGATATTTTTATGGAAACATTGTATGTTTAAGATTCTTTGATAAATGGAAAGTTTAAAACAACAGCTTTTATTTGAAATATAATTTGTTGTGACTTTTAGATAACATACAATAAATATGAAATATATTACATTAGTTAAAAACAATATATTAGCATAATATTTGAGATACTGGTGTTTTGTCTCTAGGTAGCTTTCATTTGTTATTCTATATTCACTTTTTGATAGTGACTTGGAAGGTTTCCAGATTAAGGCTAAAAAGAATGGGAGACTGGGCTTTTTTTTCGTAGTCTGCCCCAAACTATGGAATATCCTCCCTTCATCTATTAGGATGATCACTACAGAATCTCTGTTTAAAATAAAACTCAAAACTCACCTTTTAGAAAAGGCTTATATCATGTGATTCGTCCTGAGCATGTTTGAACTCATTTTATGTCATTTTATGTTGTTTTATTGTTTCTATTGTTGTTTTATTATTCTTTTTTAGAATTTGTGTAAAGCACAATGGTCAACAACTTGCTGTGTTGTGCTATATAAATAAACTTAACTAACTAATAGTGAATATATAGAGGGGTTTGCCTGTCCACCCTAAATGAAGCTTGGCAGCCACTGACACGGTTCCCTGAGAACCGTCAGGCCACACACACACACACACACACACATGCATGCAAACACAAAGTCACAAGCTTAGGAGGTGTGTGTTGCTTTTAACATGAACATGTTATTTGCCTTTCTGAATTTCTTTGTCAAAATATATTCTGATGACTTTGTCATTTATCTTGTGTTGAGCAAAATGGCTCCAGCACTATTAGTAATAGGTTTTCACACATGTGTGAGCACAGACACATAGACAGCAATGTCTCAGAGGCATAGGTGACAGACTGTCAACCATCAGCTGAAAAATTGCCGCCAGCTGGTTTATTTTTGCTCTATTTCAGGGCCACTATATTAAAACTTTTTTTAAATGCAGAAATGCCAGTAGTCATAATGTCATCTGACTTTTGCATAAAGATGATGTCACCTTCCCTACGACAGTTCTCGGTGCTGGAATGTTACAGGCTGTTGACCGAGGCAAAGGATTGTGGGTATTGCGTACGGAGGAACATGGAGGTGTAAGGGGTGAGACATCTGCCTCACACACTCACAGTAAACTCCTACAGCTAAACACACAAGCCACCCACCCACTGCACACACACATTAGGTCAAACAAAATGGCACCGGCATTGCTGTATGTATGACATTTAGACAAGTT
Source organism: Enteromius radiatus (assembly GCA_032357445.1). Classification (NCBI taxonomy): domain Eukaryota; kingdom Metazoa; phylum Chordata; class Actinopteri; order Cypriniformes; family Cyprinidae; genus Enteromius; species Enteromius radiatus. Next base: position 7,032,506 of record JAUCMS010000153.1, on the reverse strand, counting down.
CACACACACAGAGTCAGATAGTTTTGCGATAACTTACTGACAAGAAGGTATGCTGGTACTGTACTGACTGCATGTCCACTGCGAGATAGGCAGACGGTGTGTGTGTGTGTGTGTGTGTGTGATGGGAGACAGTAACACAGTAATGTGAAGTACACAGCACACATGCACAAATACACACAGTCACACAGACACATTATTACAGCATTAATCCTCCACAGTGTATTTCTTGTAGCTCTTTCAGACACAACACACACAAAACACAATTTGTGTGTGTTACCTCTTTAGAGTTTGGTATTGATTTGAGATAGAGTAAGAAATAACATATAAATCCATTTATGGACATATTGGTGTTGGAAAAATTAAAACAATTTGTTTGAATTTGAAATTCTTCTCTGTTATAGGGTGATCATTTAAAGTACAAAAACAATCAGATACGTTGAGTCTTTTTTGATTTAGTATGGGCTTCCATATACCATGTGCAGAATTTGAAATATGTTTTCTCTTTCTTCTCCTTCTTTTTATGTTATATACTATACAGTACCATTCAAAAGTTTCAGCTCCGTACGTTAATCAAAATTAATCAAAAACACAGTAAAACTATAATATTGTAAAATACTGATGCAATGTAATAATATACTGCAATATAACTGTTTTGTTTTGTTTTGTTTTGTTTTTTTAATTAATGTGAATTATTCCTGTGATGGCAAGGCAGAATTTACTTCAGTATTCAGTGTCACATGAAATCATAAAAATTTGCTTGAGTTGATGCTCAATAAATATTTCTTTAAAATGTTATTAAAAAATAAAGGTTATTACAGTGATGCCATAGAAGAACCATTTTTGGGTTCTCTAAAGAACCTTTCAGTCAACAGTTCTGAAAAGAACCAATTTTTTTCCTCATAAGAACATTTTTGTGCAATTAAAGTGTTCTGTGGATGTTAAAGGTTCTTCACAGAGCTTTGGATACCAATAAAGAACCTTTATTCTTAAGGGAGTGTATCCATTTGTGCAAACAATGAGACATTTTCTCTGATGAATAAAAAAGTACAAAAGAACAGCATTTATTTGAAACAAAAATGTATTGTAATAATGTAAAAAGTATTTTCTGTCACTTTTGATCAATTTAATGCACTCTTCCTGTATTAGTAATGTTGGTTTTTGTATGCTAATGCAATCTGGATCTGAAAGTCACTGTGATTGCAGATTTAGGATTATCAATAAACTGAAGTCATTTCGATAATATTCAAAGACTCCAAGTGATATAATGAATATTTTTTTGTGGCTGCACAGCCCACAAGCCTAGGACCTAATAGTGTCTTTGCATCTAATCTGATAACAACATGTGTACAGTGAAATATGAAGTTATTCCAGAAAAATAAACTTTTGCTGCCTGCTGCCAGACTGAAACTTTTAAAACAACCTCTGGGACCCCTAAATCTTACCGGTGACAGGTTTAGGTCTCCATGGCGAGGGCTTTACAAGTCCCCAAAGAAACAGCCAATCAGCTGCAGGTCTCCACAGCGAGAACAGATTCCGGTCAGGTCAGCATCTTAGAACCAGGGGGGAGTTTCAGACCTCACACACACTCATTCAAACACACACTTCCACGTACACAATTAAAATGTGCCAATGCATGATTAGTAGTTCATTACATTTTTTCCCAGTAAAAAAAGGGTCTAAAGCACCTGGGCTGGAGTGATTTTAATGATGTGTGCGGTGTTGGTACATTTAAAAGAATGATTTGAGATACTTTTGATTTGCCCTTTGTGGGTTTGCTTCCCGTGATAGGTTTCCGTGGTAATGACTGCATGCTTTCTGCATTCCGAGGCCTTAATACAGAACAACAGCAGCTGTGGGAATGTAGCAATTTTATTGCCATTGTTGACTATACAATCTACGAAGACCCTGTCACCTAGACAACCTGGCTTACCGACACATTTAACATCACTAATCGTAAACCGTACAAATATTGACAGATAAGTATGATGCTTATCAGCTGCATTGACAACCTACACCTTTTAGGAATGTTAAAGATTTTTATAATTGAATATTATGCTTAATAATATGATTTTAGCATAGCAAGGAATCTTTTTTTGTGACCTATTCATTAAAATATTTCATAAAAAATAGTATTATTGTTAGTGCAGCACACACTGCACTGTATAATTTATACAATATTATTTATATGCTAGTATAGTATAGTTTTTAGTAATTTTTGTGTTTATTTCAATATTTGTTACTACTTAGGTTTAATATGTTTGGTTATACTTTATAAGAAGATATTAGTTAACTTTAATGCATTAATGAACAATAGTTAATAATGAGCTATTTATTTGTTTGAATATTAATTCATATTTATTAATGCAAATGCAATTGCTTCTTGGTGTTAATTAATTGTTCATTTGTTTTGACTAACTACTATCAACTAATGTCAAAAAGAACTTTGTAATTAACTTTTTGTGTTAGTAAATTTTGACATTCGCTAACTAATACCAATGAATGGTGTAAAGTTATGTTTCTTTTCATTCATAGAAACAAATGAAACCATATCGTTTGTTTTAATTATTTCCAGTTAGTAAATTCAGTCACTTGAGTTACTTCTGTCAGTAAAATATGTATTTAATATTGAAAAGCTACAACAGTAGCAATAAAGGATAGTGCTAACAACTGATACTTCACATCTGAGAGAGTTTTTGTGGGGAAACCCTGCAACAGATGCCAGGACAGTGTGTGATTAGCAAACATGCTCACAGCTAATTGAGTTTTGTGCATTTGTGAAAATGTGTGCGAATGTGCATAGTATTAGGGAGAGTCCTATCCTTAGGGTGCTATTTTAGCTAAGTGGCTATAAGTGGCTTGGTTAAACGTAAGATTCATAATCAATTTTGATTTTGGAGTCATTCGCTTGAACAGACTTGAACATCGATTTCTGAAAGGGTGGAAAATGATCTGATATCTGATCTTCTGCATGTGCACAAAGTCTGCACTTCATAACACATTTCCCTGTGGGCTTGCCTCATACAGCTGTCGCTGCAAAGGTTAATGACGTGCCGGTCGAACACATTCTTGGCACTGGATGAATGGAAAAGCAGGAATGAATGAAATAGCGAATGAGTATGTACAGTTGATTTAGTTATAACAGACTGAAGAAGGTTTGGAAAAGCTTTTTGTTTCACATGGTGGCGTCGCGGTGGACACACTCGACCCCCACTTCAGTCCGCAAAGCCCCGTAATTGACTGTTCATTAACACAGGGTTGAGGGCAATATCAGCCTGTTTCCCACACTGATTACCAAAGGCTAAGCACACTGATTGTACCTGTCCCCATAGCGACCATATACTCCTCTTCTCAAACTAATATGCTTGTGCTGTTATGTCCCAAACTTTCAGATCTCATATCTATTCTAATGAGCTCTGTTCACTTGAGATTGCAGCACAAGTCCAATATAAATTTTAATGATAAATCACAATAATATGAAAACCTTTTTCTTTTTTCTATTAAAGAGCAATACGTAAAAAATAAATAAATGGAAGACTGCATAACACAATGTACAGTGTTAGCGGTCAGTATATTTCATACTTCTATTGAGCAAGGATGCACTCATTAATTAATGAAATGACAATTTTAAAGTTACAAAAGATTCTATTTCTAATAAATGCTGTTTTTTTTTTCTATTCTGTTCCTTTCTATTCATGAAGGAATCCTGAACAAATGAGTTACTGTTTCTGCAAAAATATCAAGCTGAACAACTTGATTATAGGCTAACATAAAATATTATAAATGTTTGAGTGCCAAATCATAATAATAGAATCATTTCTGAAGGATGACGTGACACTGAAGACTGGAGAAATGGCTAAAATTCAGCTTTTCCATCACAAGAATAAATTTAATTAAAATATGCTAAAATAGAAAACAGATAAACCAATAATATTTCACAATATTGCTGTTTTTTTATGTATTTTTGACCAAATAAATGCAACCTTGGTAAGCATAAGAGGCTTTCAAAAATATTTAAACACTGTATAGAATTATATTATATTATATTATAAAAGAAATTCAAGTTTAAAACTTCAGATTAATTTTTATGGTTTACTATTTTATTCCACGTTTTGAAAGAGGAGTCTTATAACTTTCCAATTCTAACCCTAACAGTGCAGCCCTACCTCAATTGAGAATGTGGTGAGTAATCAGTGAGCAGGAAAGTCTATAGACATCTTATACCACAGTACGGGTGTAGCTGCCCATCACTAGACAGTGATTTTGGAAAATCAAACAAATCTCAGTGTCTACCCTGAAAACACTGCACCTTTATACCGTCACATGTTCATCTATGCTGTAGCAATTTCTCTCTCTATCGGCCTCTCTTCTCCCTCCCCTCCTCTCTGACTCCACCCTGCTGTGGATAAAAGGTGGTTGTCTGCAGACTGTTTCTTGTTTAAGTCCAGTTTGCATTGGTCAGTTGGTCAAGGTGTGTGTTTCAGGGTCTTTCTGAGTGTGAGCTTGAGAATCTTTGAGATTATCTCCTTCTACGTTCTTTCAAAGGAAAGGTAAGGAAATGCATTTATATATTCATTATTTAAGTCATCTGTAACTGCTTGTGTCGATGCTTATTGCTGCACCCTGTAATTTGAAAACTGATGATCAAGCAGACAAGTAATGACAAATAGGGAAAATGTTGTTTAGATGTGCAGTTTTTGCACAATTTTATTCAGCATATTTCTATATAGGTAGTATCAGTGTTGAAAACCAAAATGAAACTTTCAAGCAAAGATATTAATTTGTGAAGGTAATATACTATTTATCTTTTACTCTGTTCACTTGTTTCTGACAAGTGAAGCTGGTGAATTTTAATGCAGCAAATGTGAAGCTTTAGATTGTTATGATTTATGGGTGGTTTATACAGTGTATAAAACACTAATACATGTGTGTATAGTGTACATTCTATCCATATTTATTTAGCAAATGTATTACAGATATACTGAGCGGAAATACATTGTGATGCTCCATTAAGTTTGGTGGACAGTTTCTAAAATAATGTGTGAGCTCCCTCTCCTGGTGGCAGCCATATGGAGTCTTGGCATACATGTGTGATTGTGGTAGTGTGTACCTGATAGTGGACTGTTAGTTTAACTCTCAATTGTGAGAGGGATACAAAACAGACATCCATTAGAGGCACAATGTGATGTGACTTGAGAAGGGGAGCCTGTCATGGTTTCAACAGAAATAAACTGTGACTGACAATCTAACAGTTTTAGCATGTAATAGTAATGCATTGAGGGATTTTTGGCACCTTTATTAAGTATCAATAGGTTGATGGCAGATTAATCAGCTAATATTTGGCCAGTTTTAGCACTTCTTCTGTCGGTAGTTTATTCACTACACTAATGTTAAAGAAGTTAAAGTACGCTTTAGATATGTGCACTAATAAAATTACGTTTAAATATAAAGCACTTATTAAAAAAACCTTTAAAAACATCCATTATGGAACTTTTTTTTAAACATATTGCATATTCTCTTTCTGTATTGCCCTGCTCGTTCAAGTTCTCTGTGATGTTGTATTATTGTTGGAGACTAACACTTGCGAATAATCCTTAAAAAAAAAAGAAGAAAGAATGAAAATGCCTTTTTCATCTGCAAAAATAACCAATTATTTTTGTTGGAGGGAAACATTAAAGCCAATCACTTCAGTGTGTCATCAAACCTACACCTGAAGAGAAACATTCAAATTTAACCAAATTAATGAAGGATCACATAAAAACAGGGGCATAAATTAATTTGCCGTGAGTTCATCTACACTTGAGTGGATGATAGATGGAAGCTAAGGGGCTCTCAGTTCAGTCCTAAATGTTATTAATGTTCGTAGTATGTGTATAGCATGGAGCAGAATGATTTTTATCCAATTTATTTGCTATTTTGCAGCAAGTGCAGCATTGATGATTGAAGAGATCTGAATGTATTATTCATTGTATTGACTATTGTACTATATCAGGATTTAGATAGCCTAATTATCATGACATTGTTTCATCTTTTTACTAATCTATTTACAAATCTAATATGACAATCTAGTAGTGATAAATTATTTGGCTTCTACAGACATTCTTCTCTCTCCACACATGCACTTTGAGGCTAGCAGACCCTTGCTGTGTTTCTCACTCTTATTAACGCTCAGCTGTTAAAATGCTTCTAAGTGACCCAACAGATGCTTAGAGAGAATGAGGACCCTGTTTTACCTCAAAAAGGCCTGCTTGTTTCAGAGCTGCGCTGGGAGTTGTGAATCCCACAGCACACTATAGTGCACCTGGCTGCTACATCATACAGTAGATAAAATGAGACATTAACTGCTTACGTCACAAGGGCATATAACGTAGGTTGACTGGCGTATGAATTCTTTAAGTACCTTTTGATTGGTTGGATTCACAGTTGTTCCAGTTTCATATATCAGTTAATTCCGTATGGAAATTGAATGCTAACAAAAGTCTAATATACAATTTTGTTACAGTTCATTTGTATTTGATTGCTGACATTGTATCTAATATAAATCTATGGTCTTAATGTTAAAATAACTTAACGTAAATCCACATATGAACATTTCTGAAAAAAAAGATATAGTGTGGAATATATTGGCTTACTGCATCATGGCCTTTTGAAACCCTCCCTTGATTTGCACCAAAAAAAAAAACCCTCTCTTTCTTTCCATTGAGAGTGTGAATAAAAGTTTTGTCATTGATGATTTATGTGTTTCTTTATGAATGCAGTGCTCTGTGAAGACGGGAGAACAGTGCGTGAGAGAATGAATGAAATGAAAGACAGAAGGGAAGAATGAGGGACTAGGCGGACAAGAGCAAGGGAGAGTTTCTGTAAACACTGCTGGCCATCTGGGTCTCAGTGAGGGGCTGAATGTGAGTGTTTAACTAGACTTATTTGCAGAGGTACTGAAGCGATGGGATTCCAGAGGAACATTTCACAAATAGCATGGAGGACTTTCATTTTTACTGGGTTCAGAGGTCACGTTTAAAGGCATAGGCTAAATTTAGATGCCACAGACTTGGCATCTCATTTCTTCAGAGATGTCTAATATCAAATGGAAAAACATTGAAGGATTGTGATGTTTGAATATTGTTCAAAAAAATTTTACATTTGTAAAATTGGTCAAATCTGTATTACTTATTTATTGAACAAAGTCTCTCATCTTTGCCAAGGCTGCTTTTATTTAATCAAAAATACTGTAAAATATTTTTACAATTTTAAATAACTGAATTTTAAATTTTGATGCAATTTTATTTTTTTTAGGAACCATTACTCCAGTCTTCAGTGTCACATGATTCTTCAATATTCTGATATACTTGTACTTGACAAATTATTATGAATCTTAAAAAATGCCTGCGCTGCTTAATATTTTTCTAGAAACTTTGATCATTTTTATGAGGAACAGCATTTAAAATAATAATAATAAATAAATAAATAAAATAAAAATAACATGAACAACAATGAACACCTTTAACTTTTCATCACTTTAATGCACCCAATTATTTATTCAGCAAGGATGCATATCAGTTTAATGCACCCTTGCTTATTAAAATTAATCAAGAAAAAAAAAACCTCACATTTACCCCTAATCTTTGATCGGTAGTGTAATCTGTTGCAAAACACTATGAACTAAATCCAAGAGTTATGAGAAATATATGCCATATTTAACTTATGACATGCCATGAAATAATTAAGGTGTCCCTGAAATATCTAATAGTGTTGTCAAATGATTAATCAACATTAATAGCATCCAAAAGAAATGTTTTTGTATTCATATTATATTTTTTGTGTGCTGTGTATATTTTTAAATTATGTAATATATTATGTAAATAAAAACTTTTATTTTGATTAATCATGCATAATCGCTTGACAGCACTATCTAATAAAATTAACCTTTTGTAGATAATTTCATGTAAATATTGACATTTACATATACATCTCCAAATTCCTGTAAAATTATTATTTTTCAGGACGTTAGCATTTACAATATTTTTTGACCATCAAAAAACAACAAAAATCAAATTTCTTCTATCTTTTATGCTTATAACACTTATTTGTTTGTTGGTTTTTTCTAATTATCTTTTCCATTCTAATTATGACAATATGTTGTTCTACTCATTGCAGTAAAGCCTAGCTAATCAAAACGCTAATGTTAATGCTTTCATGTATATTACTCAGTGCCTTTCCTACTCATCACATTGTACTTACTGATATGATTTTGCTATTTTTCTTTTTGTGAGTGAATGAGACCAATAATGTCCTCCATGTATCCAAACCTTTTAAAAATAGGAAGGCCAAAGAAAGGTCTGGAAGAGAATGTGCATGAGAGAAAGAGGCCAATTACAATTGATAGGGTGGAAAAGGTCTACATGAGTGTTTCTCTTAATGTTATTCATGTCAGATTCTGTTGCTGATTTGAAATATGTTATTTAAAAGTGAGCAGGGGGAAGCAGTTTTTGAGATTTGGGACTTCCCCATTCAGGTTGATAGGACACTGAGCGAACAAGCTTTTTTTAAAGGGACTTTGGCGTACATTCATCTTTTTTATTATTTTTCTTCTCTTTTGCATTTTCATTCTTCTATGTATTAGTTATATTAGTGTTTGCATTTGAGAATGTTTGTGATTTGATTAATTTGCTCTTATGATTGTAGCCAACAGTAAATGTGTGTAACTGCATGCCTTTTACCACATAATTTGATAAATGTTGTCATTACTTTTTATTAATGGAAATGCTTTACACTTCATTAATAAGTTAATGACACATATACTTGTTAATGGGTATTTTTAACAACATTATTATTAACATTGCATGATGTTAAATCAGATTAAAAATTATTTATGATAGTGTACAGCTCATTCTGATCAGTCTTTTAACAAAAACTAAATCCTTACATCTCAAAATCTCAAAGAGCGGAAAACCTAAATGGCCCATGACATATCTGTGTGATTCTCAGGAGCATGAGAAAAAGCCAAAGGTCAGCTCCATCACTTCCATCATTTTGAGGCAATCTTTGTTTCATTTTCATCTTGTTAGTATTGATTTTTTATTTTTTTATTTTTTTTATAAAAATCAAGCATCAATGTGTTATGAAATGTATTTTGTCATATAATAGATATGCAAAACATTATATGGAAATATAACAATGTAAGCATACATGAACACCCACTGTGTTTACTGTCTGGGATTTCTGCAGTGTGAAAGGTAAATTACTGAAACTTCCTTTCTAGTTACGCAGAATTTCACTAGAGGTCCTTAGAAGTGAGAAATTCCAATAAACAGGTTGCTTCCTGTCCTTTGCCTTGCTTTTACAGGTTAAAAGCAAGGTCATGTTTAAGAGTAAAGGGTAAATTTAGATAACTGGGAAAGTTATGTCTAATCTCAAATCAAACATTTGTTCATTTCATAATTATAGGAGGTGATGTTACCAATCAAATGTATTAGTATGTTATTAATTATACACTAAGTTAAAAAGTCTGGGTTTTTTATGTTTTTTGAAAGAGGTCTCTTTTGTTCTTAGATATTTACACTTAACATTTTAAACTAAATAGCCTGGATCTGTGGATCATTTGGAAATGATCGTAAAATAGGTATGATTACATTTTAAGGTAAAACTTGTTGATGGGTTTTTGTTGTTGTTTATTTTGTTTTTAGCTAACAGAATATTACAATTATAATGAATAATTGCATAATCATCCTTTGTGAAGGAAAACGTCTTTTGTGCTTGTATGTGATCTCTCAGCAGGCACTTTAGTAATGTTTTGGTAGTTTAATGTCTTAATGTGGTATACAGTATTTTGTGTTTGTTATATTTTTATTATATAGCAGACAACAGGGTGCTGCAAAGATTATAATTAATTGATATTGCCAGCAATATATATTATACATTAATTATGAGGTCCTTTCTAACTTCTTAATGGTCATTTAGTCTTTATTTAGTTACATTTACAGATTACGTGTAAATAATTGTAAATGTTTAATTAACAGTTAATTGGATGATTAACATTTATTGTATTACTACATTGGGTAGTTAGTCTAACCGACCATTGATTTAATTATTAATTGTTTTTGTTTGTTTGTTTGTTTGTTTTTTTCCACAGGCCATGGCCATGGCTTCTTTCCTAGTAGCTTTGGTGCATTTGGCTCTGTTGCCATCAGCGTTTGGAGGTGCATATTATGGACACAAACCACATCCTCAACAACATCAACCCTTACCACAGATGCCTCACATGGGTATGGGAAAGGATATGTCACACATGCCTTATCCACACTACAGAAAAGACATACCAGTGCACCTAAACAAAGGCAAAGATATCAAAGGTATGCAAAGTTGTATATCTTAGCACTTTCAGTCACTATATGTATGGTACACATGCCATTGTAATAATGACCCTGCCTTTCCCTTACAAAGGTCAGACAATTCCCAGAGGTGAGCAGGGTGTTCAAGGAGAGACTGGACCACAAGGGCCCCCTGGTTCACCTGGGCCCCAAGGACCTCCAGGGCCTCAAGGTATTGGTATACAAGGCCCTCTTGGGAAGCCAGGACCTCCTGGTCCTCCAGGATTTCCAGGAGTTGGTAAGCCAGGAATGCCAGGTATGCCCGGGAAACCAGGAGGTATTGGGCAGCCTGGACAGCAAGGTGAACAGGGACCCAGAGGAGAAGATGGACAACCAGGCATGACTGGGCCACCTGGGCCTCCTGGACCCCCTGGCCTGCCAGGAATTGGAAAGCCTGGTGGACAAGGATTACCAGGACAGTCAGGGCCCAAGGGAGAGCCAGGACATAAAGGTTTTCCTGGTCTCCCAGGGTTACCTGGGCCTAAAGGAGACCGAGGAATTGGACAGCCAGGCCCACAAGGGCCAAGAGGACCGATTGGCCCACCTGGCCCCCCAGGGCAGGCAGGATTCCCGGGGGTCGGTAAACCTGGTCTTCCTGGTGTAGCAGGTCCTGCAGGTATACCAGGAAAACCCGGAGATCCTGGGGAGCCAGGTCCAGAGGGTCCACCAGGTGGACAAGGCCTTCAAGGACCACAGGGAGTTCCTGGTATTGGAGTTCCAGGAGAAAAAGGATTACCAGGACAGCCAGGTACACCTGGACACAAAGGATTACAAGGACCACCAGGGTTGCCTGGGAAACCTGGATTTGGCAAACCTGGATACCCTGGCCCAAAGGGTGACAAAGGGATGGGAGGGCTTCCTGGTCCTCAGGGACCAAAAGGAGACAAAGGTTACGCTGGTCAACCAGGCATGATGGGTACCCCCGGTCAAACCGGTCCTCCAGGCCCTCCAGGACCAATAGGGGCACCAGGAGGAATTGGTTCCCCAGGACTAAAAGGAGAGGGAGGGGCAGCAGGAGCGAAGGGTGATCCTGGACCAATGGGGCAGCCAGGTCCTCCTGGATTTCCTGGTCAACCAGGCCTCCAAGGTGAAGATGGAGAACCGGGGCCAAGAGGATCACCAGGACCTATAGGTCCTAAAGGAGAAGGAGGAAGCCAAGGTCTACCTGGTCCACCAGGTCCATCGGGCTTGCCTGGTCTTAAAGGAGAACCTGGTCAGCCTGGTCCTGACGGACCACAGGGTCCTAAAGGTATTCCAGGACTTTCAGGGCCAGTAGGACCAATTGGGCCTCCTGGACCTTCTGGGCCAAAGGGAGAAGTTGGTTCACCAGGTCAAACTGGTCCACCTGGTGAAGGCATTGCTGGAATCCCTGGTCTTATTGGTCCAGCAGGTCCACCTGGCCCAAGTGGATCCCCAGGTCAACCAGGTCTCCCTGGTCCACCGGGTCCTCCTGGACCTCCAGGCCCCCCTCCTTCTCCTGACATGATGGGTGTTCTCCCTGAGATGGGCCCTGCCATAGATGGTGTAAAAACTGGTGGGTACAAGAAAGGGAAGTATGCAGGTGGGGGTGATGTGATGGGTGCCAATGGTCTGGAGATGCCTGCATTCACTGCCCAAATGACCACACCATTCCCTCCAGTTGGAACACCAATCGTGCTTAACAAATTACTGTACAATGGTCGTCAGAATTACAACCCTCAAACCGGTGTGTTCACCTGTGAACTCCCAGGCATCTACTATTTTGCCTATCATGTGCATTGCAAGGGTGCCAATGTATGGGTTGGGCTCTACAGGAATGGTGAGCCACTTATGTATACATATGATGAGTACAAGAAGGGATACCTGGATCAAGCATCTGGGAGTGCTGTGATTCCATTACAACCAGGAGACACAGTTTATTTACAGTTGCCATCTGATCAGGCAGCTGGATTTTATGCAGGACAGTATGTCCACTCCTCCTTCTCTGGCTTTTTACTGTACCCAATGTAGAACGCAAGAATAATTGAAAGAATTTTAAAGAGAAAGAGGGCAAGAATGAACTGACATTAAAATGTTTGACTTTTAAAAAATGTCAGTATTTTCACAGGGAAGAAAGAAGACTCATAGAAACAGCTCCTTCAAACTCAGCTTAACAATATCATTTTACAGACTGTATGAGTATATGCAATACTAAATTACAGAATACTGTGTCTAAAGATACAACCTGCACAAAGACTCTCACAGATTGTACACTCTCAGAAATAAAGGTACAAAAGTTGTACCTTTTCAAAAGGTAAACTTAGGTTCAGATATGTAAGCTTTAAGTATTGATATGTACCTCTAAGGTACCAAAATGGACCCTTTAGGTACAAACATGTACCTTTTGAAAAGGTACCACCCCAGTGACAGCTTTTGTTCCTTTATTTCTGAGAGTGTAGTAAGAATATTAAATTCTACATCACAATTAATTTAGATTTTTGAAAAGATTGTTTTTGTAATGTATTTATGTATTTGTTTAATTGGTGGTATCCAATATGAGTATACATGCTTTAAAATGTATAGAACACTATTTTAATGACATTTGCATGATAACTAATGTATTCGCTTTGAATGAGATGAGAAAAGTCATTCAGTTTTTCAAAAATATTACATATCATGTTTGTCTTTCTTTATCAATGGTTTTTAAAAATGTTAAAGGTTTTGCACAATTGTAATATTATAACACATCCTCTGTGTGAACTGCAACCAAAGTATGAATTTTTTTGTCTGTGTGTGTGTGTGTGTGTGTGCAAGCATGAGAGACCAAGTGTGTATGTGCTAGATTTTATTTTAGCCAAACTCCCCGTCCCCCAAAAAGATTAGTTTTAAACTTTAAAAAGGAATTTGTCTGAAAACCACTTCTGTTTCTATAATGAACTGTCATCAAAATGATAATATTTTAAATCTCACAATCATAAATATCACATCTCTTCCTTTGTTGCCACCCTATTCTGAATTCAACTGCTGGCTTTTGAACTGTTGGATTCTTTTTTTTTCCCTTTTTTCGACTACTGATTGTATAATAACCTTTGTTTTTATATGTCAGTCACTGAAAATCTGTTTGAGTACCTCCCATCCCCTTTTTATTTTCATGTGTTTGTGACTTTTTCTTTGAATTTTTTAATAAAGATGATTTACATCCATAACTGTATGTCCATCAAATTCTTGTACTCTTAATTTTGCAACAGTTGCATGAAATAACATGTCTCTTCCAAAAACATCATCTAACTGATTGCATGGGGAAATTAAACATCATATTAAGGTCAATTTACCATGTATGATAGTAGGTACTCTAAAGATTATAGTTCTAGGTTAACCTCTTATGTGCTTCCCATTCATCTTTTAAAACAGGTAATATTGTGAATAATGCTATTCACAATATTATTAACAAAATAATTTTAGGTAATTTGGTAAGGTAATTTGGTCTTAGTAAAAAAAAGAAAAAAGAGAAAAAAGAATTATAAAATATTATTTGGTGTAAAGAAGACCTGTATCTGTATTTATAGTGAATGACTAACGTGATTTGCTCAAGGCAAGCTCTATGATAACCTCCCTGGATCTGTGTGGTCACATCACCTTATAAATATTAATAAGACTAGCCTTCACTATAATAGTATGATGGATTCGCCAGCTGTTACATCCTCTTCTTTCAGGAAATCAGAATGGTCAGGAATCTATTCAATATTCATGAGGCAAGCCAGCGCACCCCGGCTCAGTACTCGGTGATGCTGAGGATGCGCAGACCGAGATTCTGCGCTGTCAAATCAAATTGCGCGGAGGGATTCTTTACTGCCCCGTTTGTGCGCATGAGCAACATATTATTGCCTTCATTGATAAAAAAATCCTTTGTGTTAACATTTCCTCGTTTAATCTCACTGTCGCTTTCGGCGCGTTTCATCACTACATACGGTAAGTCATTTATTAAAAGGCGGATCGTAAGAAATAAGTAGGTTAATTTGAATTTACAGTGATCCTGTCAGTTTAAAACATCCTTCATCCGGAAACCGGTCGCAAGATGTGCCTTTATGGTCTTACATAGACCACTTATTTGATGCCTTTATTTCCTTATCGCAAATAAACATATATTTCTATGCTTCACCTTTTATGTTTATAAACGTGAAATTCACACGCTTGGGCTATGCCGTGTTTAATTCTTAAGGTTGCGCAGATGTTCAAATATTACAGGATTATGTCTTTTATTTATAGTAGGACCCTGTACTAGATGTTGCAGTAGTTATGTGTGGCTTGATGCATTACATTTTGAATACTTCATTGTAGCGTTGTTGAGACATTTCTAAATATGCTTTATACATTAAGAGCTGTCATTTGCTAAATTAATATGTCATGTATTGGGGTCTGTGAAGAACATATTGTTTGTTACAGTCATCTGGAAATCAGCAATGGCATCACGTGCAGGCCCAAGAGCTGCAGGGACTGATGGGAGTGATTTTAAACATAGAGAGAAAGTGGCTTCTCATTATCAGATGAGGTGACTATAACCATTATACTCTCATTAACCAGTATCTGCATAAATGTATGTATCTGAACTTTGAATTTGTCTTACAGTGCTTCATTGAAATCCGAGATAAAGAAGCTCACCGTAGTGCATTTCTTCATATGGATACTGGTGGCAGCCCAGGTGGCTGTTAGCCATCTCAATCTGGTGTCACATGATCTGGTGGCCATGCCCTATCAGTGGGAGTATCCGTACCTTTTGAGTCTTGTGCCCTCGCTCATTGGAGCCCTGGCCATGCCAAAGAACAACATCAGCTATCTGGTGATCTCCATGATCAGTTCTGGTCTGTTCTCAGTGGCACCCTTGATTTTTGGTGCAATGGAAATGTTTCCACTGGCCCAGCAGCTGTACCGACACGGAAAAGCTTACCGGTTTATATTTGGTTTCTCAGCTGTATCTGTGATGTATCTGCTCATGGTGATCGCTATTCAGGTGCATGCATGGCAAATCTATTACAGCAAGAAGCTTCTAGATGCCTGGTTCAACTCAACACAAGAGAAGAAGAAGAAATAAACATGCTGTTGTATACTTGAATTCATCCACCATCTTTTTTCTGTCTCAGTTGTTACTGTACAATGCATGCAATTATAATAAATGTTTAAATATTTACAAATTAAATTAACACATTTGTACGTTAACAAAGCTTAGGCCTACTTAATATCAGTTGTTGTTTTTTTTTGTTTTTTTTTGCATTTGTTCTCACATGTTAAATATCTTTTTTGTTTTAACGTGTTATTTTGAATCTGAAATTCTATTTGATTACACAATGTTTAGTCCATGTCAAGAATACAGAGCAACTCACATAATTTGTATTACTTTATAATAAAATAAAAATACATATTTATTTAAATATTTTCTTGTAATTTATTTCGTTATTAAATAATTATTTAATTTTAAACTTGATTGAAAAAAATCTAGATCAAGGGTATTTATAGCTTGCATTGTACTTTCTTTTATTATTTTGGTTTTAAATTATTTTGATTTGGCTATTCTATTAATAACTATTCATCAGTTATTAATAACTTCATCAGTGTCTAGTTAGATGGAATATAATCTAGAATATTTAAAATTAAAAAATTAAATTAAAATTAAAAAAAGAAAGAAAAAAAAGGTAAACTCTTGTAAAGACTTTGGATTATGTGCAGTTAAAAATAATGATCCTTCCAGTGTGTTAGATGAAGAAAAAATGCCTGCTTACCCAAACACATTATTTTACAAGAATCTAGTATCTCAAACTAAATTAATTAATTGAAACTTCAGTCAGTTCTATGTGTTTAACATAAATGAAAAGATAAATTGAATAATAAATCCATTTATATTAATTTAGTTAACAAAATGCATTCAGAGACGCCACATAAGCCACCTCATGATGAATAGTAATTCAATTTACAGGACAGTGTTAGCAGTGTCCGTATAGCGCGCATGCGCAGTTGTGGTTTTGCCACGTACAGGTCGCTGTGAGGCGTTTCCGTTCATCAGTCAGTCAGGCGTCGTTCTGCTAAAGTCCAGGACATACAGGCTGCTGCTGGGATTGACACGTCCAAACCACCAGGTAGAGACGCGGGTCTTCTCCTAAAAACATTTACATACTTTTATATGGTCACTTTACAGTTTTTTAGAGCACCTCAGGAAATTAACCATTAGTAGTTAGCCGGTTGTCAAGCAAACTAGCATTAGCTTAGCTTAGCCTGTGAGAAACTAGGGCAAGCTCAAAAAACAAGAGAGACGTTTAGTAAAAAAAGTCAGTGTTTTTGAACAATAAGGCGTAGTTAAATAATCGTATTTAAAACATAGGAATAATAGTTGCTGTAATACAGTTGAGAATTGATCACAGTATTTTATATTTTTACACCGGGAGAATTGTCACGTTCAGAGCTTTATTTGGCAGGAAGTTGCTGCATCATCAGGTGAGCGAGGCCTGAAGAGATGATTGAAAAGGATCATTCTTTGGCAAGATATTTAAACGTCATGCTGGTGCGATGATGGGAAACTGGCCCTGGTGTGTTTTGATCCAGAATCCAGAATTTTGAGCCAGATCCTTAGTATTATACATAGTCATCCAGTGGGCAGCAAGTCAAGAGTTTAAGTCATGGCTTTCATTAAGTTACATATGACTGTCATGTATGTCTACATGCTGCATAGTACCAGGATGAATAATAGGCGAACTAATCAGAGTAATCAAAGTCGAGATTCTCCTGATGAGATTGTCCTTGGTTGATCACACACTCAGATTGTTTATATTGTGATCTAAATTCCAAAATGTTCCCTCAATAATCATGCATGAGGCCAAAGTCTGAGTTAAGAATGATTATAGGCCATCTGCATATGCCAAATCATCTTATATTTCATGACCCTTAGACTTTTATAGGATGTCCCAGTAATGTACAGTAGCTGCTTAGATATAACGTCATAGATAAAGACATTAGGCTATGGGTTTCCAAGTCATTCACTGACATTTTTATATCCATAACAAAAATGGGTGTTAACAGTGAATGAAGACACTCATTGAGTTACAAATAACTATCAGATTTCATGGTTAACGGTTGCAAGAGGAATTATGTGCTCCTGATAGAATAATATTATATATTATAAATAATAAATAAGTCTTTGGTTTTTCTCTGGTCTGTTAGCTCTGCCTATGCCTAAAGTTAATGTAGTTATCACTGCTGCAGCTCTGATAGTGTGTTTGGTTTCAGTTTGTTCCGGTAATAATAAATGTTGTCTGATGGGCATGTGATAGTGATAAATGTTCTGCTTCTTTAATAAACTTCCTAATAGTAAAAGTGTAATATTGAGTGGCTTTTGAGTATTGTTCAGTTCATTTCAATTTTAATATCTATTTTTGTTTCATTTATCATTGTGCTAAATTGGATAATACACTCTTTAGCTAATGGCATTGGTCTTGGCTGATGAAAAGCATATTTTTCATTTATCTATAAATATATTAGACACGTATTTTAAATAAAATTTAACTTTTTTTCCAGCAGTATGAATGGCCAGCTGGACCTAAGTGGGAAGCTGATCATTAAAGCTCAGTTGGGCGATGATATCCGTCGCATTCCCATCCACAATGAAGATATTACCTATGATGAGCTCCTGCTGATGATGCAGCGAGTCTTCCGTGGGCAGCTACAGAGCAGCGATGAAGTTACCATCAAATATAAGGATGAAGGTCAGTTCTGGACTTTAAAACATACATGCAGCATAAATTGACCAACTGGTAAGGTTATAGTAACTGGACACCGTGCATATATGTATATTTGATCATTTTTTTGTCATGTAGTATAAAACTAAAGTTCTGTACATCTGTAGATGTTCTTAATAAACTCTAGTATTGGGGGTTTTGGTATAGATGTGCTTTTACATGTGATACAGTTTTATTTTAGGTTTGAAAGTCGTGCATTTATTCTGTAGCATCCTTTTCATTTATTTATTTTTTGCTCTCTTCCAGATGATGACCTTATCACCATCTTTGACAGTTCTGATTTGTCCTTTGCAATCCAGTGCAGTAGAATATTAAAGCTCACTCTTTTTGGTAAGAAATCAGCACTGCTTAAGGCTTTTTGCTCATCCTGATGTTAAGGAATATATCAGTGTAAAAAGTAGTCAAAAAAGTAGTTAAAGGTGCGATGTAGAACAGCATAGTTTAGGTGATGTACTTTAAAAGCTTAAAAGCACAACCCACTTGCCTATTAGGTTTTAAATGTAAATTACAATTGTATTACTGATGTTTGTCCCTCGGTTTGTAAGTTATTTTCTGTTAGAAATGACAAAAGGCCACAGATACAGGCACAACAACGCTGTTCTCATCGGTGCTAATCATGCCCAGGGTTAAGGTCAGTGAGCATGTATAGGTTTATCTTACCTGCAGGAAGATCATATTCCAAAAACGCTTCAGTGCTCATAGTGTCCGTTTACAGAATAACAGAGAGGTGCACAGGACTATAAGAACCAAGCAGCTTGTGTGAGCTACAAAGCACAAACCTTTTAATAATTGTAGCTCTGAAATGTTTTATTGGGCAGAATGTTGTCAAAGCTTATAATTGTGTTATGCTCTTTTTAATTGTTGTTTTACATACTAAAATAAGAGGCATATCAAGTTAAAGCTTCTTGATTTCTCAACGTGTCTTTGTGACCCAGAAAACAGTGTTGTTCTGTATTCTTTGGGTTAAAAAGGACTCTCTGTTAAGAACATAATCCCACATCGCATGGGTGGTGTAATATTGCGGAGTTAAGCTCTTTTAATCTTAAAAATGCTGAACTTGGTAATATTTCAACCAACCAGGAGATGTCGTTTTTCTCTTGTGGGATAAACACAGTGAAGCTTTTCATTTCCAGAAGAGGGAGCAGTAGAACAAGATTTGAACTGGTAATGAGTCCATGTGTTTGTAAGGTTATTAGCAGGGGCTTGAATTTGGAGTTTGGACCCAATTGAATGTTAAAATCTGGTGGTGACCCTTTAAGTCTAACTTTATTAAATATTTGTGGGGCCACTAATATGGTTTAACAGAACATGGATTTTAAACATGTCTCAGATGTTAACAGATAATGCACAGTTCCAAACATAAAGGATATTTGGGGCCAATTGGGACCCGTGGCTTTCGATATTTAGAATTACTAAAGCGGCTTCTAGTGGAATACAGTTTCTAAGCTGATTGTTGTAAAACATCATTTGCTCAAACTGTTCTCTCTGGTCAAATTTCAAAATGAAAAAGAAAAATTTATTGCCGGACTATTTAAAATCTATTGTAAATTATAATCA
Source organism: Enteromius radiatus (assembly GCA_032357445.1). Taxonomy (NCBI): domain Eukaryota; kingdom Metazoa; phylum Chordata; class Actinopteri; order Cypriniformes; family Cyprinidae; genus Enteromius; species Enteromius radiatus. Next base: position 7,012,846 of record JAUCMS010000153.1, on the reverse strand, counting down.
TTCTAAAAAAAGCTTTTAAAACTTGTAGTTTAGTGTACATAAAAAAAAATTATTTTATTTTTTTATTGTAGTTATAATATTACAAAAGCCCTCCTAGTGTTGCAAATTAGCTTTAGCACTATGATACATGCATGGAATGACTTATTTCAGTTTCAATAAAACCTTAAATAAATAAATAAAATGGGCTTTACATAAAGCAGTGGATCTTAAACAGGTGGCAATGGGATATTTTGTATATGAAATATTTTTTAAATTAATTCATCCCCCACCAACTGTTTGTTTTATTTCAAGAAAACCTGGATTAAGAAAGCCTCTTTTTAATAAGACCTGAAGAGTAAATAAATGATTAAATTTTACTCTTTAAGATTTAGTATTCATATATAGCTCTAAAATATTTACTTTGTATAGAAATGGCAAAAATGTAATAAATAAAAATCGTTATCAAATAAATCATGAATGATTGTATGTTTGGAGAATAACTGAAAGCTCCTGAAACCTTTTTTTAATTTACAGAAACTTAATGGCAATAGATTAAAATTAAGTTTTGAGAGCAAAACTAGGGCCTTTGAGAAAGTTCATTCAAAACTTTACAGTTAAGTTCAGTGGGATCCAGTGTTTCCAGTTTTTCAAATTATCGTCTTTTGTGTTCTGCACAACCTTAAACAACCTGGCGATGAGTAAATATTTTCATTTTTGGGTGAACTATTCCTTTAAGATAGATTAGGTCACCTTACAGACTTAAAGTCTGCTCTCAGTCACACGAGTTGTGCTGAAAAGCCACTCTCTAACTGGTACATGGCACAAACAAATATTCTCGAGAGGAATATCGGACGCAGATACTTTCCAATAACGTCATGCTCTGTTCTAGCATTTTTTGGCTCACACAGGTACATTGCACCACAGTGTCAGTGCCAGTTCTCAGCATGTACTGACTACTCTTCAAATGTGTCATCATAAATGCTGCAGAGGCTGTAGATTTTGGGCTGCTTGAGTCATACACTATTTCACACTATGATTTATTTATCAAATCCAGCCAAAATCAAAGGTTTCGGTCTGTGTGGGTTTAACTAAATCCACTATTTATGCTCGTATTCAAGACAATGAAAGAACTGATTTAGATACCAACTCAAAATGCATGTTTTTTTTTCCTAATAAAAAAGAAATTTTTGCTCAAGTCTGCATTCTGCACTGTCCAATGTCTCCATGCTCCAGCCAGATGATGTCATGTCTTGACCTTGTGTTAGCAAATGTAGCCCTGCCCTTTGTTGGATGCTTTAACTAGTTAGAGAGAAAATTTGGGGAAGAAGATTTTAAAGGTTTAAATGTGCTGGTTTATGGTTGTATAATATCACGTGCATGTATGCATCCCAAACGTGTGACTGGTGCACAGAGACTGGGTTTTGGACGCCTGCTAGAGCTTGTGTGATCTCTGAAGTGTCTGGAACGGTTTTAAGTGGCTGCCGGTCTCGCACATATGGACTCAGGAAAAAACATTCCAGACTCACACATTGTGCCAAACCTCTGGATTACCTCATCATATAGACATAGTCTGGCTATCTAAATTATCTAATTTTGTTGTTCACTTGTTGACATCCTGACCAGGCAAATTAGAACAAGCTTCCAGCAATGAGTTTTTCTTTTGTCCTCATTGTAAGCGAAAATCTGCATGAAATGACACAATCACAGGAAATTAGAGCATTTTTGATGTTTAATATGTTATGATGGGCTTTTGGATAAAGGAAAACATGATGAAAATAGAATCAAAGCAGTAAGTGAAATGTCTGGTTAGGATAAAACTAACATGGACGGATGCGTTTTGACTAGTTTAAACAAAAGTGTTGGACAGTGCTGTCAAAAATAATGTTTGTGTTTTCACAGTGAATGGGCAGCCTCGGCCACTGGAGTCGTCTCAGGTGAAGCACCTGCGTAGAGAACTGATCCATTTGAGGAATAAAGTCAACAGCCTGCTGGACAGCCTGGAGCCCCCCTCAGAGTCTGTCCCAGAGAGCACCAACCCAGAAACCGGTACATGAACTCTCCCAGAGGGATTCTCGTGTTCTTCATATCCAGTACTGTAGCCAAAGCATTTGAAAGTCTATCTTAAAAGCTTATTTAGCTATAAAAATATGTACAACATAAAGAGTATCAGTAAAATGTTGCCATTTACACATCCTTGTGTCATTCCAATCTCATAAGAGATCTCATGATGTTGATCAAAAGCATGCTCACTGCAGATGCTGTCAAATGTCAAACAGTTACTCAAAAGTAGTCATTGTGTCAATAAGATATTCATTGAAAAGGCTTATATTTTAGGTGTAAAGTAATAATTTGGCATCCAGATTGGCGGACTGAATGAAAGCATTCACATTTATTGCATGGCTTTGGAACAGAATGAGAATGATGACAGAGATCTCTTTACCTCATAAATGTTGCTTGAGAGGAGAAGACAGGCGATATTAAAGCTGTCTTGTTCTGATGTCTCTGGGTGAAAGAATGTGTGAACGAGGCAGTAGATTCAACAATGAAGCAGGCCCCTCCGGTCAGTGCTGCTAGCATGTCTGCATTCGACCCCTTGAAGAACCAGGAAGAGGTCAACAAGAATGTCATTTCTGCATTTGGCCTGTCTGAGGACCCTGCCCAAGGTACCATATATGTGTACAGACTTCATAGTGCTTAGTTGTGGCTTTTTTTTTTTTCAATATTTAGTTCAATGTTGTTGTTGTTTTTCAGCCATAGCATTGATTATTGCAATAAATTGCTTGACACGGATCATACTTTTTAGTGGTTTATAGCCTCATGGTGCATTAATACAGATTTCATTTAATGTGCTGTTTTATAGCTTCTAGTGTAACTAGAGATTGAGATTCTGACAGGACAGTATTTGAAGGTCAAAAATTAAGTTTTAAAATATTTACAGTAGAAATGTATAAAATGTCTTTATGGAACATGATCTTTATTTAATGCCCTAATTATTTTTGGCATAAAAGAAAACTCAATAATTTTGACCCACACAATGTATTATTGGCCATTGCTATAAATATACCCCAGTGATTTAAGACTCCAGGGTCACATTTAAGAACTTGAACCAACTGATTTTTTTCCTGTGTTCCAGTTCCAGCTGTGGCCGCCACTGCCGCTGCAGAGGAGCGCTCTGCAACTCCTGACAGTATTGCCTCTTCATCCTCTGCAGCGCCCCCTTCAGCTGTGGCTCCCCAGGCTCCTCCAGCTTACTCAGGGGTCCAACAAGCTCCCTCTGCTACTATGGATGGTAATTCTACCACCTTTAAAACTTGTGTTTAAAGTCTGAAATGGGACTAGATGTAGAGTGTGCTCTAGAATTACGAGGCTTATAAGCAGCCCACTAACAAACACGCCTGGTCAGAGTTGAGTGACCCAGTCTAATCATACAACTTGAAAACTGTCTAAAAAGACTGGCCAGGCGATTTAGAGAATAGCAGTTTCACGCATCCTTATTGCAGATGTTTCCTTCTGATGCTTATGGGAAAGAGTCCAGCGAAAGAAAGATGAACAAGGAATCATGTGGCTCAGAAGTCTTTGTAGTGAATTCAGAGCATGATGTTATTCTCCACTTGGCCATTAAAATATCTCCCCTCGTTTTCTTTCCAACAAAACGCCCACGTCACTCCAGTGGACTTGAGAAATGCAGGACAAGTCTTGATTTGGCAGGTCATGCTGCTTTGGCAGGAAGGTCACACACCTGTACTTACACAAGTTTTCTCTCACACTCATATACAAAACCTATTTGTTTGCAGCAACAAAAAAAAAATCACCTTGCAGATGTTGTCTTCTAAGTGAGGCTCTTGGGAAGGTGTGCAGCGGAAGAAAAATGAACCAGAATGGCCTTCAAGTCAAGAGCGTAATGTTATTCTCCGCCTGTCCGTTGGATTTGTTTTCCCCATCAGTCTTTCCAAAGAAGTTCTTCCACATAGATGCGGCACACATGAGAAATTGTGCAGAGCTATTCTAGATTTGGCAGATTGTGTGGATGGTCTCCATGGTTACATAGAGTTATGGAGCTGTGATGCTCTGCTTTATTGTTCCCATCATCCGCTGCACAGGGAAACGCACACAGACACACAGCCTTTTCTCATTAGTTTCTTGTTGCGATACACACAAACATTTATGAACTTTGGATAATCTGTGTGCTTTGTCTCAGCATATTTGCTGTTATCTTTACCCATTGTGATTTGCACAATGTGTCTAACATGCGTTTTGAAGTCTACTTAATTTGGATTCAAAATAAAGCATTTAAAATGAGTTGGTCAGACGCCTCTCCTCATCTTCAGTCAGGAGCCGTGCTCTACGCAGATGGTCAGGCTGTCACTGACTGCCAGCGTTCTGACAATCTATCATCTGCTCAATTTTATGTGGCTATCCTATTTGTATGTTTTCAATCAGCCTCTCTGCACTGGCTCTTTATTTGTTGATATTCCAGAGGAACATGCCAGACATCCCACATTAAAATATATTCTGACACAGCGGGAGAGATCAGTTCTTAATATTTATTGCCCTCTGGTGTCCCAGAGATTTCTCGAACGTTTGATGATGAAACCAAGTAACAGTGGGATATCCTTGCTAGGATCCACAAGCTGTTTGCTGATGTCCTGGATTTTAATGGGAATTCCCTCCTTTAACAGTGTGAATCAAAAACATGGTATTTTGTTGTCTTAATGATAGAAAACATGTTTATTGTTTTAAACAGGTCAGATGTATCAGCAGTATCAGGCTCCAGGTGGATACCCTCCACCAGCTGGACCCCAGCAGCAGTACGGGATGCAGTACCCTGGTAATTCTCTAAAACGCCTACTAATGATGCATTCGTGAATTAGAGCTCAGCTCCTAAAAAATATGATGTAGTTTGTGGATTCTGTATTTTCTTTAAAACGTATAAACAAAATTTAGTTATTAATATATGCATTTGTTATTAATGCAAAATTATTAATAAAATGTAAACGATGTAAAATTTGAAATATGTACTAATTATATACTGCCTTTCAAAAGTTTGTAATCAGTGAGATTTTTATTTTATTTATTTTTATTTTTCTAAAGGATGCATCTATTTGATCAAAAAGAGAGAAAATAGTAATGTTGTGAAAATATTATTACAAATTAAAATAACATTTCTATTTTTATATACTGTAAATATAACTTCATAGCTAAATTTCCAGTGTTCAGTGTGACATGATCCTTAAGAAATCATTCCGATTTATTAACAGTATGCTGATTTATTATTAATGTTGAAAACTCTTATGGAACCCTGTAATACTTTTTTTTGTTTGTTTTTTTTTGTTTTTTGGAGTCTTTAACACATCCTTGCGCACTAATTTATTTTAAAAAAGAAAAGAAAAAAATGACCAGCAAAACCACAAACATATAAAGACATGTATATTAGCAAGCTTTAACATTTGTTTATATTTAAATGAATAATTTTTAACTTTTATTCATTTTTCAGCTGGTTATACTCCTCAGTCTGGTGTTCCTCAGGCCCCTCCTCCTCAGCAGCAATTCCAGAATTACCCCGCCCCTACCTCTCAAGCTGCTGGTGCTCCTGGCTCCGCCCCAGGGTTTTCTGGCCAATCACAGCCTCCTGCTCCCCAAGGACCCACCCAGTACCCGCCTGGAGCATTTCCGCCTCAAAACTACACATCCCAGGCCTCTCAGCAGCCAGCTAACTACAGCCTGCCTCCAACCTCCCAGGCCACAGGGGGTTATCAGCCCCGTCCTGGATACACCCCGCCGCCTGGTGCCACCCCTCCCCCTGGTGGTGCCAACCCCTATGCCCGAAACCGCCCCCCTTTTGGCCAGGGCTATGCCCAGCCGGGCCCTGGGTATCGGTAAAAGGCCTTTAGTGTCCTCACAGCACCTCGCTACAAGTTTTCTCTGTCTCCAACACATCAGCCCCCAAAATCTGTGTTTGACATTCTAATATTGTGTTTGTGTTTGTTTGTGCTTTGCGTGATTGAATGAATGCATGTGAGAATGAGACCGTGAGGTTGTATGTGTGCGTTTGCACACATGGGAGACCAAATGGTGTGGGAGTGGACAGCTGTGTGCGTGTGTGCATTTTATTTTATCACCGTTTCCTCATTGGTGTTATTTTGTCATAAACCATGAGTCAGTTTAAACACTAGAAACTTATCATAATCAAAATAAGTGATATTTGTTTAGTTTTCTTTGTTTTCTTTACTTTTTCCCAATGTCCTGGTTTTTACTAACCCCTGACTGGCCTTCTGCAGTGAAGCCTGTCATTTCTGTATAAACTGTAACATTGTTTTCAGGAGGTGAATAAAGACTTTGAGACTGAATGATGGAATCGTTCATTTGTTCATGAAATTAACAGTTCTGTTTTGGGTCTTTCTTTAACTGATCAGGATAGCATAAAAACATTTATCTTTTCATGTCAGTCTCAGAAACAATTTAAACTGTAGCCACCAAACAGACCATAAAATTAACTGCTTGTGCTTTTATTGGTAAAGCAGATTCATTATAAACCTTATAAAATATATCAATGTTTCAATGTAAAAACATGTTACATAAAATCTGGCATTTAAAAGCTTTCTCTGGAAATCATGAGTCACTGAACTTCTGTACAAAACAATAGACTTCCTTGTTAAAGAGATGTTGCATGTCTAACATTCATACATCATATAATTACAACAATTACTTGAAAAGCTGCATGTCTTGAAGAATATGACCTAGACTTTAAATTCCTTGTTTAACATTGCGCTTGAGCCGTTAAAAGAATGTTTCAAGCTTAGCACACGCAGTATGTTGTTAACAGCACCTGTGACATATTGACAATAACAGAAAAATCATTCAACTGTGGGAAAATAAAGCACTTCCATTGAAAGTCTATGGCGCAAATCACTGCACCCGGATAAACCTCATAATACACAGTATTCCATGAAGCCAAAAAAATGTAATTATGATATTCACATGAGACTAGTGTACTGACTGCGCAGATGTGCACTGTCCAATTTTTCAGCTACAATGACCATATAAAGCCAGTAAACCTGGTAACTTTTGCACAGTACTTGCAAGGTCCAAAAAAGGACTGTTGACAGAGAAAATGTGCATAAATCAAAACTTGGAAGTGTTTTAGTAAAAAGTAAAGAATAGCAATGTAATTATATTTTTATAATTATAAATAGATATTTATATTACATAAATGACATTTATATAACACAAATATAACTTAGTAAAAATAATTTCCTGTAATGACAATGTTATAGATGCTGTCTACAAAACCTATTTTGAACCTGGAACATTCCTTTAAATTGGCCGTGGTCATTTTAGTTTCACTGGCATATATAACATTTTGATAAATAATAAACACATTCATTTAGCCTTTAAGGGAGCCTGCTTCCCTATATTTTCAAAAGTTAAACTTCTTTATCTCAACAAAAACATTCATTCAGCTCTCTGTACGTTTGCTGCACTACTTCAGTATATAAATAACTATATGTGCCCGATACCCGAAAAAAAACAAATACACACTCCCAAGAAATCATTCTCTCTACACATACATCTCATAAAAGGGCTGTTCTTCTTTGGGAGCGGATGTTTCTTATCTGTCACATCTTCCACCTGCTCCACGGGATCCTACCACTTCCCAGGAATGGGTATCCCACACTCATACCAGGCCACGTAGTTGATCATGGAATTTCCTCCGATGTCCCCAAACATAACAGGCTCTTGACGCATGGCCCGGTAAAAGCCTTGATAAGACAGAAGGAATAGTCATATCTCGCATACTGGTGTTAGATTATTGTTCAATAAAACATGTTTTTATTAGAAACCTTTTCTGGGAGGTAATTGATGTGGTGGAAGAGGACCACCGGTTCGTCCGTCCAGGAATGAGTCAACAAATTGGCAGTGATCCTCTCCATATCCAGTTTGATCTCCTATGCTGTAGAACTTCCCTGGAGAGAACAAAAAACTACATAGTAACTAAATGGCAGAAATATCTGTTGAATTTGTAAATTTGTTAAGACAGACCTTTGAGAGAGTCGCTCAGGTAGATCTTGTATCTAAGAGAGTTGCACAACTGGATACCCACAAACTTGCGGTACCAGGTTCGTTTTATGAACTGCTGCCCATTGCACTCGGAGTACGAGTCAGACTTGAATGGAAATGATGACCAGATGGCATTTTTACCTTTGAGAGCCAGTATAAATTAGACACACATGTACAGTTGGTATATAGGAATATTTCTTCTTTGTATTTGAGTTTTGTATGCTTGAGGTGACTGGAGCTCTTACCGGTTTGGACCTCACTCACACGAGGATCGGCTGCAATGCAGAAGAACATGAGGTCATTGCAACTTAATGCATTGTTGATGAGACATTTTGGGGTCAGGGAGATTTTGTTTCTGTTTTTGAAAGAAGTCTCTTACACTCAGCAAGGCTGATTTTTTTTTTCTTTCAGCAAAAACGAAAGTAAAATATGTACTTGGATAGGTAATTTATTCCATTTTGAAGGCCATGAATCCAGTCAGCTCAGTGTCATATGATCATTCAGGCATCATTTTGAAGCTCTTAAGAAACATTTTGGATTATAAAAGTTGAAAACGGTTTCCTCCGTAATTTTTTTGTGGAAAATGTGATGCATTTTCCAGGATTCTTTGAATGCATCAATGACAAAAACAAAATTCTTTCAAAAACAAAAGTCTTACCCCAAATAATTAAGCACTGTGTATTTGCAAATGAATGTCTACAAGTTGAAGTAAACCATTTTAGAATATCTTCTATAAAAATATTCATAAATAAATTAGGCTGATCCAAACAGCTGTCAAAGGCCAGACAATATGCCATTCAACTAATTATTATTACGCTCAATGCCTGAATAACAGCATAGTTTTTGACTTAAGTTATTAAAAAGCCCCAAGAAATTCCCCTGAGTTGTCCTCGCTGTCATGATGTACAATTTTCCAGAGCTTGTGTCAAATCTCCTCATGGTTAATATTATTTGCTGGCAGCCTATCAGGACCCCTTTACCTACAGTAAATAGGTGCAATGGACCCAGAAGAGTGAACACATTGAAACTATTATTTGAACATTAGGCACATTACTCTTTCTGTCGATAGTAATGCTTATATGCTAATTATACATATACAGCAAACATTTGCTGCCAATTACACACACCTGTGAGTTTGATGTCTCTTTCTTAAGTTACTTTGGCCTGCATGACTCTAATATCATATGAGTGACAGTTTTGTTTTTTTTTTCGGTCGGTTGTCACACAACTTGTGACTAATCACAATGCTTTCAAATGTTTAGAAGCATGAATGAGATCTAAGTGAATAATGATAATGGTTTAGGTCTGTTTTTCACACAAGGCTTTCTTATGGCTTGAGATGACTTAAACACAGAGCAAAACGCTAAAAGTTAAAACCATTAAAGCTTCTCTTGTTGATACAACTGGCCCAGTGACACTTCTGGAACAAACAGAGCTCAGATTCACTGCATGAGCCAAATGATTTCACAATGACCTCAGACCAGATTGTGGTTTCAGATGTGGGACTTTTAGCTGAGACTCTTAGACATATCCTGAACACACAAAGTATTCATAATGAATTCATTTAACATTTCTTCTCTGCTTACCTGACTCAGTACTGAAAGTGACCGGTTCACTGGCTGGTCCTGAACCAAGCTCATTCTTAGGTGTAACTTTGAACTCATAACTACAAGAGAAAATAGAGCTGATAATTCCAACTTTTGTTTCTAGTAAAAAACATTAAGTAGACAGCTTCATAACAGCGCTAATCAATACGCTAGGGTTAGGGTTAGGGTTAGATTGTCTGTAAGGGCAGGACTAAGAGTTAGTGTGTAGCAACTGAAATTAATTTAATCTAATAACTATTGAAGTCCATGACATGGTGTGTCTTCATACCTGCTCTCTGGTTTCAGGTTCTCCACAGCTGTATGCGTTTGATTTGTTGTCTGGACAGACACCTCCTCTCCATGTGGGCCCTTGGTGGAGGAAACTACCTCATATTCTATTTATACAACAGAAACATTATTTGTTGTTTAAAAAATTTAAATGGAACACCAAAGAGAATTCCCAGAATGTCTGAGCCGCTATATTACATTCAATAGACTACATTAATTGTGTTTTTCAGTAAAATTTGGATTTTGGGAATAAGCAAATAAAGAAGTAAATAAATAAATAAAAATGCTACTGTTCAAAACTTTTATTTTATATTTTCTAATGATCAAACAATCTAATTATGATAATAATAATAATGTTTCTTGAGCACTAAATAAGCATATTAGAATGATTTCTGAAGAATCATGTGACACTTTTATTTTACAGTACCAGGGCTTGACATTGGCAGCCGCCCACCCGCCAACACCGGCGCACATTCGCGCTGATGTGACCGAACCCGAGCATCCTTTCTAAATATCTGTCCGA
>JAUCMS010000153.1:6953284-7002273 GCA_032357445.1 Enteromius radiatus | reverse complement strand
ACTACATTAAAACTCAACATTATGCTGTTATAAGTTTGCCTGCAAGTGTAAGCATTCATGCTATATTTTGGCTACAAGGGTTATTACCTAGTTATTGTAAATATTACAGGTACATGAGGAATAGGACTGTAAAATGAAGTGCTCCCACAATATTTATGTAGCCTTAGTGAGAATACAAGGCTCCTTTCAAAGATATTTAAAAAACAGTGTAGCTCCTTTATTCCATGGAGAAAGTAATATAGGTTTGGAATGGGCAACTAATGATAGTTTTCATTTTTGTATCTTATATATCTTGTTAAATCCAACTAAATAAGTTTAACCAATACCCACTCAAGGCAAGCCAGTTCACTTGGCGACCATCTTGGCAGCGATTTTCTATGCAGGTAATGGACATAAAGTATAACTTCTATCTGCTGGAATGGAGAAATACTAAAAATCTGTTAAGATTTGTCAGAAGAACCTTTCGAAGCCATATTTCAAATTAGCAATATAGTCTGACAACAATGGTATCATAAATTTAGCTTCTTAAGCTCAAACCTACGCTAAAATCCAATATTTTTCAGGCTTGCCCAGCTAATGCACATTCCAGAGATGAAAAAACAGACTTTGCATCCATCAAAAAGGCAGTTGGCTCTTTTAACTCTCTTTCCAACAGCTGCCATATTGGGCATTGCAACTTTTCCCATTAATTTCCCAAGTTGTCCATCATGTCCTTCAATACTGTGTCTAGTTTGAGCCAGCAAAGACAGTAATCAAATGCTCTGTCTACCTGTAGTCTCATTGTCTGTTTTGTCCCAGTCAAGGATGATGAAGGAGGGGCATCCTTCCACTGTGACCACAGTAAGATTGGATGGAGGGGTCTTGGGTGGGCCAGTGACATTCAAGTATCCAATCTCCTCATCAGGAAAGAAGCTGAGAGAGTTAGTGACAGAGCATGGCTCTTCCGGACGTTTGTCAGTTCTATAGATCACATGAGGTGCTGAAAAATAGAGTGCAGCCACTCATTGCAAAAGACTGAATCATAAATCAGTCAGAGTTCTGTATGACAGTCCAAAATATTTTAGCCCCATATACTTACCTATGAAACGTTTCTTCCCCGTGGCATCCACCTCAGAGAGGGGATGAGAACTGAATACAGAGGAGTTGTCACCGGTGTCAAAACGACTCCCTAAGATTCAAAGGCAAACATGAAACACCACAAGACCAGAAATTCAAGACTCAAACTACTTATACACAAATTCTCTCATTCTCAACAGATTATCTTGCATGTTTACAGTGCTTTATAGGAAATATGCACAGAAACACTCTAATTGCAGCATTTAGGATTGTTGTATTCATTATAGTTCTTCTAAATATCGAATTAGAGCATACCCTCAAAAACAGAATGTGGTGTTGTTGTCAATGGTGGCTGCTGTATGCCTGGTCTTTCAGTAGTGGGTGGAGCTAGAGGCTTTAAAACTGGTACTGGGTCCATCTGCTTCAGATCAATCACATTTTCTAAAAATTAACATGGATAATGTTTCATTAATTGGCAAAAAACACATGCATGTCTAACAAGACAGTCACCATATGGACATTGACATCTTTATCTGTCTGTGTTCTCACCCTTTTCTTTAGTCTCTGAGACCTGGTTCAGCTTTGTATTTGCTGTAAAAGTAGGCAGCAGATTAGTAGGAGATACAGGGTAATTGTTTGTGGTTAATCAAAGAGTCACTGAAAAGTTTGACCACAATAAAAAAACAAGTTAAATGATGCTGTAGCAAAAAGACAGCTGGAGCTGCTATGGCCTGATAAAAAGTTCAAAGTAAGACTTTTTTCTTTGTGTTGCCCCTTTTAATTTTGTTTTCACTTTAAAAATCAGATCAGCATAAAGAAACAGCTATTTCACATTATCATCATTCTCCAAGGCTAAAAAAAAACACTGCACATTTAGAAGTGAAGGTAAAGTATGTTCTGCATAACATGCACATGGCTGGAATTAACAAAAATAATGCATGACATCAGGTTAATGTCCGCACAGTCAGAGTATTGTGGGAGCCAAATGGGATCTTTTAATGCGGTCCAGACTCTTAGGACTGCGGCTTCTCCAAAAACAGCTCTGAGGGACCAATGCTGTGATGGAGTGCAGACCTACACGGATAAAATGCTGCATATTTACTCAAAATAGAAGTGCGGGATATATTGACCAAAGCCTGTCAATGAATCAATTTCCAAACGTAATTATTTCCAACAGCCATCTCTGTAATGGTCTATTATTCCAATATACGATTTGGAAAACATTCCAGATCATTTTCAGGAACCTAAATTAGTAAGAATAGAAGGTTTTTAAGAGAAGTTGGAAGAAGGACAGTTTCACATTTACTCAAGTAATCATATGTCTGCAAAATGTAGACTTTCTAATATGAGTCAGACCGATGGATGGGATGATGAGCAATTGGACAGAGTGCCTTGATTCTTTATTCTTTATTTCAGTTGTCTTTTGGTTGGGAGAGGCTGATGGAGAAAGTGAGAGAGGCTGGCTAAGTTTTTCAATGGCTGATCTGTCATGCTTTTTCAAAGAATCATAAGCTCTGAAAATCCATCATGACATGAACAGCACATAAATATTTTCTTTGGCCCATTTCATGGTCATGAAATCCAGCTGCAAGGGAATCGTTCTTTAGACAGGAGAAGTTTTCTACCAAACAGGGACATCTATCTCAGACATCATGTTAAAACTGTGTCCAAGCTAACACTATGTACAATTGGGATTCACGGTTTCCTGCGACATGGACAACAAAATCACACAAAAAAAAACAAAAAACACAATACCAGGTTTTAGAACTACAGTTACATGGACTGTAATAAAATACAACATTGCAAACCCCTTATGAGATAAAACTAATATATGCATTTAAAATCCATAAAGGAGTTTACCAAGCTGCTGTCTGGTTCCCTTTGGAAATTTGGACCCCAAAAGTCCTTGATGTTGCACACCATGGGGCACTGTCATAAAATCATTAAAAGGGACATAAGAAAAAAAAAGCAAATCAGAAACAACAATGTTATACATACAAGAAGGTTTGACCATATGTGATTTGACATTAGAGTGAAGAGACCAGGTTTAAAAAAAGAGAGACTTTTTGACAAAAAAAAAAAAAAAAGTTTGAGCTGTAATATCAGGTGTTACAGTAGTCATCGGCTGTTGTGCAGAATTAAATGACAGCGTGAAGAGGATAAGATGGAAAACAGACTTTTGGCAGAAAGAGGTAGACTGTATGTGTTTGTCTTGTCCCTGCGGATAACACATGCATCTTGTCAACAGGTCCGAAGAGTCCACCCAAGAAACCATGTGCAAAGACGAATGTAAACAGTCCACTGAACAAAAACCAATTCAATTATGTTTTTGCCATGTCTAACAATTCCAGGTGAACTAAGAATATTAAATAAACATAATAATGAAAGAAGGGACTTTATAATTAAAGGGAATCTATTAAAAAACAGTTGTCTTTTTTGATCCACTCTGATTATGTCAGATTCATAAAAACTGTAATGTCCAACCATTTGATTAATTTCTTCTTGTCAAAAGTTTATTTTGAACCAATATTAGGAATAAGACTACACATACAAAATACTAATAATAGGCTTAATAATAGACTTAAGAAATTACATTGAGCATTTGTTTTGCAATATGACAAATTATGGATATAAATGGATATTAAATAAATATGGCTTAAATACTTAAAATATATACACAGTGCAGTAACCTAAAATATGTTTTCTCTTTTCTCTTTAGCAACACTGCACTGTACACTAGAGCTGAACTTACAAGCTTCTGCTTGTTAACGTGGTGTGAAACAGCCCCAGTGCTACACATTTCTGAATTTGCACACTACATAACATTTAAAAAGTCTAATAAAACAGTTAGACAAAATGAATGAAATCAGAATGAAATAATAAATTAAAGTAATGATGGATGGATATATATAATTGAAAGATAAACAGTCAAAAGCCCCTCTTAAAAGACAAATGATGTCTGCATTAGTATGAAGACCTCAAATACCTTTCTTCCCCATTCTCTTGCTGCCTGTTGAGTTACGAGACCCGGTGAGTGGCCTCAAAAAGCCTGTTTGATGAACTGAAGGGACGCGACCGTGAGGTCTTGATCTCTGTGTAACATTTCGTGCCAGGAGGTGGGACACAGAAGAAGAGTTGCGGAAGGTGCCTCTGCCTAGATAAACACAAACACAGTCAGCAATGGGAAGGAGACAAGGATTAAAGATTATGGCAGTGGATCTGTTGACTGACTGGATGGGAATGAGCCTGGGAAGCTCACAAAAGAGCACCAGCTATCCAGAAACAGAAGCCAACAGATCTAGCAGAGAAGATGGTGGAAATGGTGTGCGTAGCATTATGACGGTGAAAGTGTTGGACATGAAGAGTCGATGAAGTAGTCAGACACTTGAGGTGAATGAATGGCATAGTAATGTGAGAGTTGGTGCTGTTGGTGATGGTTTAAAGACGACTGGGGGCAGTGGTGGGGCTGTTTCAGTGCTAGTCAGGTGGTAATGGCATTGCCCAGCAGGATGACGTTTGGTGCGGACACTCATAACGCTATTGTGTACAACAAAGATTTATGTGGTTAATATGGACAGGTGACAAACAGCACATTCAGGAGAATAAACTGCAGCTGATATCATTACCCTCATTCCTATTGGCCACCTCATTTGTAAGTGTTGGCTGTGACAGTAGCTGTTCGTCCTTTGGCTGGGAAGTAGCTGACATACAGAGGCAGAACATATTGCAATGATAATGTTTTTAGAAGATCCCTGACCAATAGCTTTTAGTCTGTCTAGATTATCTATAACAGTTAAAGGAATATCTGGCACCAGTTTAAAAAAAACAAACAAAAAAAAAAACGGTATAACAATGAATGAAAAACATCCAAGAATTTCTTAAACCTGTGTTGTTCAATCCTGCTTCTAGAAGGCCAGTGTCCTGCAAAATTTAGAACACATTTGACTGGAAATTTTGAGCAATCCTGATTAGTTGATGCAGGTGTGTTTAATTAGGTCTGGAGCTAAACTCTGAGTCTGCAGTATAGCAGCCCTCCAGAAACAGGACTTGACTCTACTGTCTTAAAGGGATAATGAAAACTACCCCAGGATTTACTCACCCTCACGCTATCCTAGTTGTATATGACTTATTCTCTTGTGAATGTGCATACAACAGTTATTGGAAGCTATAGATTATGGTTTATAAAGTTTTAAATATGGATATATTTCTTATGGTGCGTTCACACCAGATGCGAATGAAGCGTTAAGCGCGAGTGATTTACATGTTAAGTCAATGCAAAGACGCGAATTAAGCAGCGCAAATGGTGCGATCCACACGTTTGACTCACGTAACGCATGATTCGTGCTCAAGTTGAAATATCTGAACTTTGGCGAAAATGGCCGCGTTAACCAATCAGGAGCTTTCTCTAGTAGTGACATGATTACCAGCTAGTAGAGGCAGAATTCCGAAACTATGGAGCACAAAATCATTGTATGAGGAGGAGCTGTACGATACATCTTCGTACTTTAATAGAAAAAGGAATAAAAAGGAAATAAATACTAGTTTCATTAAACCAAAGTTTGCCTATTAGATACACCCAAAACGAATTTTACCTCATGTTTAACCACTACAGGGACTGGAAACGCCTGGCAGAAGCCCCTCACATGATGCGAAATCGTGTTTGTTGTGAAGCGAATTTCACACGCGAATGAAGCGAGTAAACTCAAAATGTTCAAGCGTCCAACTACGCGCGAATAGCACGATTTATTCGCGCAAGTCACGTCTGGTGTGAACGCACCTTTAGTTAAACACACTGATTCACTTTAGAAGGACTTCAGAATCTTAACACCCATTCACTGCCATTATAAAGCTTGGAATAGTCAGGACATTTTTAATTTAACTATATAATGGCTTCAGGGTGAGTAAATCATGGGGTAATTTTTATTTTGGGGTGAACTATTCCTTTAAGTGATACATTTCAAGTTGCCAGATTGCATTCAAGTTTTAAACTAGCTTTCATCGTATGTCTAGGGGTGAAGTTACCCGCTGGTCGACTTGGATGACTCGTCCCCACTGTTACCCTCTCCGCCGCAGGTGAGTTTTGAACAGCATCAGATTTGGTGAAAGCAGTTTGAGGTGTGAGGTTTAGTAGGTTTTTTGGGGTACCTGGCAACCATTCTTCAGGGGTAGGTGGTCGATTTTCAACTTGGGAGTCCGATTTTGGGATGTATTTAGCTGTACTAGCTTGCTGTTTAGTGGTGCTGGAATACTTTGTTGTGGTGCTGGGTCTAGGCTGGTACCAAAAGGTTATGGGTAGATATATAGGATGTGGAGTCAGTTCCTGTATGTTCTCAGTAAAAGGTAGAGTTTCAGTTGTGGGAATATGGGATGTAGAATATTCTTCAGGGATGGATGGATTAGTGCTAAATACTGGATGTTGACTAACATCGGTTTTCAGCTGTGATAAGCTTGTTTGTTGGTCTGTTACTAAGATAAAATTTGCTAAAGTACTATGTGAAATCAAAACTGTGTTTGTCTTTGAATTGCTATATGTGGACCAATCCTGTGTTGTTGGTAGTGGTTTGGTGTTCGGCTGATCAGAATGTGCGATTGTGCTGGACTGGTAGTGAGAAGTGGTTTCTGGAAAATAAGTGTGGGTGGTTTGGTGTTTGGACGTGCCTCGTGAACGCTGGGTTGTGCTCAGTCGATGCAGCTTGGTGCTGGGTTGAATTTTTCTTGTAGGGAGACTTTCTTGAGTTATGGTGTCTTGTTTCTTAGATGGGCGAGGATGTTCCTGGGCAGTGCTGGTGGTGCGTTGTTGGGTTTGTTGAATTGGTGGTTTGGTTGTAGGTGTATTAGGGGAAGATGTTTGTTGTGGGGTTGTATTCAGAAGCTGTTTGGCTGTATTTGGTTGATCTTTGACTGAGATCTGCATCTTGCTGGTATATTGTTGGATTGTAGTGGATGGTTGTTGGGCTGAGCTGGTTTGTTGTGTGGTTCTGGAAGGCGGTGGTTGAGATGTTGTAGGTTGTTGTGGGGTTATGCTAGTATGTTGCTCTGTGAGAAGATTTGCTTGGGTTGTACTGGGATGAGTGGTGGGGTTTTGAGGTTGAAGTGAGATTGTGGTCATTGGACTGGGCAGAATGATAGATGTTTGAGAGGAAGGAACGGCTCCGGTTGAGGTAGTTGGATTTTCAGGAACTGTTGTGGGATTTTCTGCCCTTATTGATGAAACTGTAGAAAAAGACACATTTTGTATAAGACGGTCAATGAAAATAGCACAAAGGAAAAGAAATTAAATTTGTTGATAATGAGACATGTCGTTCTCCTGTTACAGAAGTGAATGGCACATTTTTAGATTTTAATAAAATCCTTTAGCAGGAAATTCATAAACATGTTTTTTTTTCCTCCAACAGTTCCTCCAGCTTGTGCATACAGAGAATTTATGATACACATGAAGGACATTTATTTGGTATTTATCTTGAAAATCACTGTGAAATAAGAAACACTACATGTGCGGTATGAGCGGCTCAATTTAAAACACAGTTTATGTCACAGACATAAAACAGAAGAATTGTTTTACATAGATGGATAATTAATTTGAGTAAAAGCAGGTGAACTTGGTTTGTTTAGTGTTTAAAGATGTCTAAACATTTACAGCTGCAAAGCAAAAAAATTGTCATTTTAGTTATAATGTTGATGCAGGCTCTATGTTTTATGAAGAAAACCAGGTGTGTGTGGAGGTAAAAAAAAAAGATTAATTGTTCTCTTACTAAAGAGAGGCAGAAATGTGTCTTTTTCACAAGTACTTTGGCATACCTATACCTATATATCTCCTTTTTTGACAATTTTACAACAAATTAATAAGAATGCAAAGTAACTAAATTTCTTTTAAGATGTCTGAAGGTCAACATACTAAAATATGTATGTTGCTAATGTGGTGACAAAGGCAGCTTACAAGTTTTTCAAATGTTGTATACTGTTTCACATGCAACTTAAAAAAAATAGTAAGCAGTATGCAGAATATTGTTCAGTATGCGGTGTGCATTATGCTTGTATTCCATTCTGCTAATGTATTATTTTTCTTGGCTTGAAAGGTGAGAAATCATAATTTACCTGATGTTCTGCTTGGCTTTGGAAGGCTAGGATATTTGAATAGAGGGGCTGCTCTGGTCTGGTTAATGTTGTTCACGACTAGAAAGTGGCAGGAAAATTCATGAAATATTTTATATTTATTACTACTCTCAGTGACTGTGTTTAGGAAGGAAAAAGATTTTACCTGGCACTGGTGGCAAGAATGATTCCTGGCTTGCTAAGACTGGATTCTGTTTAGAAAGCAATATCCAAATTAAGTAAAAGATAAAGCAGGAGAACAGTGTGTTGTCCTTAAACTTAAATATTTATGTACCTTAGGCTTCGCCTGGTTCAGTTCTTTAAATGGCTCTATTATTTGATCTGGAAGCAAAAAATCAATAAACTTCTTAGTTTACAGTATGTTTCATTTAAATATCTTTCAGATATTCATCTTAAACATCTATAGGAGAGATCAAAAACAAACAAGACAATTGTTAACTATGACTTTTTGCAAAATTGATATTTTGTAGTGGGACACACCAGCTGTGTTATGGATGACCGGCGGACTCCAGACTCCACTGTTTGTGTCGGTGTCTGCTCGGACCGTAAACTCATACAGAGCATCTGGTTTGAGGTTGTCTATAACTGTGCTGGTGGATGGACAGGTCTGGTAGTTCCAGGTATTGCTGGGTTCCTTCTCTCTGTAGCGCACTGTGAACTGTCTGAGAGGAGACAAAATGGCAAACCAGAATTCATAAACTATGTTTAAAATGGCAGTCAAATCAAGAAAAATAGACCTCTGGTTTGAATAACTCCCACTTGTATAATATCAGCATGATATGGCACTAATGAGCTAAACTCAGATATTATTTATGTATACAGATGCCCCTGCTTACCCTTTATTCATTTTTCCAGCATCTCTTTCTCCTTCTGGCATTTATAAGGTTTTTATGGGTCAGCGGGATCAAATTAGTTGTTTTGTAGAGGGCTGAGGTCAAGCTTTCCACTAACGTGTCCAAGGACAGTGTGTGTGTGTGTGTGTGTGTGTGTGTGTGTGGGTAACTTTGTGCCTAGACTGCAGGGACCATATGTCCCCACAAGGACAGTAAAAACTTCCAACGGTCTCTATGAGCAAAGTGACTTCATAAGGATGTGCTGCAGGATATAAACATGCATAAGACAGAAAACACCTTTGTTTCTGGGAAAAAAAAAAAAAATCATATATGGAAAATCCCAACAATGATATAAAAATATATGTGTGTATCCGTGTGTGTATATATACACACCCAAATTCTTTTTTCCACCCAAACATCTGCTAATTTTATTACAGTGTTTTACGGTTTCCTTTTTCTTTTCATTTTTTTTTACTTTTTTCTAATACTGTGTGGTTTATTAAAGTCTGTTGTTTTGCCAATAAATGTGTGTAATTCGAGTGTCTGGTTGTTTCTGGAACACATGGGCATCTGCACATATGATCCTGTACCTGCTCTGTGTCTTTTGTCTGTGTAATAATTGCAGACATCTTGAGAGAAGGTCAACAACAAACTGATTCAATCCAGATTAACACCCACACAGTACATGGATATGCACACATAGACGCTCAAGGACACATACCCTTCATCAAAACAGTCTTCCATAATGGTATCCATGAAGGGGGTGGTCAGTAGTGTTCCCCAGGACAGCAGCACTGATGACTCCGTTACCGAACCAATCACAATGTTCAGTGGTTTGTCTAGATCCACTTTTCCTGGAGGTCACAAGAAAGCAATCAGCTAAAATTCATTACACATTTTTCACTCCGAAAGTGCTAGTAAATTTCACAATTAAAGGGTTACTCCATCCCCAAAATGAAAATGTTGTCATTAATCACTTACCCAAATGTTGGCTCCATGGCTCCAGCTGCCATTATTGGTTGAACCACCATGAAGCGATGAGAATACTTTTTGTACGCAAAGAAAATAAAAAATATTTCACATTTACTGAAAATTTAATCTTCTCTGTTTCTTTCTACATCACTGTAGCACCCTTTAGGAGAATATCCATGTGGCTTGTCTGACACAGAACCACATACACTATTTGTGTCCGGGGGATATTCTCTAAAACAGAGCTAGAGGAGACGATTGTTGAATAAATCAAGCGTAGCATTACTTCTGGCAGGTCATGTCCAGCTGACTTTCAGCTGATCCCTATCTAACTATAGGAATGCGACACCTAAGCGTCCATATATAAGTTCCTTCAGTATTATCAACAGGTTTCATATTGCTCACTAGTTAATTACCCTCCTCCATCCATCAGGATCCAGCCTTCTGATTCTCCTTGAATCAGACAAATTATAAAATGTGTACTAAAATGATTGAACATTAACAATATCTGTAATACATCTGTTGGATCTGTTCTGTTTACCCTGGGGGGTTATTGCTGCTCTCCTTGCTCTCATCCATGCTATGTACGCCCAGACAGAACCATATCACCAATCCAAACTATATGCTATTTGCATCTTTGACAATAGTGGTCCTGACACAAATGTCATTATTTTTATTTTCTTCACATACAAAAAGTATTCGTGTCGCTCCAGAACATTCAGATTGAACCACTGATGACAGGTGGACTATTCTGACTATTTTTTCTGGCACTTGACAGCTTTCATTACTGGCAGTCAATGGGAGAGTCACAAGCCTCACAGTCTTCATCAAAAATATCTTAAATTCTGTTTATAGAATGGGTGATTAATGACAAAATGTTTCATTTTGGGATGGAGTGACCTTTTATTTACAAAGAAATGGCAAGTAACACATTGCATTAAATGTGAAATTTTCAAGTAGAAAGACTATTTATAATAATTTATACTAATGTACAATAATATTTTCTAGTAAAACATAATTTTCAGTATAGATTCCTATCAATAATCTTAATTAATCTTTTTAACTAAAAAATCCTTTTTTACAATTTACTGAAGGCCAACAACTTTCTGAACTGCTGTATAAAAGTAATAATACAAATGCATTTTTTTAAAGTTGTGGTACAAATTTCCAAGTACTTTTTGGGTTTATACACAGATCTAATTTCATTTGTAGCATCATGTTGCTTACCTGCACACTTTTTCTTAGGTTCCTCAGGGAACTTCGACTGTACAGCTATGAGATACTTGGGTTCAGCATCTAGAAAATAAATAAAGAAACTATTAAATAAACAACATCTTTATACAAGAAGGCTAGAAATAAATACAGTACCTATCTCAGTCTCATAGGGTTGTCCATCTTCAGGTAGCTGGATAAGTTGTTTGGAGAACATACTGCTGCCATAACCCAGGATATATCCCTCCAGCCTGGTGTCCGCATGGGGCTGGATGAACTTCAATACAATGGTGTCTCCGACAACTCTGATATGCACCCTCATATTTTGTCTTTGCTCTGGAATTCAAAAAAGTGATCTCAGATTCACTTCAATCCCTTACATTTACATCATAACTTCAGCTAGGGATATCAGAAATCATGTGACTGTATCTACAACGTTTTTGCCAAGAGACTTGGAATAACAATCAGTCCAGTGTCATATTTTCCTTTCTCAAAGCTACACTTCTACAGTCTAAATGAAAGTGGTTTTGTCATGCACCCATGCACTTGCCAGCTGCATTGCTTCCCTCACAAACATCACATTCTGCCGTTGTAATTACCTAGTTCTGCAAACTATGACAACAAAACACAAAAATACGTAAAAGAATCCCAGTGCGAGAGTCCTGTGGTTTGTTTCTCGTAAATGTGTGCGTTTGCCATTTCTGAAGAATGAATGATGAAACAGAGAACTATGCCAGAGAAAGTTGTTTCTGCTTGAGGGAAACCCCTGGCATTGAGCACTGAGCTCCGGATCACACAAACAGCCCATTATTACATCAGAGCTGGTTTCTCTATGACTCCCAGAGGAATCAGCAGATAAACCGCTGTGTTGCAGAGATATGGCAGAAATCATGTGCCGATGTAACGTGAGAAAACAGTTGTTTTACGGTTAAACATAATCATCTACTAAATCTGACACTTTGAGGAAAATTTTTCCAGACAGCAGGAATATTGATTGATTGGTTAACAACTGGAGATATATCTTCTTGTATATTTCTCCATTAGTTTCAGTAGAGATCTGGAATCAAAAGTCTGAGATTGCATGAGCTCAAATCATTACAGTATAATTCAGAAGATTTTCAAAGGCTTTATCTTCACCAAGACTGCATTTGCATTTAGTTGATTTATCTAGATAACTGTTTTCGGTTTTAATATATTTGACTTGAAATATGCCATTGCTCCAGTCTTTAGTGTCACATGATCTTTCAGAAATCATTCTTGTATGCTGATCATGGTGCTCAAGACACTTGTTTATTATCAGCAATGTTGACAGTTGTTCTGCTTAATATTTTTCAGGAAATAATAATAATAATATTTTTCAGTATTCTGTTATCAGTAGAATTTCAAAAGAATTTTCAGCTTTTAAATGTATTTTTTAACGATCTAATGGAAATTGAAAGTCTTTAATGTCACTTTTGAGATGTTTAATGTATGCTTTCCGAATAGAAAGAATAATTTCCTAAAACAAAAAAAACATTAACCATAATTTGTTGTTTTTGTTGGAAAATGTATGTAATCCAACTTTGTATTTATACTTTAAACCTTATATTTCCACTGCATATCAACAGTTCTATTTTTATTTAAGAAATCTGAGAAGAAACATCTGAAACAAAGTTAACAGTTATTTTAGTTCCATAATATGATGCATTTCTGAGTAAATCAGAATATTGTAAAATTCAGTGGATCTTGGAAAATGTGTGTTGCCTTATTTAATCCCGCATCCATTGCCTGCACACATATTTGGGAAAAAAAAGCTTTGAAACTGAGATGTAGGACAAAGTTGAAGTTCATATTCAAATTCAAGTTGGTTTCAGAAAGGCAATAACTTAAAACAATGCCTAAATAACACAAAAGAATAGCTCAAATGGCCTACGTGTAGTTATCCAATTAGTTTCAGAGGTGGCAAAATTTCATTTTGTTGAAAGTTACAAAATACAAACATTTTCCACCAAGAGTGTTTGAAATCTGAATTTATATTGACATATTGGAGAACTGCTTTAAGTCTCCCAAGCTATGAAGCAGCAACCTCAAATATTTTTTTTCCTCTGGGAGAGTGTGTGCAACACATGACAATGAAGAATTGATAAACAGGGGTTTCCATGAGAACTAGAGATTTAGAGATGCTCAGTGACCGAACAGATGGGTGGCCTGGGATAAATTAGTCAGTGTCATAGGATGAAGAGGTCATTGCTTAGTGGCA
The DNA here is from genome assembly GCA_032357445.1 of Enteromius radiatus. Lineage (NCBI taxonomy): Eukaryota > Metazoa > Chordata > Actinopteri > Cypriniformes > Cyprinidae > Enteromius > Enteromius radiatus. The sequence goes on along the minus strand of JAUCMS010000153.1, from coordinate 6,988,851 downwards.
GTCGTGGAGTTGATGCTTTCAGTATATGATTTATGTCAGTTTGCACAACAAGGGTCTGCTCTTACATGCACCTTACACGTGACACAGGAGAAGGGGAGTGCTGAGGCCAAAACAAATCCAGGCACAGGCACATTAAGTACAGACTCAGTGTGTGAAGTCATTTTTGATATTGAACACTAAAGCAAAATAAAAGTAAACTACATTAATCCACATTCAACCAACGCCCATGCACTAAGCTTTCGCCCACTCAAATATTTCTAACAATCTCACTTCAGAAATTCAAGCTTTAACAGGAAACAGATAATAAACACACAAAAACAAACCTGCCTGCTGATCTGACCTTGTATTTGCTGCCAATAAAGACATCAACACACAATATTTGCTTTGCAATTTCAACAGAATCCATTACTGACATCCAATAAAAATCCATTTTAATGACCTGAGAGGCTTTCGAAACATTCACTGTTGATATAATACAAATTATTTACTGTGTAAATAAACATAATTAATGAATTCTTTTAATGCACATTTGCAGCAAATTATTGCAATATCCCAAACCAAAAAAGAAAACATATAGATATATTATGTATATCTGTACATACAGATTGACAACAGCTGAGCTTGCATCCTTTAACCGGCACCATGCATCCACAGCATACCAGACTAATGACTTCAGTGGTATTGCATTACAACAGGCATACTGCATGCAGGATTTTCATGGATATCATTTCATAAGTTGCATGCATATGGATTTGGAACTAAGAGCTAAAACTGTAAAGTGATATATCGGCAGTCAAATTTGAATATTTATGATCCTAGAACGTGTCTAGAATCTAAGCCTGAGTTGCTTTGTGTTGGTACCTTTTACCGTGGTTGCGGAGGTCAGTCTCAGCAGCAAGATCTTGCTGAGGAAGAGGAGGATGAAGGCTCGCATGTTGTCCTTTTTTCTCAGAGAAAACAATACAGAACTCATATAATCCACTCAAACCTCTTCTATCTAAACTTCTGCAATTGTTCTTTCTTGAATCATATGGTTTCTCCTTGTCCTTTAAAGTGACCTCAGATCAGGTGTCAGTGCACACTCTGTGTCAGAGAAACTGTGTGGTATGGTTTTGTGTGTTTGGAAATGGGTGTGTGATTGTTCGACCATCTATACTGGATTATTAACAAGAGGGAGGGACTCTATGATGTCACACTGTAGCTGTTAAACCTTTAGCTTATCTCTGTCTCTCTCTCGCTGCACCATTTCAGCACACTCTGTATTTCTTCTTAAGTTGCATCTTTCCTTCTGCCTCACTACAGGATCAGCTTCATTAAATCTGTGATAATATCACAAAGCAGTATTTAAGACCCTCAATAGAAGGGAAACTACTTTTTTTATGGTGTTACAATATTACATTTATATTATTTGTGCACTATTTACATTACAGCATAGAGCAAATCCATGATAAACAAATGTATTACAACTAAATTAAATAAATAACTTTGGATTTCACATCATTGGATAAAAATTGTAATATATATATACATAAAATACTTTTTAAAAACTATTTTTATGTTTCATTTAGTCACAAAATTTGGAGAAACGTGAATTACTTTGACTACATACACATTGTACAATTCCTAAAAGAATATGAAACATTTCTAAAAAATCAATCTTCACATTAGACAAGAACGAAGAAACTGAAGCAGGTTAAACAAAGTACTGTTTAGTTACTGAGGATAATTGTTGTTGAGAGAAAACTAATGCATCATATTGTCTTGCCTTTTTTATCCTTTCCCAGCACTGTGTGGCTGTTCAAAATATAATGTAATACCATATGTAACTCATTTCTCAGACTGAATTTATTTAACCACAGCTAAAGGAGAAAAACATGAAGAAATGTTTGAAGATTGATTGGAATCTATTCATTAATAACGAACATATTCAAAATGTACAAAAGCATGTTATTTATAGCATATATATCCGTGTTCCAGGTTTCTGACTAAACATAATTGTTTCCAGTTGATTACCAGAAAATGATTTTAAATATTTGTTTGTACTTACGGTCACTGTCTAGAAGACCTTTGAACATGCCATTGTGTCTCAGGAGTCTCCTGTCTCCTATTAGCCCTGTAATAATAAATTATGGGTCAGACAAACTTCAAATCATCTTTAAAGTTGACAAATCATTGAAACTAAACAAATGATTATGAACTGCTGGAGTGTGTTGAGTTTAAAAGAACTACTGGGATTTTTGCAGTCAGATAGGAAAAGCAATTTTGACGCCATATAGCTTATTTAGCATATGTAATATTTTAAGAATGATATACTGAAAAACGTATAACCCTAATAAAAATTTGTGGTTGGTAATATTTTTTTAAATCTGATGAAAAACAGTGTCAAACTGTAGCGTTTCAAATTATTATTACATTTAAAATGTAATGTAATTCTTTTTTGAAAAAGATGAATTTTCAGCAGCCATTACTCCAGTCTTCAGTGTCACACCATCCTTCAGTAATTGCTCTACCATTCTGATTTGCTTGTAAAGTGACACACTTTTCATTTATTTAATTAATATGAAATATTGTTGGACTTGACAAAGAATTCTCATGCTGTATACAACGTAGAAGTCTAGCGTTTTTATGATTTCCACATTATAAGAAGTCTATTTTAAACAGTGCTTGGACTGAATGATAGGTTTTTAATATTTTGTATAGCCGTTTCTGTCTGTAGTGACCAGGAGTTAGATTTTTTCCACTCCTCACTCTTGGAGGTGTTTCAGGATAAATAATTGAAAATTCAGCACAGATGTTTCATTAAAAAAATGCCAACTACATCACAAACAGACACAAATCCCCAGCCCACAGCATCAGAAAACCATGAATATGAATGTTAAATTTGTGAATTTTATATATATAACAAAAGCAGGCCAGGGACTTTTTCGTATGTGACAGGTCTTTCCTCATTGTTTCAGGACTGACGTGCCTCAGCTGTTGGCAGTAGTCACATGTTTAAGTGCCGTGTTTTTGAGATGTCAGGGAAAGAGGGATTACCACTCTTCTTCTCTCTGTCGATGTTTGTTTGACGTCCCAGTGTCTAAGGCAGCTGTACAGACTTGCATCTTTTAGACTCTAAATGAGAGGAAGCTGCACTCTTGAAGGAAACTGAAAGCACTCATCCGCGCTGGGCAGAACGGATCCTGATCATGGGCCCTCTGGCAGCAGGACAAAATTGTCTGTTAATAAATAATACTGTTGATGGCAGTTTTTCCTTGGGCACAGTGATAATTAAAGCAATGTGCCAAGAGGTGTCTAAAGAACGGATATTAGTCATCTATAAATTTCCATGTTGAATCTCTGTGCATGTTAAACTGCACTTCCAGTGCTCCTGAAGGTCAGGTATGACATTATCACATGAGACATAGATTTGGCTAGTGATTCTTAACCTGGAGATTTAGATTTTAAACGTGTCTTTGTAACCATTTTGTCATTCATTGGAATGGGGAAATCAGTAGGCTGTTCAATAACAGATGCTAGGGAGAGGGGGTGAGCAGGGTCGATGTATTCTTTATTGACTAAAGTCAATGAAATAACCTGTGCGATATTTAAAATGTAGAGTACTTTCTGCCTCATCAATATTTATTTTTTGCATCACAAATGCATAGATTTCATGACTTGGCTATTTTTTAAGCAGATAATGAATGAAAATTCTTGCATATATTCACAAATACGCAAAAGCTTCCTTGCTGATAAATAAGATGGGCTACTCCACCCCAAAACGAACATTTTGTCATTAATCTTACCCCCCTGTCGTTCCAAACCCATACAAGCTTGTTCGTCTTCGCAACACAATTTAACGTTAAGTTATTTTTGATGAAAACCTAGAGGCTTGCGATCATTGACTGCCAAACAATTGCAGCTGTCAAGGTGCAGAAAAGTACGAAAGATGTTGTCTGAATGCTCTATCTGCCATCAGTGGTTCAACCTTAACATCATGAAGCTATGAGAGTACTTTTTGTACGGAAACGGTAAATTACCGGTAGTCACCATTGAGCCATTTTGTAGATCATCCGTTGGACGCATTACGCAGTTCTGTATTAGACGCAATGGAAATATACTGTTTGCACAAATCAAAGCGTGAATACACGAACAAGATCTTTCAATTGCTGCTGACACAGAACTGCGTATTTATGCTGCGTTCTAGGCAACAAGTGTTTTTCCAACCTACCGCCCGCCCGTGAAAGTGCACTGGAACGGTAGTCAATCCCGTGACTTTCCACCGGTGATGTGAACTCGTACTAGATATGTACTCCCAGTTCCGAGTTTAGACGTTATAGCTCACGAAACCACAACGGCAGTCCCTTAGAATGCAGTGTTTATGCAAGTAACGTTAGTACACTAAATTAAAAGGTACAGCAGCTTCTTTTGCCTTGTGCGCCATTTTTCCTTCTCCATTTCCCTCAAATAAGCAAGGAAAGCACATTTGGCGATAGAAATTATTGTAAATGAGCAAAGGCTACCGTCTACAGTACCGTCCGCCACGCTGGTTTGTTTGCATCTAGCTACCACAATTCCTTGCGCTCAGGCATATTTGGCGTGATTTGCCTGGAAAGCTACAAAGTCGTGACTTACGGGCTCAAAAAACTGCCTGGAACGCATTCAGATGACTTCTTTAATACACCTTGACAGACGTAATTGTTTGGCATTGGGACAGCCTTCCAGATTTCATCCAAAGCATTATATAACTTAACTTAACTTAAATTGTGCTCAGAAGACAAACAAAGCTTTTATAGGTTTGGAATGACATGGGGGTAATTAATGACAAAAATTAAATTTTGGGGTGGAGTAACCCTTTAAATTTATTTTAAATTTTAACAGTGTGCCAGTAGGTGAAAAGTGACTGTCTTCATGAGTGAATTACTGAACCATTCACTCATTGACTCAAAATATGAAATCAAGAACATATGTACCTACTGCCTTCCTGCATCTGAATATAACTAGCCTATTTCTGTAGTATGTGTGAACCAAGTGTTATATCAAGTTGGTTAAAGACACAATATGTAAGATTTTTGTAATAAAATATCCAAAAACTGTTATATATTTCATGCAGTTGTGTACTTATCTCAAAAGTTCTGTAGGATTTGTAAATGGAGAGAGCATCGCAAAAACATCGGCCTGGACAGAGACTCTACTCTTGCGCATGTTTTAATAGAAGTGTAAGCAAATATATATATATATATATATATATATATATATATCATTCATTGTGCAAGTAATAGTCATGTGCAGGTGGTAAGGTTATTAAACAGATATAAATGAGCTTTTCATCCGTGAACATGATTTGTGAAAACGACATAACCCAATGTTCAACGCTCCATCGTTGCGTCATCGAACATCACCCTATTGCTTTGAAAATGTGTTCTCTAGTGGCGAAAACTTACATATAGTGCCTTTAAAAGTTCCTGAAAGAACTGATGAATTCTTTGCTTTCCCATGAGGCCATGGGAAAGAATTTGATGGCAGTCAAGTGACACTGATTGATAATTCATATACAGCTTTTTAACAGTCATGTAAGCTTCAAACCCAATGTATTACCTACACAACATACAATTTCGGACACAGCGACGTCTTTCAGAGTGAGTCACTGAATAAAGTAATAAAGAAATACATACTCAGGGAACACAGACTAATTCAGTTTGACTTTATAAATGAGTCATTAAATTAAGCTTCATTTTCAACTATTTTTATAATCAGAGCAAAAACTCATAGAGTAACTGGGTGTTTTGTGTCTGTTTCTTGCTGTTTATATTTCCTGTTTAATGAATTGTCACATAAAACATGTCCCTCTTTTGCAAGTCACTTTGGACAAAGTGCCTGCTAAATAAATAAAAGTAACCTAAATCTAATTTGCAATGTGGGTTGAATATAATGTTTAAATAATATTGAGAGTAATGCTAAATGATATCTACTATGATATGAATTTTCAGGGACACATTTCTTGTTTAGTCAATGAAGGAAACTCAAGTAACCTACAGTACTAATGGGGCCATGGTGATACTGGATAAGCCCCTGGTGTGTGTAATGTTTTGGTACAGATGATTGTGTGTGCTTTGCTCCGCAGCTGTGATTGGCTCAAAGGGAGAGTCGTCTTGAACCAAATGAACTTCACGCACATGTTCCTGCAAAAGAAATGTTGGTCATGACATAAATATAAACAGACACGCATACCAATTAACAAATAAGCGAAAACATAAGCAGAAAAAAGGCAAAGGTGTGGACAAAATGTGCTTGCATAAAACACAAAAATAAAGAGTGCTTGACGCCCTCCTCAAAGGACTAAATTGTCCACAAAGTTCATTGGTGGCCCTTGACATCAGCGATCAGTGGTGTTAAATGTGAGAATTTTTATGTGTTTGTGTTTCTTCAGAGGAAGAAAAAGTGACTAAATGCAGCTGTTGGCAGCTTATGTGTGTGTGGGGAACAGATGAATTCTACTCAGGAGGGTGATTCATTATAAACACTGCCAGAAAAGTCGAAGCGCACAGAATCATTAGGACTGTAACACTGAAAAGTAATGTACAAATGTGCCCTGCAGCAGAACGTTTAGCAGATTTATCACTAGATGCACACCAATAACAATTAAAAATTCTTCCTGTGTCTGTGTCCAACACTTATCTCAAACATATAGTATGTGAGACTGTCTGAGTTCTAGCATATTATACTTCCACATTCTGTCATGGTCGTGTTCTGAATGTGTTGCTGTTGTTTTATTAAGCAAATCCATTAAGTAGAATCAGATATAAGCCCTGCATTAAAATGCTTCTATGCATTGCAATGCTTCTATACTTTTTTTGTGCAGTACTAACACAATCCCAGTGATGAGCAAAGAACACCTGAATCAACTACTTCCACTAGTCTCTTAAGTCTCACTATTACATAAGACCTCATACTCAGTGACGCCTTGATGCCTTGGATTACATACGTGATAGCCACTTTCAAAACACTACTTTTTGATATTGGAAAACAATCGCGCATTATTTTTCCGTTAAGAGTGGGCAAGACCATTTGTAAATTTAATGGGTCTGGTTTCCAGTGTCGTCCATTACCAGTTCTTATTAGCTGTACAAAACAGCTTGTTATGCGGCTTGATATTTTAAACTGGAATCTTGACATGTATTTTAATGTATTATCTTAAATAACATACTGGTTTCTTTGTAGTGCAAACCATACCATTTTTTAAAAATGTATTGAAAAATAAGGTGGATATTATGGACCATTATACAGAATTGGTGCAAACTGCTGTCCCACAACCAAATACAAAATCATCATTTATTGGGTACTTTCAACTGGCAGGTGGCTGTCCTGTGGCTGTACTAACCCCTAAAGTACTGAAATAATTTTAATTGTTTTTTTCCAATTGATGTTTTTAAAAGTTTCTTTTTGATTCTTGCTAGACTGATTTGAACTAAACCCAAAAATTTATGATCAGGAAATATTCCTTTCATAGATACAAGGTGTGCGTAGATAGGTCCCATCATTTTAAGGTAAATATGTTCAAAAGTCTGAAAAATCTGTGTGTAACTGAGGAACTACTGAACACATTTTTCCTGCAATTAAGTACACTTTTTTGGGAGTTAAGTCCATTGCACAATGAGTCCTTAATTTTACACACTGCCTCCAAAACTCTTATCTGTCGTAAAGAATTGGACCAGGTAGCATGCAAGGACCAAAGGTTCAGGACTGTGCTAGCTAACTATTGCTGATTTGCTTTTTTGAACAAGGGTCAAAAGTCTCTAAAATTGTTTGTACCAAAACAGTTACAACAAAAACATTTGGTGGAGATTTAGTAGTGACATCTTTGTCTTTTGGTTGTTATGCCATAAAATGTTACTACCTAAACAGTCACTACGATAACATGTCATCATTGTTTCAGTAGTGACAAGAGAACACATAATTGGGGGATATAAACAAACTTGTATGCTTTACTAGTGTTTTAGTATGTGAGTGAAAATTCAGTAATGTTATGCGGTTGCTACCAAAGAATTACTGTAACTACCAAAAATATTTTGTCACTACCGAAACATTAAATATATTAAATATTATGAATTATTAACCAAGATGTTTTGATACATTTTAGTTCAATGTATATTCAAATGAATAAAATCCTTAACTTTGAAATCAGTATGATCAACTTTTTGCTTTCTGCACAGAAAAATTGGATTGAAAATACAACAAAACTCATAAACTGCACTTGAAAAAAGGAACTCTTGATTCACCTCTGAAATAAGTACTTAAAAAGTAATATATATGTAAGATGTAAGAAAAAACTCCGTGTACCTTGATATTCTACAATTTCCATAAATCCATAACGTACATTCCGTAAAATGGCCGATATATTTCATGCATTTTAAATGCAGTTTATATTTTTCAAAATATAGAAAATCTGGTGAAACCCTGAACAACTGCTAATGTTTTTTACTTGTCTGATCTCCGTTCAGTTTTCATTCATTTTAAGTAAATAATATAGATAATGTACAAGTAAATAGTCGTTATTCCTAATTGGCCAAGTTTGCCAAGTCCTGCCTAAAAACACAAAGGCGCAACATAAAACATGGTTACATACCTTTCATATTAAATGGTATTATTTGTAGTAATACCGAAGTTGTAAAGCAAATTCTGAACTGGAAGTTGCTTTACACTTTAAACTGTATCCCCGTTGTATTTACAACATCTTGACCAGTAGGTGTCGCAATGTTTTGAGCGCGTCAAAAATTAATAATTTTGAGAAAAGCTTTGTCATTTCAGTACTTACAAGAACTGTAGCATCTACAGAGAGAAACCCCTGCCTCGTAGCCAATGCAGCACCTAAAATAATCTATACTTATCTAAAAATCTATACTATACTTTTTTACAGTCATTTTATCATCTGTTGTTGTGTGGTGCATTAATCACACTTCGACATATTAAAAACACAAACGCCGCTCTCTAGCGGTAAAACTGTGAAGTGTAACTGCAACAGCTTATTCAGTTACACTTGAAATGTCGACAAAATCATTGGACCATCAGTTCTTTCACTACAGACATTGCAAAGAGAAAAACACTTTCTTTGTGGCTCAGGCCCTCAGCCTCTCAGCCTGGTTCTGATTGCAGTCGTTTCTCATACTCTCTCTACTTAAAACACTAGCAAACAAATAATGGATAATTGTGTCTTTCACATGTTACACATTACCACATTAGTCTCCATTTGTTTCTTATAATATCAACAAAAGAAGTATGTGACTCTGGAGATCTTTCCATTATCACTAAATGATCAATACACCCAAACTTGAAACAATATCAATGTTTAATCACACTCATGACATTATACTGCACATATCGAGTCTGTCTCAGACTTCTGGATTTCAATGTTAGAGCCATTTACATTTTCATGCTATAAACTGTTTATAGTTTATAAATACAAAACATATCACTTCAGCACATGCTGTAGGTGTAATCTGGGCTGTAATCTCTACTTTGACTAATTGTAGTGAGTTCTCTACTCTCTTTAATTAGCTCTGATACACTGAAGACCATCAGCCCAAAACACAGTATATCGCTCAGACACCATACATAACGGCCAACAATACCTTAGCATCTGTAATAAAACGTGTAAATAAAAGTCTCCAGTATAACAAAGTTTTATTTCTCACAAAAACACAAAGGCATCGATCACAATTGACAGTTCTGCTAAATCCTCACTTAATTAACGCCATAAGTAAATGATGACAGAACAGTTTTCACTTGTAGGTGAACTATACCCTTTAACTGATACACTTTTAAATAATGTAAAAAATACATACAAATGTCCATTATTGCAACAATCATTGCTGGAAGGAGGTGACGTATACTCACTAAGAATATAAGTAAGAGAAATAGCTGTAACCGTTGTTGTCATATTTTTCTACTTATTTAAAATGTCTTTTTGATTTTGAGCAATCTTCAAATATGAAGGAAATAGCTACATAGAAAATAGCTGCCTGGATGCTTCCAAAATGGCCACCAAGTGAGTTTACTTGTCTTTTAAATATTTTAAATTAGCATTTGATTTGTCTTAATACAGAACAGCTTGAAAACTCTGACAAACACTGAAAATATAAAAGCTAATGTACTAAGAGGGTAATACAAGATTAATGGTGTGCGATTCAAGTAACTGTCAGGATTAATGCATCAGGGATCTTTTACTTTGAACATAAAAAAAGATTGATTGTGTGAGAGACAGGAATAGAAGGCACTAACAAAACATTTCAATCAATGACAAGGACATTGTCTGTGACCAAAATCCCGTTTTATGAAAGAACAAAAAACAAAAAAGGTAATAAATAAATCAAAAACAAAAGAAATCTTATTTTAAGAAGTATCCATAGGTAGACATTTTAATTAGCGATGGCGATCTCAGAATGGCTGAAGATATACTGCTCTGGAATCACTAAGATGACATTTCCTGAAAGACAACGCAAGTTTCTGGAAGAGGAATATATGACGCAAATCAATACAAACACTGTATTTAGTATAACTAAAAAATAATAATAATAAAAGTCTGAAAAGCCCTAAAGATCCATTGATGTTTACACTAGATGCAACACTGGAGACACAAAGCATACTGTTACACTGTAACATGTTGTTCTCATAACCTTGTTTACTAACCTTCATTGTTTTGCATTCAGCAGGCTATTGGACTTTGGACAGCTATTGACTGCTGGAGGAACTTTCTCTTTGATTATCCATTGTTCTGATAAAATTACACGAGGGGTAAAAAGATAAGCAAAGCTATAGATTATTAAAGAGACATCTTGAAAAAAAAATACTCACATTTGATGCTGCTTCAAAAAATCTGCAAACTGACGATCTCTTGTGTAGAGTTCAAGGATGCGGATGCGATCTTGAATATCCTATAGAATGCACAGGAAGAGAAAATCCCAGAAACATGCATCACATTATCGCTTTGCTTCACATTAAATTTCTCTTGCACGCCTGAAGTGATGTATACAAAGTAATTTGTTGTAAACATAGGCATGCACAGATCCATACCTCCTTAGTGAGTTCACTGTTTTCATAAATATGCCGTATTTCTTCGCTGCTGAACTCTGTGGATGCCTCTGCACTGGCGCTGCTGTGAACTGGGGGCTCGGGGTACCGCTGGTAGTAATGGCTGTATCCTGTAGTTAAATCACTCTCGAACATGGGGTTATACTTAGTGGCCATGTCTAGAAATGGTGGACTGTCTTCTCTCCTGCATACAAACATGAATAGACACGAAAAAGGTCACAACAGATATCTGCAAGGTTAAGAAGCCATGACTTAAAGAGTCAGGGGAGAAAAGATCAGCCTTGTTGATGAATTAATGAAAATCTCATAATGGAATTAGTGGAGATGGAAGCTTCTTTCTAGGTGCTGCACATGTGGTAATTAAAAGGTATTTGAGTAACAAAAGAGCATCGACAAAAAAAAGTAACTGTCCAATTTATAAGTGAATGCTTTTATTAATATTAGTTCTAACAATTATTTACATGTCAAAGTTGAAAGTTTTCATTCATCACTGTTACAATTCTTTGCTTAAATTTTCTTTGAAATATCATGGTTTTTATTGAAATTGTTAGATTTTAGTTAAGAAGCACCTTTCCAACTCTTCTGCTTTGCTTTACTCAAGGTCAAACTCTAATCAAGGGTTTGTGTCAGGTGATCAGCTCTGAGCTCAGACCTCTGAGGTAAAGCTTTTATAAACTGGAGTTCCCTCACATAAGACAAAGTTAGAAAGAAAATATAATAATGTGCAGTGAAAGTGTGTGAGTTTTGTGTGAGTGTGAGCCATGATTTACCAGACTGACACAGTATGTGTCTTACCGTACTGGGTCCTCTGTCTCATCCTTGTCATATTGGTCTCTCAGAGTTCTTGCTAGGAAGAAGATTACACCTGACGCCACCAGAAGGAACCCAGCAACAGATGCTATGGCGATGCCAACTACGAGTGGCTCAGAAACATATTCTTCACAATGTTCTCCTCTGTACCACCAGTTTTCCCCAACACGGCATCTACAGTGCAGATAAACATACAAACAAACTTAAAACACTTAAGTCAAAGCCAGTCTAGTAGCTATTTTAAAATGAATGAATATGCCATTCTCCAGGTAGAATCTTCTCAATGCACAGTACATGATCTGTAATCAGTTTTCTTAAATGTGCACGTATACAAAATGTATTGAGTAATCAAATAAACAAACCTGCAGATGGCTCCTTGGCCTGGAATGACATCACATTTCCCATCATTCAGGCAGAAGTCATTTTGAAGGTCACAGATGCTTTGGCAGGGTAGTCCATCCACACTGAAGTAGCCAGCATTACAAACACATTCAGCTTCACCTGACCATCGGTTCACTGTACATTCAGCAAACTCATTACATGCTTGAAACTTGCACGGGTCTGCCTGTTCCCCTAAAACAAACATACATATACCCACCACATAAATGAGGCACAGCATGTGACGAGGTACCTAAATACATCATTGACATACTGTAGGACCAAAGGTTTTCTGATCTTGTCTGACCTGATTCGACATCCAACGAATATTTGTCAATGGCGAGGTTCATTGTCTGGTAAGCTGTGTTGCAGAAATCCTCTAGAATGAGGTAAACAACAGTATTGACTCCACGAGGGACAGGCTTCCCAAACTTCATACGACTATTCACCACAATACTTCCATTCCTGAAGTTCAAGATCTCCAGGTTTTCAAAGTGACTGAGGTTTGACTGAAGATATGGCACAAGCTGAGGGACATACAATATCAATAATGAGTTCATAAACTCACAAACATAAAATGTATGTATTTATTTTTTCCATTCAATGGTATATAATAGAACTCTTCAAATGCAGTCATGGAGGGCCAGTGCCCTGCAGACAATATCAATGATCCCAATCTAACCCAGCTATCTACAATTTGCAAGCACTTCCGGACATCTTCTTGAGCTTTTTGAGAGTGTGTGGCCCAACAAGACTGGAGCTGAAGAGCCCTGGTATAGGTCCTCAACCTTGGTCCTGGAGTACCCAAATTTTTGACGTCACACTTATCTGACACAATTTAGGTGAGTTGGGAGTACTCCATGACCAGGGTTGGGAACCACTACCACATAGTATAAAATATTGTAGGGGTTCTCAACTCTGGCCCCCAAGGTCCACTTTCTTGCAAGAAAAAACTTGATCAAACTGATAAGTGGACCTCAAAAGCTGGGGATGAATCAGTAAATAATTTAAAATGGACCAGGGATCTCCATTTCTGCTTTTGAAAGGGTCACCTTCTAGCAGAATTGAGCTCCCACACATCTGCCTGTAAATGCCTAGTGATCCTGAAAACATTGATTAGCTAGTTCAGGTGTTTGTAGTTGTGGCTTGAGCTAAACTCTGCTGGAAGGTGATCATCCAGAAGCAGGAGTGGACACTCCTGATATGGACTGATGAGCGGAGGTTTGACAGGATACGTGGTTGAAGAGGAATAACAAGTAATGGGAGTACTTTAGAGGAGGTACACTACCAGTTCAAGGAACCGTTGCTCCAAGGCTTTGTACTCTGCAGAGCTCTTATTGAACAGATCCTCTGAGAATATCATGTTAGTTACACGAAGACTGAAAAACACTATCAAAGCTCGCCCAGGGTTCGTTGGCAAGGCTATGCTGGAAATGTCATCGCCCTGGATGATACCAGAGATGCCACTACCCTCTTCCTCTTTGTAATGAATCACATCTAGAGATGTAGTCATGTCTTCTGAATTTAAGGTATGTACCAGCTCCACCTCGGCTGGGGTAAGAGTGGTGATGAGGGAGAAGGGTGGTTCTTTCTCAGGTGAAAGAGGTGTTGGGTAGGCTGGGCTTGCTAGTTCAGTGCTGACCAATAGGATCTCATCCTCTGTTAGAACTTCCTCTGAAAACTGTATTGCTGAAACATCTGTTGGTACAAAATCCTTCTCCTCTGCCACTGTAGTTCTGTCAACAGATTCTTCCTGTTCCTCTTCTTCAACCTCCTCTGATTTTTCCTTTATGATCACAGCAACTTCAGTTTCCTCATCCTTTTGCGTTTCAGTTAAAACAGTTTCTTCCTCATGGTCCCTCTCTTCTTCTGCAGGAAGTATGTCTTCCTCTGGTTTTAGAGTAGATTCTGCCTCAGCCACTTTGACTGGCATCATTGTGGGCACTTCCTCAGCCTTAACAGTAATAAGTTCAGAAGTTTCCTCAGGCAAGATCTGGTCCTCTTCAACCACTGTTGTAATTGTGGAGAATTCATAGTCCTCAATCTGTGGCATGTCTACATCAATCAAAACCTCTTTCTTACTTCCTCTCTCTCCAACTGGCTCTTGAGCTCTAATAAGTACAGTTACCCAGTCATCTTCTGCACCAGATCCAGATGCAGGATTAAAATCATCAACTGTCAAGCCACTGTCTTGCTTGTCATCAATAATGGGACCTACAGCTTCACCGTCCATAGCAAGAGTTTGGTTGAGAAGAAACTGTGACACCAAGTCATTGTCTTTAAGGTCTGAAAGTAAGAATAAACAAGCATCTTGAGTCTTTCACCACCATGTTGGTGTAAATAAATAGTGTCCAATCCTGGTCCTGGAAGGCCACTGTCCTGCAGAATTTAGAAACATTCCAGTGGGTAAAAATGTTGGAAGAAATCTCTGCAGGATGCTAGCCCTTCAGGAGCAGGACTGTACAACCCTGCTGTAAATCATTGTACGTGTGAATGTTGGTCATTATCCTCTGAGGAACTACAGCTGGGATAGTTTATGAGGTATGTTGACAGCATGGTCTCCCATACCTTCTTCTTCTGACATTGTAGAATCCAAATGGTCATCAACAGTAAAGACCTCCTTCATCACTTCTCCAGGCAGCTCAGATGGTTTTTCTACTGCTAAAATATCATCCTAGACAAGAATCAAAATAAAACAATTGATTCCCAGACTTTTTGTAAGTGATTAGTATTGTTCTTGCTAGGGTAGCAATCAATTTTACTGCTCCAGTTTTTACTTTTGTAGAGTTAGGATTTGTTGAAATTGTTAAACATTAAACTCTGGTACAAAACTCGCTCACGTTTCCTGTTCTCTGTGCCAAGAATACTACCTCAATTTGTCCGCCTTGTATATGTAAATATCTAGTTGGTATACTGTAGTTGGTGACTTCACTGCCACCTTGACAGAAATGTAACTCACCTTGTGGTCAGGGTCTAGAGATTCTTCTACAGGATGGGTTTCCTCTGGAGAGATTTCCACTGACAAGAGAACAAAATAGCATTAAAGACTGCAGAGATATACTTTAGCGGACTAGTTGCTATAAGCAGATAGAGCAGTACCATGCAGAGCCTCAGTGATGTCGGGATGAATGTCAATAATGGTGTACTGAACAGTGGGCCCTTCTGAGTAACTAAAAGTGCCTTCTACCATGTTGGACTGAAGATTAATAAAGTCCAGTGTCTCACTGCTGATCTCTTCACTGCTGGTCTGGAGGGACACAACATATTCCACCAATACTGCCTTTTCTCCACTGCAAGAGAAGACAACACAATGGATGTCTATGAGTTTATATTGGATACAATTCGCACAGAAAATCGGCTAGTGACAATCACAATAATCTCATGTTGTGTAAATATTTTCAAAACAAAGTATAATTTTAAGGTGTTTCTGTCAGAATAATTTCTTGCCCCATAGACCTCCATAGTAATTGCATGACTATAAACACAATTCCTGATTGTTTATTCTAACTCAAAGAAAGACTGCAACATTCTTTCACTCACTAACCTGCATTCATGCACGCAATCAAGTCTAATTTACCTTGATGGATCCATCTGTGGCCTACAGGAAAGATAAAGTTCAAATTTTTAGCATTGGCTTATGCTGCATCATCTATGGCATGTTGCAATATGGCTGCTTATGTTCTTGTAGATTTTATATTGTATATATTATTTTAGGATTTAAATTCTAAAACAATTCTTTCTTTTCAAAATATTTTGCTTAAACTGTATGCTTAATCATTTGTTTAATGCTTCTTGGTTTTGTATGTTTTATTCCAATGCATTGATATTCATACAATATTCAAATGCAGATTGGCTAAATACTTTTTGGAGCCACTGGATAGCAAGTACAATAACAAAATTAAACATGCACTTACTCACCTGATGTTCAATACTGATACACTCTTGAATCCTGTCAGTTTCTTCAAAGCAGCTGAAATCTGTATGAAGTGACAAACACAGGCAATACAAAACCAAAATGATATACAGTAGTAACTAAGGCTGGTACAGAACGACAGTTATACATGACATTAGTGTGAACATGAAAACAAGTATGTATGTGTTATACCTTCTCTGTGATCATTTGAGCGAGTCTGCCATGCTCACTACTGGTGGAGTTGAGCAGCTCTTCACTCCATGGTTCTCCAGTCAATAACATAGCCAGCTCCACCCTCTGCTCAACCAGAGGACGTGAAGGCAAAGCAGCTGCTTCCTGCTCAATCTCATTAGTGATCTACCACAGACAACACAACACACACACTTTGTTTACCAGGTGTTCAGTATTCATAATTCAGTTATATGTATATTTTTTTGCAAGTATCATAATTCACGAGTGCATCAGATTAGAACCAGACTTGACTTTATATCAGTATAAACAGTATGTTTCAGCCTGCCAAACACTTACCTCAGGATCCACCTCCACTGTCATGCCAGCAGATGGTGCTTCTGCAGTAACTTCCTTCACGCTCTCTGAGACAACCTCATCTGGAACGGCCGTGGTCACCACCACAGTAGTCGCTACTGGAAGCTCATCACCTACAAAGGTAGTTATGGTAATTATTTATATCTTCTGGTGCAAGCAAATGTAATAATTTCTTTTAAGCTTATTTATGATTGTTTTAAGTGTATTTATTTCCAATTACAGCATTTAAAAAATTAATAATTGCATACAATTGTTTGAATCAAAATAGAACCTCACAGAAAAATCATAAGCATTAACATTTTCAGACCACAGTTTTGGTCTTTCTCTCATCAATTGTTTTCTAAAAATAGCCTAGTTTAGACATTCAAATCATTTTTATTTTAAAACCATTTCTATTATGCCACAACAAATGTGCATCAGTATCTCATTCTACAAAAAAAATATATAAAAAAAAATATATATATATATATAAAAAATTAATATTTAATATTAAATTAATTCATTAATTAATATTAATATTATTTAATATTAAATAGTTCAATAATGCAACATTAATACAATATTGTATATCTCAATTCCAAAAAAAGCTAAATTCTTGTGAATACTTGGAAACTAAATCAAAAATATGCAGACAGAGTTTTCATGATTTGACCAAGAAAGTTTTGTAAGTTTTGTAAGTTTTTTTTTTTTTTTTTTATGTAAGAAACTGCCAGCAACAACAATAGACAGACCTGGTGACACATGGTCTTGCTCTTGGGAAGACTCCTCAGGTCTGTATTTAAAAAAAAAAAGACAATAAAAATGAAGAAGGGCAGCTTATAATGATAAGAGTTAACTATTCAACCACACACACAAGTTAATGAACAGTACATTTAATTGAGCAGTAAAGAACAGGTATGAAGGGTGTATACCTGCATACTGAGTATGTAGGTGTATTACTGAGAAGAAAGAGGAAGACGAAAGGTGAGGAGAAAAACTGACTCAGTAAGACAGAACTCATCTATTACAATAAATAAATGGAAAGGGGTATTCATAAAAGGATGGGTAGGTGTAAACAGGTTTTTAAAATGTTATTGTACCTTTTCCGGCCCGTCTGTGTAAGTCTCTGTTATGGACCATAAAGATTCAAAAGACAGACATCAGATATGCACATGCACAAATTACACCCTATCCACAACAAAAGTATACATAATTAGTACAATGTTAATTATACAGGTCTTATGCTACATACACTGTAGATCAGTGCTAGGTGTTCTTCTGATTGGCTAAAAGCAGCACCCATCTCTAGTATAGAGAGTTTTTCTGTCTGGCACTGGTTCATCCAGCTCTTGTATTCTTCCTGATTGGGGAGGCGATCCAAGAAGATTTTGAAAGCCTCCCATACAATTTCCTGGCATGCTAATGTAAAAACAACAACATTGTATTAGTGCAACAAAACACATCAGAACAACAAGTAATACAATCATACTTCTCTTTTTAAAAAATTTTCTGAATAAATGAACATGCCTTTAATCTCAAAAATTAAAGCTCAGCTACCAGTGTTACAGTTGAAAACAGCAAAAGAGGAGTCAAAAATTAGTCCACATCCTCTCAAGTCCATGAGAAGAACAAGACCCACCTCTGGTCTTGTCTCATACTCAACCCTTTTCTAAACTCAGTAATGTTCTGGTCTCAATCTTGACAGGACAGGATTTCACAGGATTGACCATTTAAGTGAGGATTGAACACTTAAGACACTAGGCTCTATTGCCAGGATTTTTGAGCTTCCCACAACAAGCATACAGCTCATAATGCTAAAAAAAAAAAAAACAATACAGATGCTAACATATAGCCTAACATTACATATATAACATATAGGCTGCTGTTGTTAGAAATTACTTGGAATTAGTTTAGTACTTTAGTGCTATAGTACTATGGAATGACCTCATTTTTGACAGACATCATATTAAAACTGTGATAGTTTACAAACAGAAAATTGTAATCAATCAGTACCATCATATATGTCAAAACACCATGGATTTACCATCTGATACATCACTGCACCACAGTATTTATCCCAAGTAACCTGGTAATACTGTTTCTTTTATTTTTGAAAGGATGTTGAAATTGACATTCTGTGCCACAGTTGCTTACACAAATATAGGTGCAGTTTCTTGACAAAGACAGCAATTTGTTGTACAGATGACATTGTAGTGCAATCACAAACTCTACTTTTACAATTAGTGTCTCAATGGTGTGCTTAGAGAAGATCGCTAACACCCTTGATCTCTGTCATGGATATTAAGGCTTTGACCTTACTGGCCCCAATCCAACGTGTTAAATGACATTTAACCCCACCATACTGTCTTCTAATTTGTTAAGGGAGAAATCACACGTGAACTGTGAAAGACTGCCTTGACGTCCATCAACACTAACCCGAGACCTCAGAGTGGCTCTGACTGCCAAATGCTAATGAGATCTCATCTTTACATACTCAGCTTTCAGCTGTATAGAACAGCTTGCACTAATTAAATATTATTTAATGGAAATCTTTGTAGAATCTTGAGAGACGTTGAGGTTTAAACATAAATGTGTCTTGGATTCAGATCTTGTTACTTGGATCAGATTTTGTTATGGGTTTAGAGCAGTGTGCTTTTTCTCATTCCTTTTAGCTGCCAGAACACTTTTCAGCCAGTACTTCATCAGCTACAAGTCACTTCTTGGCTTTGAGTACTTGGGTCATTCCTGTTATGCACAGTATCTTTAGAGTTCTGTAACTATTAAAAATAAGCATGCTTTGTTGTAACATAAGAATGTCTATAAAAGAGTATATCAGACTCTCAAAAAATATTATCTGGTTAAGCTCAGGCATTAAACTTTATTATAGCTTGAGACAAAAACAGCATGAGATAAACCAAACATTACAGAGCTAATGATGGTTTATGTTTGTGCTGCTGTTTGTTTAATATAAAGGGTGCCATAGAATGGAAAACTGAATTTAGCTTGGCATGGTTGAATAATAACAGTTCAGTACATGGACAAAACATACTGTGAGTCTCAAACACCATAGTTTCCTACTTCTTATATAAATCAAGTGTTTGCAAAAGACGACTGAAAAAAGGTCAAATTCCAACACAACACAGTTTCGTAACAGTCTAGAGGCGTAATAGTTACGCTCACCACATTTGCATATACCCGTGCTACTGAAATGAGCAACGCTGAGAAACAGCCAATCAGAGCAGACCTCCTCATTACTATTCGTGAACCTTCCAAATAAGGCAAAAACAGACTGTTTCATTCTAGGGTCAAAATCTAGGGTTGTAAATAGACCTGTAAAACCGTTTCTGAGCATTTTTTCCCCTTACCTTCTATGTACATATCAGACAACAATTTAAAATTTTCTCTCAATGCATTCTATGGCACCTTTAAGGTCTATCTTCTGTTTTACCAAAACAACTAACAGAAGATAAAAATGAATTCAAACCATAGAAGTGCTCCTTTCAGTTCTTTCACACTCAATTCTGTATGTATATTAGTCAATGAATGCAAGTACAAGCAATACTATACACAGATTATACAATGCTATTACTATTAATACTTTTTTATTACTAAAAGTATAATTAGAATTAGTAACAGAGTCTCACCTCTGAGCTGGTAGTATTTGAGGTGGTTACTGATGGCTTGCTGCACTGTTTCTTGACTGCAGAGGCGTACTCCACTGGACAGAAAAACATTACGCTTATGTCTTGGCAAGAGTCCATGGTCTACAGGATTCTCCACAAACCTTTGAAACATTCTTTGTGAGCGCTTATCTGGATGTCCAAACACGGGAATATGGTCAACTTCCACTGAAAAAAAATATACAAACAAATTACTTGGAGCACACTCCCACCTAATAAATATATACACATAGACACATACACACCTGCAGAAACATCCACCTGGCCTAGTGCAAAAATACAGCCCAAACAGCACAGGATACATATCCATATGAGTGCCCACATAGTGACTTCCTGTAGCTTGTAAATTAAGATGTGCGATAGTCCCTGCTTCACTTCGGAGGATGTGACCAAGCCTTCCTACACCTGTGCATACCTGTTACACAGATACTTACGATAGTATATTGTTAAAAAGTGCTATCCAGGTTGTCAAAGATGAGCACAGGTGTATAACCGTGACAATCTTCTGGCAGCTAGGCAGATGGAAGGGATTTTCCTTTTTTCTTCTCCTTCTAATCTTGTTTAGTAATCCTGTAGTGCAGCTAATCAAGAAGTAACTGGAAGAAGCAAGAATGCAAACCAAATATACATGTGCTGGAAATGAGGAGTCAAAGAGAAAACAAGGAAAAGGTGATTTGCCAGATATCTATACGCCAAATTAATATGAAACCAATATACAGTTTTCAGTGGAGGCACACTATAGTGATGCTTATGTAATCACTGCTCAACTGAGCACTTGACCACCTTTAAGGTTAAGGACGGGTATTAATGATTTGACCCTTAAAGTCTGCAACAACTGCAAATGAACTGGAATCAAAAATGCTTTAAGACTGAGGACAAGTATCACTATTACTCTGTGTTGAAACAATCAAATCATGTCAAATAAATTAATGCGATATAGCAGTACAAGGTAATAAATAAGTACAAGACCAAAAGTATGCAACTACTTAGGTGCAATAAAATGGAAGTAGTGACAGATCTATTGTTCCATATTGTGACATTCATCCAAAGGAATGGGTTATCAAAGGGGAAAAAAGGTAGGACAGTGACTTATACAGCCGTTGTTGATTGAATTGAGGCAGATCTAAATGTGTGCTTGCAACTGAATGTAAAAAAGTGGCAGTGTTTCAGTGGAAACGACTGGAAAATCTGGCATACATCTAAAGAGAAGCCTTTTTTGATGATGATGATGTAGTTAATAAGACACTAAAGCCACCCTAATTACGAACACTTAATAGTTAATCAGCCATTTTTATAGCTGTCCTATTGTTATGTAAGCACTCTAAAATCGCAGCCAACAATTTTTACTGTTAGCATAACAATGTAATGTTAGTAGCAATGTTAGCTTAAAAATATCTGCTACATCGAAAGCACGTCTCAATGTTTAACGAAGCAAAGCCCTTGCTAGTGGCAAAATTTATATTCGCAATACAGATTCACATCTGGGAAAAATAGCTACCAGGTAGACCTGCAAACATGCTTCTTTTGTTGCCCTCTACAAACCTGACTGACAAGGATATCACAGAAAAACGTGTGATTTGTTTTAGATTCAGGGCCATTATTTAGGAAACAATTAATTCTAAATAAGATTTAGTTTTATATGTGGCTGTACGTGACTTGCATGGCTAAGGCTAAGACAGGATTTTGTACCCCCTGTGCTCACACACCGATTTAACTAACACAATACAATTACCGTACAGGTGGCTTAGTGTCTGTGTCCTAAGAAATGAACCACCACAAGTACAGCAAATAAGAAAGGTTTGTAAAAATACAGGCCAGCCCTATTGAAGCGTTCTTTGAATTGAGTTTGAAGACTGGTTTGAAGATTTTTACGTTGTACCACACTTTCATACGACTTGTTATTATTGTATTACTGCTACTATTTCTGTATTATGTATACTTTGCACTTTTGTGTAAAAACATTTACCTTTGTTAGCCTGATCAAACTGTTCAATAATTGATCTTTCCAAACCATTTATCACACTGGAAATGGGAGGTGCATACGACAAATATAGCATAAAAATAAATTGTATAGAAGCATGCCGTTCCAAAAAAATAGTCAGCAAATGCTACCATATAGCTTCCACCAGGTTTTACAGACCACCTTGGTACACACTCTTTAAGATTAGTAATCACGGTTTACCAGCTAGTATACACTAGATTGAATAAGCAAACAAACAGAGACCATCATTGTACACAGACTGGAATGCTGGGATTACTGCAAGAAGGTGGGTGGTCTACAAATCAGTTTAATCCCTAACTGCCCGCTTAGTGTTAAACCTATACCATCTCTGCACGCATTTGGCCTTTTGATGCTCTACTTGGCTACTACTACTGAATTAGCCAATCAGAACAAGGATTCATGCCACACCAACTCTTTATCCAATCATGTGTCTAGACAGGTTTCTCATACATTCATTCATCACAACTGAAGCCACTGTTATGAGAGAGCATAAACACAGTACAAATCTCCATTTTATTATTTTTGGCTTGAAATATCAATCATTGTGTGCCATATGTCCCCTTCAAGGAAAGTTTGTGCTACTTAACTCGATAAAAACAAAAACATACAGAGAAATTTGAGAATAAAAAGAAAAAAACAATTTATTGTTTCATCAACATTTATTTCTTTCTAAAGTTTTTCCAACAGTGTATACAAAAGCAAAAAATTAATATAAAAGGTTCAAAATCAGCTAAAATATAAATATATCTAGCGTAACTTAATCATGTGAACCTAAAAGCTTAAAATCACTGAATGACATTTCCATGATCTGTCCTATCTTCTGAAGATTCAGGTCCCAGAGAGCCTTGCTGAAATCTGTACAGGTGTAGGATGAGGTCTCGAATCTCCTCCCGTTTACCTCGCACCTGTTGCCGTGGGAACCAGTGCTCCAATCTCAATGGCAAGTCAAAATCTACCACAGGGTCCTTAAGAATATACAATTAGCATTGCTGTCAAAATAATTTGAAATTGAATTAAAATCTGGAAATCAAGAATGGCTGTAATTCTACCTGTAAAAAACTTTCTGCATACTGTAGCAGGTAAAGGCCACAGTCACTACTGTTGTCCTGAAGGGGGACTGTGCAGTGGACACAGTCGACACTAAAATCACGATGACCACCTCTTTTTGTGTGCCACTCCACCTGAAGGTATCTAAAAACCCCATCAAAACAAGCAATGTCACAAAAAGAAATTTCTTTATTCACATAAGTCACAAAGGGAGACTGAAATTTCAGACAAAAGTATTACATTAGTACCATTTACACAATACTAGTAAACAAGTAGTTATAATAATAACAACAACAATATTACAGATAGCAAAAGCACTTAATGTAAGATTAAGTTAGACTGTAATGAGTTCACTCACTCGCGCAAGAGTTTGAAGATACGTTCATGAACCGACAGCTTCAGGGAGTCCATGATGAGAATACATGGTCTTAAAAAAATAAAGAGTAAAAATAATTCTCAAAACCCATGGCAAAACAAAAAAAGTTTAGTTTTAGAATGTTAGTTTAGTTAAAAATAGTCGTTTATCGTGCGATACATTAGCAGTGAAATCCTTTTCCTGAAAGCCTCCATAACTGCATAATGAAAAATATGTATGAATAAAAAACAACATAATTATAGAAAATAAAAAAATTATTTTTACATTTATAATAAAAATAACACCAGAAAATCTCTCAAATCCATTATATAGTATTTTTTTTTTCATAATGTATGCAGCACAAACTTTAACTATTATCTTTTCTCATACTAAATTATTTACATTATGACAAACAAAGCAGTTTATTTAAAAACACACACATACCTTTTACACACAATAGGTTTCTTGCAGGTACTTTCTGTACAGTTCTACAGAGGGAAAAGGTTCTGCTATAACTGTGCAAGTGCAAAATATCTGTCCACATCACATTATATCAAATCAAGCGCTATCTAACAAATCAAATTTTCTAATTAAAGATTTCTTACTAGCAAGACCTGTTTTTAAAGTTAATTTGACTTACGGGAAGTTGATGAGATGTGCTGGACTTTATACGACTGTCATCTAGATTAAGAACAAAAGCTTGTCTAGAATCATCAAACGATTCTCAGAAGTAGTAAGAAACATTAGAATTCCACTTTTTCAAAACTGACACATCTCACCTTGCTCCTCATCACTGTTGAATCTATTCTCTCCATGGATCTCCCCCTCAGACTCACCCAAACCTTCAGCTCCATCACCCTGCACAGAGCCTTTCCTGAGTCCGTCCCTCTTCACATACAGTGGCTCTTCTAACCCAGGGAAACAGATCACCACGAGGTACCAGTGAGCTCTGAAACAAACATCAGACATGACTCAAACATTTTATAATGTCCATATAGACCGCACAAATATAGTGAATGAAATTACAAGAAAAAAAATTAAACAAGTAAACACAACTCTAAAAACACTGGCCCTTAAAAGCAAGTATGGCTTAAATGAACACTATTTCTATAGCTAATACTCACTCTTGATTGACAGGCACAAACAGGAAGTCTTTGTCAAAGATGTCTACATGACGTGTCCATGTCCTCACACGCTGATGCCTTCTTACCTGAGCTCTGATGGACAACCAAAGTTGTAAAAAAACATTTGGAACAATGAGCATTTTCAAAGAAAGTGTATATCAGTATCTCAAAAGGAGTATATATAAATATATGTGTGCTGTCTAACAAATACTCACGGTGTGCTTGTACTGTCCTCATTAGCGTTGTCTCTGCGTGTGAGCTGTTTATAGAAAAAACTGCTGAAAACATGAGATCTGTCTACAGATGCTTGCGGGGCCTTTTGCACAAGAAGATACCTAAAAAAAAAACATGCATACAAAATACAAGCTCAGTCTGCAAGTTTATCATCAACATTCAAAGAGGACTGTTTAAGACTCTTGGTAGCAAGGATATCTTTAGGGTTACAGTGATTTTTCAGGTTTATGCAATTAAAGACATACACAACAGTTCAAAAGTTTGGGGTCTGTAAGTATGTCGTTTTTTTCAAATACGTCTTATGCACACCAAGGCTGTAATTAGCCTATACGTTCAAAAATATATTGCAAACAGCAATATATTGCTACAATTTAAAATATCTGCTTTCTAATTGAATATGTTAAATATGTATATATTCATGTGATGGCAAAGCTGACTTTTCAGCAGTCTAAATGATCACATAACGCTTCAGAAATCACTCTGATATGTAATCGTTGTAAGACTTATTGACCCCAAAGATTTTAATAGTAATGTATTGTTAAAAACAGCCAATGTTTTTCACATCAGTGCTGCATATAGGCAATTTTTGATCAGAACAAGTTGCAAACTGGATCAAACTTCATGCTTATAGTCAAAAACTTTCAGTTCTTTGTCCTTAAACCCACTCCTTCCCAAATAACCGTGATGAAGTGACTGTAACTCCTTCCACTGATACATTGTGCCTAAAAGCAATCCTGAGTTGTCTTACTTGAGGTAGAAGTCGATGATGACATCATTTAGAAACTCGCCACTGTCTAAACACTCCAGGTCCTCTGTCGTCACGGTGATGGCTCCTTTCGTAGGTGGAGGAGGGAACTGAATCAATCTAAACAGAGTTTGTAAGTTAAATTGGCAGTGACATTAGATATATTACAAATTATTTCTATTTAAAATAAACACCGTTTATTAAAATATGCATTATGGTAAGAATATGAACTGCACGTTCCTTGAGCACCAAATCAGCATATTAGAATGATTTCTGAAGGAACGTGAGACACTCAAGACTAGAGTAATGATGCTTTTGCTTTGACATTACAGAATAAAATATATTTAAATAGAAAAGCTTTTTTGTTATAATATTTTGTAATATTATTGATCATATAAATGCAGCTTTGTTGAGCAAGAGGTCAAAACATTAAAAAGGTTTTTACCTGCGTATGGGACCACAGTGTCGGTACGGTGTCCATTCTGCCCCAAGTGTAGGTGCCAAGGTAACATTGTATGAACCCTGAGCTCTACTGTGGCAAAGCGTGTAAACTGGCTGCAACTGAATATCAGATTCCTGAGACTGGAAGGACATGTTTAATCCATAAAATTGTGAAAAATTGTGAAATTTTTCTCCTACATTCTATAATTTTCTACCTAGTCCACCCACATCAAACTACGCTGGAAAAACAGTTCATTCAAAAACTGCTACACTGACAGGCAGAGGGTCTGAAGAGTGAAAAGTATTCTATATTTTGTATTTAATAATTTGATATAATTACAAATAATATTATCAGCCTAATAATTTGTAACTAAAATTAAAAGTAAACCATGGAGGAAAAAATTAATCTGCAAACATGGAAAAAAAGCAAACATGCAGGATATATATATGCAATTGTGTCTGAACCTTCTCAGCAGATACAGCTGCAGCGCTGGTTTGAGGATCAGTCTCAGGCGTCAACAACTGGAGAAGGTGTGTTTCCTGGGAGCACTGAAGCTCTTTCAGACTGTCTGACTGTGTGAG
This sequence comes from Enteromius radiatus, assembly GCA_032357445.1. Taxonomy (NCBI): domain Eukaryota; kingdom Metazoa; phylum Chordata; class Actinopteri; order Cypriniformes; family Cyprinidae; genus Enteromius; species Enteromius radiatus. Next base: position 6,961,948 of record JAUCMS010000153.1, on the reverse strand, counting down.
GGAGAGGAGTTCGGAGCTGCTCTGAATCTGAACCAGGTCCATTAAAGAGGCCAAGAGTGCGCTCTCAACACCAGTTACAGGTGCAGCCAAACACAGCAACACACAAGTACTGCCTTCAGCTGCAGACACACATAAAACATAAGCAAAGAGAACAAAGAAAGTACTGTCATTGCTTTTTTAAAACATTAGCAATATTAACAAATATATAACAATATATTACAGTATTATCAGTAATCAAGATAGTAGACAGTTAGCTGACCTGGACATGTGCCTGGCTGAATGCCAGACAGGTCATTGCGTAATCTGTGTGCCTGGTCATCAGACAGCCAAAAGAGAACCAGAGAAGGGGGAGGGACCTCGCTGTGTTTAGCTAGGCCACACCCACTCAATATAGGCTCATCCCATACACTGTATTTACACACATTAGGTGTTGATATAGAAATGTTCATTGAAGATTCTGAGCAAACAAAAAAAGAAGAGAGGTATAATCATATATATTACATTAAATTATAATATAAAATGTATGGAATAATAAAGGTTATAGATTTATTTTTACAGTTAAATAATAATATACAAAAGAAAACATAGCAAGAGCTTAATGTTCACTTCACCAGAATATACATCTAATAAAACATTGTTTAAAACATGTTTACCTTTAGATGAAAAGGTGATCTTGTCTATAGTGACCTGAAAAATGATATATTAAAAATAAGTGACACAAATAGAGACTTTCCATATAAATTATTTTATGTAAACCACAGCTTAAATTATGACTTGAATGATTCAGACATATGTAGCTGAAAACTTTCCATTGATGTATGATTTGTTAGTATAAGACAATAACTATTTGAAAATCTGGAATCTGAGGTTTTAAAAGAAAAAGAAAATGAAGTTAAAATGCTTTTTACTAACCAAAAATTAAGTTCAGATGTACTTATGGTAGGGAACTTACAAAAATATATTCATGAAACATGATCTGTACTTAATATCTTAATGATTTTTGGCAATAAAGAAAAATCAATCATTTTGACCCATACAAGGTATTGTTGGTTATTGCAACAAATATACCCGTGCTACGAATGGTATGAATGGTTTTGTCTGAGTGGGTCACATATTTGATCACTCCAACCTACCACATCAACATAATCACTCTCACCTTCATACTTTCACAATTGGCACTAACTCCACCCATGTGAAGGGAAGACAGATGTAGCTCTACCACAGTTAAACTCTGACAATGAAAACAAAACACACACATCAGCACCGGTGTCTGGCTGGAACATCTTATATTTTATGAGGATAAGCTATTACGAGACACCATACCATCAGCTATATACTATTTAGTAATTATGTAGTAAATAAAATGTATTATTTTTGTCCAGTAGGTAAATCACCAAACCCACCTGTTGGTGAATGACACTCAAGTGTTTTACAGATTTATCTTCTATATTCATGTCTTTTGCACCCTCCAGTGGCTGGATGTTTACGGGAAAGGCTTCCATATCTTTACTTTCCTCTCCGTCCTCTTCTTCTTCACTGGACAGAACAACTAAGCAAAGCAACAACGTAATTATGGTCTTCAAATAACGTTCATACAAAGTTAGAAAAATGCTTTGGTATATCTGTGTACCATGTTAAAATCAAATTATATTTATTAGTGAAATTATATTTGTTAATTACACACACTGTTCAAAAGTTTAGGGTTTGTTTTTAAGATGAAGTCTTTTATGATCACTACAGCTGTATTTATTTGGTTTAAAAAAATAAATAATAATTTGAATAATTACTTACTAGGTTCAGATGGGGTGTTGTAGCTCCGCCCCTCTGTTGTCCCAGAGGTGGAGTCTGAGTTGGAAACATGTTCACCTGCAAGGGGGTCCATACGAAATCTTTTAACCTGGATTTCCCCATCAACCCCGACTGAGCTGCGTAACACACTTCCTCTCGTTCCATCCACATCCACCTGCAGCACCTCTTCATTCCTGAGCAAGTGATTTTCTAGAATTTTCTATAGAATTAAATGTAGATTCAAAAATGATGATCTACAATAAAAACTAATAAAATATTAAATAGAGGTTCCACGTTATACTTTATAGTTTGCTTTGATATACCAATAGATAATTTAATAATGCATTTAATTATTTTAAATGTATTTTATTCCTGTCATGGTAGAGTTGAATTCTCATTATCATTACTTCACCCTACGATGTCACTTAAACCTTTAGAAATCATTCTAACATGCTGATTGGTGCTCAATTCTAAAATTCTGTGGTGCTTAATATTTCTGTGGAAACCATCTGTGATACGCTTTTCTTTGATTTTTACCAAGGTGTAGAGATCTTACCTCGCTACCTGATTTTTCCTCTCTCGGACTAGACTCGCATCCAGAGGAAGGTGCTTTCTCATGCTGTGAAGGTCCTTCAAGAAGTAATACTTCATTCTCTTCAAAAGTTGATTGATTGGTCTGTTTAGGCATCTGTTTGCTAATCTGAACAGCCGGTGGTGAGTCACTTTCTCTGGGTGAACAGGAGTTACCTGATACTTTAGATGACTCTAATAGTTTCTGTGATGAGTTCAGCGGTTCAGGTTCCTGATTTTTGATTTCTTTGTGTGGACACGATTCATTTTCAGTGGATGACTCAGCATGCTTATGGGATGGTGATGTGGCTTTTGGTCCAGTAGAGTTTGTTTCTCCTCTTTTTGTTAGACTTGTTCTCCTCTTGTCTTTGAGCTCAGCTGTTGAGGTGTGATCACTATGCCTTTTGCTCTCTGACTGGTTTGTCTTTTGGCAACTCTGTCCGCCACATCTCAGCAATCTCTGCCCGATCTCTGTCTGAAGGACATCTTCTAAAACCACCTTAACTTGACGCCTGTAGGAAATAAGTACATACATTAAGCATAATCAAATAAAAATTAACTAAACTAATGCAAAAAATAACAAACACTGTAGCTCCTTAAACATAATTACTTTACTTGTTGATCCATAACTACTAGGCAGACAGTTTAAACACATTTGGTACATTCTGCACAGCTATTTATTGACATATCTTGTTAACTGATGGCACAGCAAACATTTTAAGTACTAGCAGTGTGGGGGCATGGCATGAGACTGGTCAACATGCACAGATGGTGCATGAATGATAAGCAAAAGTGTTTAGTGGGGCAGTGTAGATGTGTGCTATATCATGCAAAACAGGATTTCCCTCTTCTAATTTGAAATAAAAGTCTGATATAAATATAAATATAAATATAACTAAATAAATACATATTCTAATGTTAAGAAGGCAAAACACACCTAGATGCTTTAATGAAACCAAGCAGGAAAAAGTAAAACAATTACAACACATCAAGACCTTATCAATATTCAGCAACTTCATATCTTCAGCCAGCAAGCTTCTTTTAATGATAAGAAAAAGTGAAAAATTGCTCAAACCGACTTGACTTGAATATCAGGGAAAATAATAAAAAAACTGTTTTCAAGTGAATTCGTTAAACCCAGATCACTTCAGTTAAAAAAAAATTGCCCATGGTATCCTAAAAACAGGCTTAAAACACTGCATGATGAAGTATGTTAAGTGTGCTCAATGCATCACTTCCTCTGTCAGGAAACAGGTGGTGGATACTCAAGAACATAAAAAAATTCAGTTACAAGCCTCTGAAATCTACATTTTCTTCCGAAGTACATGCAATATTGAGTCTTTACATAAAATATCACATATGTAAGCCAACATCTGTGTAATTCAAAACTACCTTTCTCATGTAATGCAAAGCAAAGCAAACAATATTGTACTTTGGTACATGACATGTTTGTACAATTATATAACCTATTGTTTACTATAAGTGATGATGATCAGGCTTCGCCTTCAGAAACTGGTGGATAATGTGAAGAGCACATTACCTGTGGATTTCCTGCCATATGGTATGTTCTTGATCATTGTTTTTTGTTGATTTTGGATCTGACTGGGAGGTTGTACCATTTGAGGCCAACTGTGTCCAGTGAATCTAGCAGTACATAAGAAAACAAAGCCATTTAGAAACTACCAAAGCATTAAAAGAGCACAGGTCAAATTGTTGACAGAGGTTTTCAGTAGTCAAACGGTTCATTAGATTAGTAAAAAGAAAATCTAAAAACAGATAATGCACATTCTATGTTAACATGTCAAATGAATGCCGTTCCTGGTGACTGTATAGGTATAATAATACATTACACAATTAGGATAAAGAATGGTTTATTTATACTGAGCACTATTATTAATAAACATAACTATTTATTGAACACTGATGTATTTTATGTATTGTATGTTTGCATGGTTTTATAAAAGCAATAAGACAGAAAGAACTTATTATAATAGAATAATAATACTTCAGTGGTTTAAATGTTGTTCTTTACTCAAACGTTAAAACAATTTGTCAACAAATCATAGTCACCTTGGGGTAGCTCTTTGTCCCATCTTTTGACATTCCTGTATCCAAACACTCATCCTCAGCTTTGGATACTCTCCTGGGGATCTTAAGAGGACATTCAGTCTGGGACACATTAAAAGATGTTTTTAAATATCTTGGATTTAAGTAAAAACATTAAAGCACCAATATTTCATATGTAATACCATTTCATGCTTGAGCTAACCTGACAGCTGTCACGTTTGATCTCAGATGAGAGGGTCAGAGCTCTCCTCCGGTCCAGGGGGAAATGACAGGCGTTAGAAAGAAGGCTAGTACGGGTTTTTTCAAGTGGCATACTGCAAACAGATGTCTGAAATCCCAGATAAAGCAACAAAGAGGAACAAAGCATCAGAACCTAAAAATAGCAATATAACCGGTCCTAAAAAAGCTAAATACGTCTAATTATTTAATTAGATGATTTTCACTAATAGCCTGAATCAATATCGCAGTTACATTACCTACAAAATATAACGGTTCGCATCTGGGAACGCAGTAAAGCCATCAACACTAGCACACATGAACATTAAAAGTGCTCCTAACTGACCTGTAGTTAAAAACAATGTCCTGTTATACCTTCATCTGGCTTCAGTTTTTATATATCGCATGTATCCCGGGGTCAATTTAAACCGTAGAGCATGGTAGATGAAGATAGTTCAACTGCTGAACAGAAAACAAGCACATGAATATTAGGATTATATTCCTCGATTAAAAACTTCCGCCACTCACAGGAAGTCTTCTTCTTCTTCTTCTTCTTCCGTTTACTGGCGCGTTGTTGCATCCTGAGTGCATATCGCCACCTACTTTTACTGTTGTGCAGTCATGATTCATTTTATTTGTTTGCTTCTTTATTTTACTTTTACACTCAAAATTATGTAAGTAATCTTATTCATATAAATATTCAATGCTCCATTTCATTTCCCCAGTATCTCCAAGTCTACTTCAAAATCAGGAATGATCCATGTTGAGACCTCTCCCCATACAGGTGACACACTACATCCTATATTTGTTACCTGGTATTTCTCTACTAGTTTATTTATATTCCATCCGTATCCTTTCCCTTTACAGTACATCATCTTTAGCTATATGTTTTCCAGCGTAACTCTATTTTATTATATAAGTATTAATAATAAAATACTGCCTGAAAGATGCTTTATCATTACATAACTAACCTTATCATACCCAGGAGCAGTATTGGCACATTTTTGTAAAGCTATTTTCAATTCTGTGATTGTAAACTCTGAATCCATACATCTATTATTACCATTTCTCTTAATTTATTTAAAATATCTCTTCTTTTTAATTCATATTCTTCTCCCAGTTCATTTCTATGTGCTTTTTCTAAAACCTTACCCAAAACATTTCCTTTATTTTTATCTGATACTGCCACTGTATCCTCTGGAATTTGACTCATGTTTCTTATCATATTCCATATCTTATCCATATGAGTATCTTTTCCAATGGTAGAACAAAATTCTCTGCAGCTTTCTTTTTTGGCTTTTTTAATTCTTCTTCTTGTGTTTGCTCTTGCTTTCTTATATTCCACCACATTACTTCTCTGTAAAAGCTTCTTCGTTCAAAGCTGTTTTATTGTGTGTTGGAACAGCAGTTGGGATTTGGTCCCATTCAGAAGATCATCAGTATGGTCAGGCTTTGACAGTCAGCAATCTAATTCATCCCAAAGGCGTTAAGTATGTGTCAGGTCTTTGTTCTGGTTTACATTTCCACGTCAATGTCAGTAGACTGCTGGAACAGAAAAACTGTTGCACCCTCAAACTGATGTAAAATGTTTTTTTTGTTTTAGTTTTTTTTTGGTCCAATTATCTGTTGAGAACTCCACATGTTTGTCACTGAAGCCCGTCATCACTGAAAAATGCTACCATTGTTTACAATTAACAATTAAGTTTTCTGTCTCTGTACACTTCTTTTTCCACAAGTCAACTAAACACCCTCTGGCTCAGCCTGTAACAGTAGCCACGCCCCAAACTCTTGCTATTGGCTACGGGCCTATATGGTTGTCCGGCAGGTACATCCTATGCATTCACTGCATTCAGAGTGAAAATATTTATTACTCCTATATGCATTATAGGGCCAAAACAGATTAAAGCGTTACTTATCTAATATATAATGCATGCCAAAATACTATGGCCACGTTTCATATTTTAAATTGTATATAGCATTTGCAGCGCATTGTTTTTAAGTTTAAATAACACTTTTAAAATATTGTGGACTTGCAAAATTTCAAAACATACAATACAGTTAGTAGTTTATGATGTAATATTGCATTCTTTGACAGTAAAATATCAAAACTTAGCAAAAAATGATTGTAATTTTATACTGTACAACAGTGAAATGTGATGTGTAGCCATTTTTGCTGCAGTGCCCGGGAAACAATTGGGGGATAAGTGTCTTGCTATTTTTTTATTCATTTATTTTCTATACTTGTTTACCCACTGCCATTTTGTCATGAGTGTGGTGTCAAACTGTGTGTGGGTATGAGGGTGAAAAAAGAGTGTGTTTATTTAGTCCTACCACTTACATTTCCTGCCAGTACTGAAAATTGAACCCATGACCTTTTGGCTATAAGTCTGTCTCTCTAACCATTAACACCAAAAAAAAAGAAGATATGTTAAGTAAATCCTTTGGAGGAATAATGTCATTCTAATGATGTCCTCATTAAAATACAGAAATTTGTTTATTTTATTAAAGAATAAAGCTTCCTATATAGGACAGGTTAGTATATGTACCAGAGATTGTAAAACAATGCTAATTTAATGTCAAGTTTTTAGGAAGAAAACAACAAAACAAAGACTGGACTGTTTTTATTAGTCTTTTTGTCAAAATTACATAATCTTATAAAGACTGCCAGCTGTTATTGTTACTGACAGCAATATGTCTTCAGTCAGTGTACAGTCATGTATTTGATGAGTATAAATACAAAAGCTGCAGAAACATCAGATCTGAACTGCCCATGAATCAGAGGTTGATGAAAAGACCTTCACAAACTACAGCTGATGGGAAACAGAAAAAGAGAAAGAGACAAAGAAAGAGAGAGGAAGAGCAAGTGTTGGCACCTAAGAACATAAGGTCACGCAGAGCAAAACTGGACTGATGTCAGATTTCTATCACAATCCCTTCTGCTGGTAAAACTAGCTTAGCTTAGATGGCCTTGCTGGAACAACAGTATCCAAAACTATAGTGTCTAGCAATGCTTTTGTGTTTCAGTCTCCGTTGTGTCCAGATTTGCTTCTGCGTGACCTTTAACCTCAGGAACCACATTTTTGTACAGATGTCTCTGTAGATGCAGATGACCCAGCAGCACCCACAGGCTCTGGAGCAGGCATTAATGCTGCATCTGATGCATAGCGCTCCTTTTTACCTGAAAACACAAGCACGTCAGATGACTTTAATGTGACATCTGAACACACCATTCACATCTGTACAGTGTGCACTCACTACTTGTTTGCCTCACTCAAAGGCTACACAGTGATAAATAACTGACATTCACTTTCTCTGCTTTCTTTACATCTCTGTTTTTCTGAGAAATAAGTGAGTATAACCCACCTTTAGCCAGACTACATGGTGTGAGCACAGGTTGTTCTGTTTGCTCTCCCTCTTTAAGGGACGCGCGGATCTTGCGCACCACGTAGACACTGGCTGTATGGGAAATGTTACAAATCATACATGAGCAGTATACACAAAACATCAGTCATGATAAAAATACATAAATATAAAAGATACAATTCTTTAATTAAAATAAAAAGAATAATAAAACTTAATATTTATTAAAACTATTTAAATTCAGTGTGGTGATATCATGGTACAGTGATCATATCAGAATATCACTTTAAAATAAACAATGAATGCTCGTGGCCTCAAAATGGTCATATCTGTTTGTTAACTTTTGTTAAATATAAATCTTAAAAATAATCTTATGCTTCACTTAACAAGCGTTATGTTGTACATACTGTATATACGTCTATATATATATAAATTATAAATAAAACAAGCAGTAAATAGTAATATTACTCTATTTATTTTGTAAGCAGAGTTTATCTCGTAAACAGAAACTAAAAGGATCAAATCTTTCGTTCTAATGTTACTGACATATATATATATCTAACAGCATCTAACAGTTATATTAACGTTACCTTTTATCAGAAGTCACACCATGTTGTACCGATCGTAGTTTCTACTGTATCTGTTTCGTGTCCAGAAATTTGC
>JAUCMS010000153.1:6936124-6947168 GCA_032357445.1 Enteromius radiatus | reverse complement strand
GAGACGAAACGCGGTGACGATTCCGCTTCACATAAACTAATTGCCAATATTTTTTGGAGACAGAACGCAATAATAAATTAATATCAATTTCAATTGTTATTAGATAAATGAGGGTTAGGCCTACTTATTTTATTTTATTTTATTTTAATTAAAATGAACGATTGAAACTGCTCAGCATTATTTAATCAAGTAGACCTGTGTTCTGATGTGTTTAGTAGTGTTATGTATTGCTTAAGTTTCCATGGTAAGAAACATAAAGGGGGAAGTGATTTAGACATAAGGAACATTGCATGACAGTTCACGCCTTTTGTCAAAATGTTTATTTAGGTTTAGGTCCAGCAAAGAACTATCTTTGGTGTCCTAGAAGGCCTTGTTCAATAATAATGTCTATTGTTTACATAAATATAATTTAGATTTGTCAGTGATTGTAGCCTATTACTTTTATTCACATGTCTAAGATTCCTCTGAGGCTCCTTTGGCATCTTTCACAGATTAGAACATTGTTATCACATTTTTGGTAAACTACCACCAAACCAACTGATATTGTAAGCTTTTTTTTTGTTAAAATAAAAATTTTGTTGTTTTTTGTTTTTTCTCATGCCTGCTCACATGGGCATTATGTATTAGGCCTATATATGGCCCCTTTGTAGCCTATATCTTTATTCTGAAAATAAATCTTTTTTTTTTATTGTTTCCTTGTCTTCCTACTTGTATGCACATACTAAATATGATAATAATTAATAAATATTAATTAAAAAATTACAGAATTTAAATTCTGATGTGATTATTATTTTATGCCATTATTTCTAATCCATCTGCATTCTCAGAAATGAAAGTTATTTAAATTATGAACTTTTATAAGCACTAAGGAATGAAGAGAATGTGTGAGGCTAATTTGTAAGACATGCACAGGGTGTGTGTCTGTTGATCATGCATTGTTTAACATGATTACGAATAAGCAACCATACATTAGATGTTTTCAAATTACAAAAGTTTATTTTGTAGTAAAAAATAATTCAGTACAAAATACAGCAAATGTTTTTAACAATCATACTGGCCTTGAGGCACAATTTAACACAGAATCTCATGGAGCTCTTCATGGCACACCCACAGAGTGATTTTCAGAGTTATCCACATCATTGACTCCCAGTATAATTCACGGATAGTTTCAGGTCAGTAGCAAGTAACACTCACAAGGATTTTCTACAGGTTTTCTGTTTCATCAATAGGAGTTCTCACTCATACAAACTATCAGTTCTTCAAGTCATCAGTCCTCTGGAACATACAGAAACGTCATAGGACAACAACCTTCCTCTCAAAAAACGAAAAAGAATTGAAAAATAAAAGCTTTCAATTATACATAGCACATAAATAGATTTAAATACAAGATAAGACATGGCAACCAGCCATTTGAACGGATTTTGTTTTTTTTAAAAAAGGGAAAACTGTTAGTGCAAATAAAATGCCACAAGACAAGAAGCAGCCCTTACAATATGTCAGTGATCAACACCAAAACCAATACTATAACAAACCCACTTTCCCCTCTCGGTTTGTCTTGCATTTTAACTTTTGACAGTTTAACAGTTTGGTCAGTCCCTTTGGTAGGCTCTTCCACAAAGGCAAAATAGATCCTATTAGATCAGAATAGTTCATCATCTCCCAATAGATCATGATGCAGTTCACTGTCCCCAGCCAGCGATGCCAATCTCCTGCTTGTAGCGGTTGGTCAGGTTGTTGGCTTGGCTTGTGAGTTTGGACAGGACCCCGTGCAAGCCCTTCAGGTGGTACTGCAGGAGCTGCTCCAGGTCCGTGTCGCTCTCAGGCTCTGTGCGCACTGGCTCCGGCGCAGTCGTGTCTTTCTTGCGCCTCTGCTCTTCTGCGCGCATGACTCCCCACTCGATGTTGTTCCGGATGGACTTGAGCTGACTGTAATAGCTATACATGTCGGCCTCAGCATCCCGCAGATAGCTACCGGGTTCGTTGGTTAGCTTCTGCTCTATCTCTTGGTCCAGCGGCACATCTCTCAGTAGACTGGGCACCATGACCGTCTGATCCATGTTGTTGACGGCGCCGATGAAGCGGTTCATTGCCGTGAACAGAGCGTTCTTCTGGCTGAGGGGCTCGGACATCTGCATCATGTTGGTTTATGAGGATTAATTCGAGAGTAGTAGCCTATGTTTGTCTCTCGTGGGGTTAGTTGTTTCTGAAGGTATGCTGTTGTTTAGCTGAATTTATACCTGATTGTTTTCGCTCCTGGGCGTCACCGAAACCTGTTGGTCCGGTCTGGGATGTCGGATCGGCCACAACCAGATTCCAGCTGCAAGACACCAACCTCCGCACGGCCCATAAACGCACAGGGAGCGGCACGAAAGTGCATCGATCGATAGGTTGCATAATTGACATGAGGCTACATAGAAACGGAATCATAAAAACTGTAAACATGGGAAAAGCACTTTGATTTTTAAATAATGTTTACCCACGACGAAAGTTAATAGCTAGGCCTACTGCTTATAGGTTTAGATGTGTTATGTACAGTAAATGAAGCACATCTTCTGATTTTGCCAAGTACTATGTGTCCCTAGGTCAACCCTGGGACAAGATTTTAATGCAAAAAATTTAGTCTTGACCATACCTAAACCTACCCCTACCCATGAGCAATGCCTAAAATATTTAATCATATTTAATGACTGATGTACAAGCACCAAACACTGATTGTAAGCCGAAACTTCACAAAAACTGTCAACTTCAAATCTGATTGGTTAATCACAATGTTGTCCCAGGGTCAACAAAGATGTTGACCCAGGGACATCTTGCTCTTTGCAAAATCAGGTTAGCGGTAAAGCAAGTGTAGGCTAACAATATTAAGAGTTAAATTGGTAAATGATTTTAACTTGAGTAAATAACATTTGTATCTTGTTAACAAAATCTAATCTTTGAATGCTTTACTGATTAGTAACATTAAGGCTAAAAGTTACATTCTTGAGTTACGAATAGACATATAAATGTTTAAAGTCATAGTCATGTCACATAAGCAAAATATGAATGGAGCCAACAGGAAAGACAAATGAGATATGAGATTATATCTTTTTTTCTTCTAGGTGATAATGAGATCAAAAAGAGACTTTTGTTTAACTCTTGTGGCTTGTTACAGTTTTCTCACGATTAATCTCAAACTTTGCTCAAATTTCTTAACCCTAACCCTCAACATGAAAGACTTCAGAATGAACTTTTTAAACATTTCTCTTCTGATTTTCCTGACACTAAATGATGTTATGCCCAAATCCACATACATTTCTATGCTCTTTCTGTCAAAGATTGCCTCATATGTTTAAGAAGAAACATCTAAAACCTGATAACTTAAATAACTGTACAGGAACTTAACTAAGAACTCAATTATGTCTCCTGTAAAAAAGACAATTACTCTTGAAAAGATGTGTATATATGTTTATTAACTCTGAAGACCAAACATATGTGCAAATTGAAACAGTTGAAAAGTTGACTAGATTTCTATTTGTTCCTCGAAATGGGTTTTAGGGGCATGTTTCTCTCCTCTCTTTTATGGAATTATGTCTTTAAACACAAATCTTTTAAAATGCTAATGTAAAATCCTTCTGGCTTGTTGAATTATTCTGAATGCCCACAAGGGATTTGGTTTGTTGTCCAATTCTACAAATTAACACAAGAGAACCATAATAAGTATTCAGATGCAAATTTTAACGATTAGGACCCCAATTATCTGAGTAAATTTACATATTTACATGAGTAAATATGTTTTATTTATTTGTAGTTCTTGCAGTCATGTCTGAAACCCAGTTCAGTACAAAAATGAAAACACACACAGGCCTTTTAAGGTCACAATTGAAGAGGGTCAAACAATGTTTAGATGAGATAAGATCACAGCAAAGTTTCAGTTTAAATAATTGTACATAACAAGTCATAGAAAGGGAAGCTAAAACACCTTTGCAATGACGAGAATGTCTCGGATGATTTAGAAACCTGTTCTTCTGCTCTGCATCTAATCTCCACCCTTGTTCTAGGTTCTTCTCTGCCTCACCCTAAGAATCACTTGTTCTCTTTTACCATTTAAATACGTATTGCAGAAGTGATTCCTTAGTACAATAAAATTGTCTGTTTTTTCTTGCATTGTGCCTTTCCCTAATTCAGTTGTTAAGAGTTTCACTCACAGTCTGAAAACGACACAGCCTAAGCATCCTTTATCTGTATTGTAATGCATATCGGTCTGATCTCACTCTGCCCTGATACTGATTATACTGTAGGTCAACATGAAACAAAAAATAAAAGCATACTGACCCCACATTCAAACTAAAACCATGTAGCCTAGCCATAACAAGAAAATAAAATAGTGGCTTTAAATAAAGCCTACACATAACCACTTACTTTCAATCATGTTGCACTGCTGGACTTTATTGTTGCCCTGCAGAGCTAGACATGCCGTGGATGACCTAAAAGAGTGTATCTATTGTATTGTTTCCAAGTGATTTGAAGTGACATAGATAGATGTCAAATCCCACAATTATAGAAAAAAGAAGAGACACAATGAAAGTCTTATTGAGACTGAATATTAATTGTTTTTTTTGCACTGCAACCCCTTTCTGTTGTAAACAAACAAACAACTTAATTGCCATGTCCATCCAACCTTTTGTAATGTAAAGAAATCTGAATATATAAAATGTGACAAAACATACTATTTCTCACAATGTCACAGCACCCTCTATAGGTCCTAAAGGACTTGCAACACCAAAATATTTATTAAATAATTACATTTTGTAAAAAGTATTTTTCACAAATTAAATTAAATAATTTATTAATTTTTTTTTCTTCTGTATTTAGAATTTATTTTCTTAAACTCCTATTGGCCAAGAATAATAAATATAATAAATTACAATATAGATGGCAGACAGATTCTGTATTCTGTTACTGTTTTTTCCCCCATATTTTTTTAAAATTTGAGTTTGGGAATTTGTGGCTTATAGTCTGTCAGGATGCACACCATCAAACCCTGGGAACAAAAAACATACAGAAACTATTACTTTTATACATAAATGCATTAATAATAGGCTACTTAAATTTTTTACATATGCAATTTACCATAATGGTCCACTTGCGGTTCTCAGCCTCTGTGAACACAAGTGAACGTGGCGAGTAGAAAACTTCATCGTCTACTTCTTCTGTTTTACGTGGGAGACAGTGCAGAAAAGTCCAGTCTGGTGCAGCCACACGTCCTGTCTGTCAACATATATATAAAACGATCATAATGGAATTAAAAGTCTGTCTATTTTGAAAAATAGACTAGATTAGACCAGATGATGTTGGTGGACATATCTATACCTGCATGGTTATCTGGTAACCATGAAAATCTTTTAGTCTCTTCTTCTTCTCCTCCTCTTGGCCCATGCTCACCCAAGTGTCAGTAACCAGCACACTACTGTCCCGTGCTGCCTCCATTGGGTCATTCAGGAATTGCAACTTGGTACCAAACTACAGCATGAATATCACAATTAGAATGTACTGTAGGGATCATAAAAAATAAAACATACCATATCAAAATTATTATACATACTCATTCAAATATATAATACAAATGCACAATAAGGCAAACCTTAACAAAAAATGCTTAATTATGTAGTAGATCTTATAAGTAAAGCTGATCATTCTCATTCTATACCTGTTTAGAAAGAAGCTGAGCCTCTTGAGTGACATACGCATCTGGTTCATAACCCTAAAAAGGTATAAATAAATATATATATATATATATATATATATATATGTATATGTGTATATATATATATATTATATGCATGTACAAAACAGATCTAAAGGAGGTGGACCTTGGGTGTGGCCACTTTTAGATTGACACCTAGTTTAGCCAATGACATCATAAAGGAGTGAAGAACATTGTTTCCATCTCCTATCCAAGCCAAAGTGAGGCCTTTTATTGAGCCATAGTGCTCCTGAAAGAGTGAAAAGAACATGTGAGTGCATGTACTTGAGTAAATGTGTGTCTATGTGTCTGTGAGTGAGTACCTGTAGAGTCAATATGTCCGCCAGAATCTGTATAGGGTGGTAAAGGTCAGATAGGCCATTGATAATTGGTATATCAGCGTCTCTATCCAGGTGCTCCAGAGAAGAGTGACTATACACCCGAGCCAACACAACATCTGCCAAACCAGAGAGCACCCTGCCATACAAACACACCCACATATCAGATCATGTTAAAGCCTCTGTAAATTGTGTTTACAATGTGTGTGAATTCAGACCTGGCTGTGTCTGTGGTGCTCTCATTGACTCCTAGATGAATATCCTGGGGAGTGAGGAAACATGGATGACCACCCAACAGAGAAAACCCTAAGAGAGATAGAGAGAGAGAGAGAAATTGTCTATGTGTCAAATCTTTTGTTCTGTACCCGTCCCTATTCATTCATTTTGTTCAGAGACCGCACTAAAACATTTAAGCCCTTTCACATGGCTCAAAGTTTGAATGGCACCTGTTTCAGTGGACATGCGGGTCCTAGTGCTCCTCTTCTCAAATATCATGGCAATAGATTTGCCTTGAACTAACGGGACATACTGTACCATAAAAAGAGAAATAAATAAACACTATATCATTATATCAGTCCTGACAATGGTTACATTAAAATATAATCTATAATATAATAATATAACTTCAATAGTTGCAGTATATTTTGTAGTACCTCGCCTCTGTGTTTTATTCTATGTTTAAGGTCAGCAGAAACCCACAGGATATGTTTAATTTCCTCTGCATTAAAATCCTTTAGTGTTAGAAAGCTGCGGCCCTTCAGGTTAACACTGTCCAGAGCTGCTTTTCCCACTCTGCGGACATGAAATATACATGATACAGATTACTTATTTAGCATAATAACAACACAAAACGTCAGTAAAATAACATCTTATAAAAGCAGATTTTATGACTTCATACATAGAAGAAATTGTGTATTTATATATTACAAAAAAATTCCAAGTTCAAGTTCAATTATTTTTAATAGTCACCTCTTTTTTTAATTAAAATGTAAACCTATCCATCAAGTCTTCTTTTTTTATTTTTTATGCTTAACCGATCAGCTTTCATTACATTGATCATGTAATTAATTCATTCTGTTTCTTAAGCGTCATGCAATGTAATAATTAATATTATCAATTAAAATGATTATACAGTGTCACTGAACATTTTAGACAGCAGCAAAATTTCCGACTCACCTAAAATTCCTGATTTGGCACCATTTTGCAAATTTCAGACTAAAACGTATTCTGTTTTTAAAAGCAAACATTTTACTGACATAAGTATGCATACAGAGCTCAAAGTGGCAGAGCCAAATCAAATCAAACTCCCTGCCATGCAGCGTGGGGGGCGTGGCTAACTGCGTGGAAAAAGGGCGGGACAAGTAAATGAGTGACAGCTCTCGTGCACGTACTCTTTTATCCCACCCGCTTCCACAGTCCCAGCCATCGTTTGAAAAGATGTCTCTATCTTTCTCTAACCTTCGTTAAAATATTCCATTAATATAGTTTATTTCCAAATAATCGAATAACTGTAAAGCTAAAACAAAAAGCAAACATTGATTGGGTTTTTCTTTCTTTTTTCTGTTGCCAGGGTAACGTTTACTTCCGGTTCATCTGTAACTCTTTAGCAGGGAACAGCTAATAGTTCAGTAATGTCATCTGCAGAACAGAGGTGTAGGTGATGACAGGAGAAACAGACACAGAAATACCAGGTAAACTGTGACTTTATGGTGATCTATCTATCTATCTGTGTAGTTATCTGTCTATCTATGTAGGTAAGTGTACTTTACAAGCACGTGCTTGTAGGACTTACAGTATGTGACACCATAATCATGTCTTTGAGCTCCTAAAGCATTACCCACACAGGCTATTCTGGGAAGCTGGAAGCTTTCTAGGGATTTAAATGGACCATCTTGCTGAGTGTGTGGAGGTTTGCACTTTGCTCCATGTGAAAAACTATTACTAAGGGCATATGTTGTACTTCTATATTTCCTTATTGCAGAAACAGGTGCAGTATTCACCTTTGGGAAGAGTAAAATAGCAAACAATGTACCCAGCAGGTTATGGCTAAAGAATGATATACCTGTGCACATCTCATGTGGGCAGTCACACTCTGCCTTTGTGACAGGTTGTAATCTCTTCACATTCACCTTGTAATTATGTAACTGTAGCTATATTTTGTAATAAAAGTCTCTTTAATTATCTCTTTTCAGAGCAGGGCCGTTTGTTTGTGTTTGGAAATAATAACAGAGGTCAGCTTGGTCTTCAAACCAAAGGACCGGTGAATAAACCCACCTGTGTTAAAGGTGAGACATACACATGCATGCAAGCTGTTTAATAAAGATCACACTCGTTCACTTTTTTATTTATCTACACAGTTCTTAAAGGCGAGAGAGCTCAGTTTGTTGCCTGTGGGACTGATCACACACTCGTAAGCACCTGTATGTAAAGCTTTTTATTCAGAGGCAAACTGGAGTACAAAACTTTTGTAACATTATAAATGTCTTTACTGTCACTTACTCAATTTAATGAATGCTTGGTGACTAAACCAAAATAAAAAAAACAAAAAACTACTGTACTTATAATAGCAGTGTATCACAGGAGGTAATATAGGTAAGTGAATCTGTGGGCTTTCTCCAGCACAAGGGGACATTTTTGCAGCTGGAGGAAACAGTGATGGACAGCTGGGACTGGGCCACTGTAACGACAGCGTTTCTTTCCAGCGGCTCCACGCCCTTTGTGACTATGCTCCAATTAAATTGCTCTCTGCAGGTGGCAACACCTCTGCTGCACTTACAGGTAACAATGATATGAAACTGATTCTTTTCTATACTAGATATGAACTGATCATTGTAAATACGAATGCACTGATAATTATTATGCATTTAAAAAATAAATCTGTACATTTTTAGAGGATGGCAGGCTGTTTCTGTGGGGTGATAACTCTGTTGGTCAGCTTGGTTTGGGGAATGAAAGTCATGCCTTATTGCCTAAAGAGCTGAAACTGGGACAGTCCATTCAGTGGGTCTCATGCGGATATAGACACTCAGCTCTGGTCACAGGTGAGCGCTTATCAATCAACACTATTCAGAAACGTGAAAATATTGCTTTAGCAATATAGTACTTCAGCACCAGGCTAAATAAATTATGGGGAATTTGGTATATGTTTCAGATAATGGGGATGTTTTCACTTTTGGGGAGAGTGCAGATGGACGACTGGGACTTTCTGCCCATCAGCTGGCCAACCACAGTCATCCTCAGCAAGTTGAATCTCTGCACGGGGTTCTGCAGGTGGCATGTGGAGGCAAGCACACAATAGCTCTTACAGGTGATGGAAATATACACAACAGTTGACACTTCAACTGCATGAATGTCAATGCATTAAATAAATGTTATTATCCATTAGCTTACAAAATATCAAAGTATTGATATGTTGCTATCTAATGCAGTGACAAATGCAAGTAAGTTTCCAAGTACTTCTTGAGGACACTAAATGCTACCATATATCATCATACACTTACAGTTGTCTTTATTTATTTTTTCTCTCTTTATTTTGATGTTAATTATGTTTTTAACTCTCTTTCCTGTAGAGGATGAGTTGTATTCTTTTGGCTGTGGGGAGTTTGGGCAGTTGGGGTTGGGAACAGTTATGTTTGTAGCAGACACGCCTGTTGCTGTTGGCCACTTCAGGAAAGGCAGGGTCAGTCATGTCACATGTGGTGAAAACCACAGTGCACTAATAACAGGTAAAATATACACACAGTTAAATGAGCTGCCAGAAGATTAAAATAATTAACAGTGATTATCAGTTAATTACATATATATATATATATATATATATTTTTTTTTTAAAGTGATTAACCTAAAGTATAGTATTTACTTACATTTGCATCTAAATATATTTTAAATGTGGTGCAGTCAGTGTTTAATAAATGGTATGTGGTAAATGTAAGTGGTATGCAAATAAATCAAACATAGTGCTAGTTTCGGCAGGTCATGTTAGTCAAGCTTGCATTGGCTGATTTTCAACTGATCCACAATGCCTATCATTACATTCTTATATAAGGTCTATTCAGTATCATTCAGCAGCTTTATCGCTTTCTCAGGAGGAAATTACCCTCCTCCATCCCCAGCTCCTCCTTTCATTACCTTTCCTATTTTTGTAGTCATTTCATGCACATTCACATTTAACAGTTCCACAAAAATCAACATATATTTTATGTGTAATATATTTATATATACATTTATGGTTTAAATAGTATTTATATGCACACATTCTCTGTTTTTCTTAAGACAGTGGTCTTCTCTACACATTTGGAGATGGCAGTCATGGGAAGTTGGGCCTTGGAGATGAGAACTTCACCAATCAGTTCAGTCCAGCTGTGTGCCAGAGGTTCTTTGATTACTTAGTCATGACTGTAAGTTCTCTGATACCTTCCTTATCATGTTCATAGTTTCCTATGTATTGTGACTTAAGGAAATATCACATGAAACTGTGTAATTGTGTAGTTTCTAAGTGCTGTGTTTATTATATTTGTGCATATGTACTGCAGGTAGCCTGTGGTTCCAGTCACATGCTGGTTTTCGCACGGCCACGGCAACAGGAAAGTGAAGAAGTTTGTTTAGAGGATGAAGATGTTACCTACTCTTACCTGGACAGGTGTTACACTTCAATGTTACAGGGGCAACCTTTAGAGCATATTCCAGACCCAGCACCAGCTCTAGTCTCGCAACCCACCTTTCTCCCCTCATCTCTTCCAACTTCTCACCGCTGGAGCCTATCAACACGCGCCAGACGGAGACAGAGGGTAAGAAACTGACTACTTGTGGTAACAAGTTAGGTGTTAATGGAATAGTTCACCCAGAAATGACAATTCCCTCTCGAGTAGTTCAAAAGTTGAATGAATTTTTTTGGTTCTGCAAAATACTATATATATATATATTAGGGATGCACCGATCCGACTTTTTCAGTCCCGATACCGATATCGATACCTGGCCTTTGTAT
>JAUCMS010000153.1:6877869-6911545 GCA_032357445.1 Enteromius radiatus | reverse complement strand
CCCAGCCTGGTGCAGGTCTACAATTTTGTTTCTGGTGTCCTTTGACAGCTCTTTGGTCTTGGCCATAGTGGAGTTTGAAGTGTGACTGTTTGAGGTTGCTTAAAATGTCTTCTAAATGTCACTACTGATGAGGATTGTATGATTTTTGAATAATTTTGGTATTTAAATGCAAGATATTTAAAGGGTACCTGAAGCATACTTGTTATAGTTCTTAGCACAAATATACTTCAGCCTATCTTTAGTTGGACTTCAGCACTACTTCCACACAATTATAAAAAATTAATTGTTCAAATTTAACAGACTTTAATTCACAGACAAGGCTTAAGCCTAGTCCTAGACTAAATGCGAGCCTGATCTGTTTAAACTGAAAGAAACTTGCACTGACTGATCTTACAACATGTCAGTGGTTTGTTTGGTCTTAAGATGCACACCAGTACTGCTTTTTTCTAAAGCATGTTTATAAAATATTACTTAAATGTCCTAAACTAAACTAAACTTAAACTATGGCCTAATCCTGGTTTAGTCTAAGCCCCGTCTATGAAACCGGGCCCAAGTATGCCAGTGTGGTATACTAAAAGTACATTTGCGGGGTATTTTTAGTAAGTACATAAAAATGTAAATGTACTTTTTTAGTTGTAGTCTACAGTGTAGTCATACTTGTTTGTGTTCAACAAAAGAACATCATGTACTTTAAAGACTTTAATGGTTTTTTTTTTTAAAGACACGAGGGTGAGTAAATAATGACAGAACCTTTATTCTATGAAAACACGACTGTGTAGTTGCTAGTTTTTGCTTTTTTTCCTCTTGCGTTCCTTCTTCATTCCGCACCCTTCACATCTGACTCATCTAGCTATTAGAGACTGTGGGTGAGCTACGAGATATGTCAGCTGTTTTGAAAGAGGCCACTTGTCTTCTTGTTTGCCTGAATTACCTCTCTTTGTTGTATCTTAATGCACCACCTGCATCTGTATGTGTGGCCAAGAACCGAGAAATATGACAATGATGCACTTTCAGTAGTTATTGCATGTTTCATCTAAGCTAAGTTGTGTGTATATGAGATTGGGCGATAAAAAACATTCATGCGTAGGTCTGCCAGGTGAGTCAACAAATTAAGCGATCTCATGTAACAGGAGATTTTGCCAGAAGGAGAAAATGCTAATATCCATAAGGCATGAGCTGGAACAGGTTTTAGAGTGTACGGTATGAATAAGATCAGAAAAAAAAAGAGATAAAGACTTATATTTCTGGTTCCCCTGCCATTAGGCACACAAATAAAAGTCTAAACAAAGTACACACAAACAAAACTCAGAAAGAGGAAAAAGTAGGCTACATATTTTTTTTCAGTCAGACATCTGCACAAAGCCAGCAAACACAAATTGCAGCAAAGCACCTGTGATTATGGTGTTTTTGTGTGTGTGTTTCTGTGCAAATCATTATACCATTGATTGCGTGCTGCAGACGCTCCGGTTGGTTTTATAGTGTGCTGATAAAACCGCATCGATGTCCTCATCTGAGTCCTACAGCACAAACACTGCCTTCAGCGAATATTACATTGAAAACAGCACTGGTGCAATCACTTGACTTGGTGATATGATATCAGAAAAATCACATTACAGAAGGCTGTCTCTTATCGTTTTAACTCCCTGTATGGAAATCATATCATGCACACAGGAAAAAATGATTGCAAGTGAGAAGTGGTTTAAGAGGCTGTGTCTGAAATCTACCACATCGTTCAGGCCTGGAACTGAGCGACATCGACTATTTAGAGGATCTTCATTGAACCCCTCACCAGGATTACTGAGGTCCACCTCAGAACGACTGCGATCTGTGAAGAGAGGAATAAGCAGGGCTTAAACAACGTTCTGGCTATATATATATATATATATTATAATACTTCTAAAGACACACAGTGAAGTCCAAAAGTCTGAGACTAGTATTGAGAAAAGGGGGTCTACGGAAGACATAAAATAGACAACAAGACAAAACAAGGTAATACAAGTAAAAAGATGTTCTCTGAAAGAATGAAAAAAATCTTGACAAAATTGGATAAATGAGGCAGTCTAATTAGTGTGAAAAAAAGTGTTATTTCTAGACTTGTAGAAGTCATGCAAGTTAATAAAATTAATACATTTTTAATACATTTGATAAATATATGATTTTAAAATAAAGTCATTATCTAGTAAAAATCACAAAAACTCTAAATATTATGGGGTCTTCAAACATTATTGTGGACAATGGAAGAACCTAAAGTGACCTAAAGTGCAATATCGTAATAGAGCAATAGCTCAGAATCTTAAATTACAATTTTTTACTTTCTTTTTTTATTGATTTTTCCAGAAATAATATATAAAAAAAAACAGTTGGACAAAGGGTATACATTCTGTTTTTGAAGTAAGTATAGGTTTACATATTTAACATGATGTAATGGTTTATTCCAATATTTAAATTTCAATCTGAAGCACACATTTCCAATGTTATAAAAGTTGTTAATATTTGCAAACTGATATGAGGACAGTTTTTTTATTATGAAAACAAACTTACTATTTACAGGTGACAAATCAAATTCAAAGTATCCAAGGTCTACAAAATATACATGACAGCCAACATGGTTTGTGTGAGTATGAGTGCATGAGTGTGTGTGTGTGTGTGTAACTGTGACTGAGTGTTGGGGGTGGAATTACATAAACAAAAATAAAAAAATAATAATAATAGCATTAGTAACAAAAATTAGAGGATGGAGGGTGAGGAAGGTGATATATAATAATAGTAATAGTAGCAGCAATATTTATAAATAAATAACCATTAAAAATAAATAAATAAATAATAATAGTAATTAACTCAATCAAAAATGTGGGGGAAAATAGTAAATACAGTAACAACAACAATAATAATAGTTGTTGACAGTAATGACAAAATAATAATAATAATAAAGCTATAAAGAGTAAGATATTGTAAGGGTAAGAAATTGCACACGGAGGGTCCAGAGGCTGCCTTACAATATCTTACTCTGTATGAGGACAGTTTTGAGGGCAGATGTCATTATTGGTATCATTGGAAGGAATAGTAAATATGTTGAGTTGTTGCCATGGTGATACCTGATGAGAGGGAGGCTCTGGATACTGCGATAGAGGGTGTGCTAGAATCCATTTGTCTCCGCCCATCCGCCATCTTTTCAGGGATGCTGTCACTGCTTTGTATACTAGACACGCTCTCTGCCCCATCCGGCTGAATAAACACATGCACGCATACAGACACTGAAGACTGCTTCTTGGCATGCACGCAAATCTGTATACAGGAATGCAGTTGTCTGATCATGTGTTACCCTGTTTCTTGCCTCCGTCTGGGTTGGTGTTTTCACGATTTGTGCTCTCATGTTATTGGGTACTGTTGGTAACCCTGATGATTCAACTGCAATCGCTCTCTTCCTAAAACACAGACGCTTAATGAGAGTGAGACACAGACAGTCTTAATGAGCAGACACATGCTGGCACACAATGAAATACCAGCTTACTGCACTCAAGATTATACCGCCTATCATTTTTCCAAATTAATATGTGAAACAGTTTGCAACAGGATTATTTCAAACAGCACGAGGCGATATATTGTTCTCACCAAGTATACGACAAGTTCAGAATCATTTTTCATATTGTAAATGGTTGCATTGTATTATGGGATGCAGCGTTTACAGTGTTACATTTTAGCAAATGTTTCAGGCATACAGAAGAAAATGTAAAAGCGCAAATACTATTAACTGCAGGAACCGTATCGCAGTAAGTGATTTCAAGCATAGCTGACTCAATGGACTGTAAATGATGCCCCTCACCCTTTCCTGTTCTTCCCTGTGCTTTTCTGGGATTGGGGCGTAGCTGATCTCTCAGGCTGTGGCGTGGATGATCTCTCCATCTCTGATGATCTGTGAGCAGAGCCTCCATCTCCATAAACCAAAACAGATATTAATAATAATAACAAAAGTGTAATTAAAAATTGCATGGTATTTTGAGCATATTTATATACACACACATACATGTATATATATTACTAGGTTTTAAAAATGTCTTGATGGATTTGTTTATTAAAAACAGGCAGTTGTTGATCGATGGACAAGTCGTGTGGATTACTTGTGAATTATTGTACATTGTTTATCATGTTTTGACTCTCACTCTGACGGCACCCATTTACTGTAGAGGATACTTTAGTGAGAATGAGATGCTTAATTTCTCCAAATCTGTTCTGACAGAGAATTAAACTCGTCAAAACAAAGCTCTTGGATAGCCGGAGGGTGAGTAATGCACTAATTAAACTCCATTGTTTTGGTCAATGATTCCATCTGTCAAAAATATTTTGTTTGAAATTGAAAATTTCGCCTTAATATTTTTGGTTGGCAAGACTCACTTTGAAATCACTATCACCTGACCATTAATCAATGCAAAACTGATCATAATTCTTTTTAATGTCAAAGATGCTTTGAAACTGAAGACGCAAAACCAACGATAATATATATTTTTGCATATGGGTAGTTAGCATTTAAATGTGTTCAATGTTGTGATGTAAGAAAAAAAAAATTGAAGATAAAACTCTCTCAGCTATTTGTACCTCTACGAATAAAGAAACATTTTCTCATGTTATTTGTATGTTATTTATTTCTACAGTTTTGCTATGTCACATGTGGTAGTGCTGGCATGTTGAAACCTCTTGGAGCCAATCACAGCCTAATTGGTTCACCTATTATGTAAATTTTTATTTCTGAACCACCCACATCCTGAAACATATAACTATTCTAGTTCAAATCATTAAAATGAGCCCGGAGTGGAAAACCTTCCCTTTTGTCAGTGCTGACAGTGTGTGTGTATGGCAACATTGACTGGCACTGTTTGACGGATGTCTGTGTTGACACCAACTCTGATTTGGTCTCACCTGGAGGACTGCTGAGGATTGACTGTTTGACTACATCACTGCTGGCAGTGCTGGCATGTTGAAACCTCTTGGACCTTTCTTCCAGAAACCACTCTCCTGTAACCACCTTCAGCTCTCTAAATCAGCCAGTCACACACAGACAACACTGTGTAAGCACCAATTAGAGAAGTGCCAATCACAGCCTAATTGGTTCACCTATTATAGAGCTTATGAACTGTTGACATGGTTCCTACTTAAACAAAAAGCTGGGGCAGAATATGGACTAAACTCAATTTCTTGGTGTCTACTATCTATTCACCATTACAGACCAGAGCGTGTATGGATGTTGTGTGTGACTCACGCAGTCTTTGCACACACGGTGCATTTGCAGTTGCTGTCTGGAGGCGTAGCAGTGCAGAAGTTGCAGATGCGCCGATGACAGTTGGTGCACACATTACCCCTCTGCAGGATGAGACCCAGAGCACGCAGACATACAGCACACTCACGCTGATCCGCTGAACTACGCCGCCCGGCTCGCTTCAGCTCCACAAGCTCATTTTTCAGTTTCCTGTAGAGGCACAACTGGCATCACTGTTGGGGAATAACTAAATCTATTCACCCTATAAATTAACAACAGCAGGTCTGCTGCTTTGAACACATCTCAAAAAGACATTTTCAATGCCACAGGGTGATTTTATGTTGCTTTCACTGACATACAGTACATGTTCCTAGAAAGTGATTCATTCTAGTGAAATGGTTTATTCGGATGCTTGTAAATTTACAGATTTTAAAAAAGATTCATGCATTCAAGTCACTACATTTTGAGCATTTTTACCTAAATATTTAGTTCGCAACTATGTGTTCAAATCAGTTTTATAAATTACTTCTAGTAGTCTTCAAGTTTTGTTGTTGTTGTTGTTTGTTTGTTTACAGTAACTTCTGCAAAAATTTGACAACCATTGGAATTGTTTGTTCACTCATTCATAAACCCTATTTTTGTGCTATATATATATATATGGGTAGTTGACAAATAAAAATTAGACTATGTCCCATAGTGTGACATAGCAGAAATGTAAAACAAAAACACTATACACAAATAACATGAGAAAATGTTATCTTCATTATTAGAGGTACAAATAGCATGAAAGAGATATATCTTCACTTGTTTCTGTCACAACATATACTGATAAATCAACTACCCATATATATATATATATATATGCAAGTGTGTTGAAATTGAAATGATGTGTGTTGAAGATGCTACCTGATGCGCTTCTCCTCTCGTTTGCGGAGTTTCTCGTCTTTCTGGAGAACACTCAGGATCATCTGTCTTTCGTGCTCCAGGAGGAAGGAAAGATTAAGGGAATCAGTTGTCTTCGCCATGACCATTTAAAAAAAAACTGCTCACAGAGCTCCAGGGAGACTCAGCCAGTCAAACTGGCAACAAACCAATAACAATTGTGCTTCATGAATGCAGCTGGAATCCTCAGTCAGAATGAAGGATTGCTTCAGTTCATCATTACATCCCCAAAAAGGTCATCTGCCGGGACCTTCAGATGATAACATTCATCTCTTGACAATTGTGGCAGGTCTTCTGATCCTATTGGTCAGTGCATTGTCAACCTTTTCACCTGCTGAATGCCTGCAAGCAACAACACATCCATATAAAAACCAGCAGTGATCAATCAGTGTATTTTAGGTCTCATACTTCTTGTATAAAGTGAATCATGAGTCTTAGTTGCAATCAAAAAAGTTCAATAAATGTTAAGAAATAAAACAAGATGTTCCAAGTAGAAGAAATTTTCTGCTGAAACCAAAGGGTCAGCGAAAGAGATGGTCAAAGAGAAATGATATGAACGAAATTAACAAAAAACCTCTTGTTAAAAACCTCTAAAACCATAATACATATATCTAGACTAAATTAATCACATATGTATAGAAACCCAAAATTCTATATAATAATCTTTTAAAAGCAAAATCAAGCTTTTTTTATGTGATTCAACATGATAGATTACATTATGGATTATGACAATCTTTATTAACTGCTTTGTGAATAAACCGACAGTCCAGGTATTAGTGAAAGACCAGCCAAACCGATACAGCTACAGCTACAAGTCATCATTTAGGTTTTATCTAAAGTGACAATACACTAATTACAGTGGCAGTCTGCCAGCGGCAGTCTGGGGTGAAGTGGCTCACTCGAGAGCACAAGAGTAATAGAACAGGACAGTAATCACTGTACATCAGGCATACTTGGGACTGAACCTATAACCTTTACATTAATAGCTGACACTTTCCACAAATAGGGTAGATAATAGAGCTTTAAGTCTATTAAATAATGAAACTATGTTCTAATAATAAAACAAAATACACCAGAATGTGAATTTCTAGTCTGCAACTTAAAGATTTCTTTCTTAGAAGTTCAGAAATGAGTGCTAAATTTTTCAACCTAGCAAATGCATTCAACACTATAATGTGTAAATAAAATTTTTAAAAAGGTATATCGTGCTATAAAATGGTTATGTGAAAATTGTGCATGAGAAATTTGTCAATAAGTTGATTTATCAATGTTTTGTTCTATTAATATGATATTTACAAACAAAATGTATTAATTTATTTTATTTATTTATTTAGATTATTTAACTATTGTATGTCAGTAACCAAATATTTATAATCATTACTACAATTTATAATGTATATTACATTATTATATTATTGGGATTATTGTAATATTGCTAACAGCCATTTTTATTATTATTATTATAAAATAAGTTTATGCATGTCATTATTTTGACATTCTCATGTGATTTTAGTTGTTGGACACAGTCAAAACAGTTAAAACCATTAAGTTGATTGGTTTAAAAAGGTTCTATCCTATGCTGATATTATACTTCAAATCATCAAATCATAAAGGTTTGTATATTATATCTAGAGGTTCAAGAACATTTCATAATTAATGCACTAAAAAAAACATCACAAGACACCCATTTGTATTCTTAGACAGTGCCAATATATCAGATTGTTATATACTCTATAACAATCTGATCTATAACAATTTTACTCGTGTTCAGTTGTCTTTGATGGAAGCCCCATCGAGACTGAAGCATCGTACTGGCTTGGATCTGTGGCCGACTTTAATTTCCTGTTTGAAGCACTGATTTATGGGTCATATCCAACACCCGGCACAGTCTGTGTGCATGATCTGGGATGTGGGAATATGTAGCAGTTACTGCATGTATGTCATTTTATCTTTTTTCCCAGTTTGTTTGAAATCAGTAGTGAGTAACAAATGGGGAGGACAGAAAATATGCATTCCAGTGTGTGTGTGTGTGTGTGTGGGCATGACTTGCTTTCCTATATTCTGTTGTCTGTCTGACAGAATCTGATACACCTTGTCTGATGGGCCAGCCTACATAATCAGAAGCTTCAAAAGCTGTTTTTCACACCATCATTTACACTTAGAAATGTGCCTGCCATTGGTGACACAACCACACACGTACGTCTATGTGTCACACACAGGTGACAAATTATTTGTAATGTCACAGCACAAAAATTGCTTTAAGCTGAACTGCCTGTGTGTATGTTTGTGCCGTTGTGAGGTTCTTGTTCCATTAAGTGTCTGACTCACCAGGAAGATGTGGAGCAAAATTAATTCAAATTGTTCATGCGAGAACTGTTTACAGGGACACACAAATGCGCACACACACAAACTTCATGATCTTTGAAAGTGTAACTTAGTTTCTCCGCTGAGGAAAAGGACAGCATGGGCCAGCAATGTCTAGCAGCACTAATTAAAAAAAAATCTCTTCTCCCTCTTACTGCCATCACTGCCAGGCAGTTGTTAGTATGTGTTTGAGTCTGAAGGTTGCTGTGTTCATTATAAACTCTTGAGCAAGATGTATAGTGCTGAGCTGCTTTAATAATAAAAAAATACAGGGTTACAAAAGGTGCGGTAACTCACTGGATCCCACCCTAAGCACACACATTAGTGTACACAAAGCCCTGTATAAACATACACCAACACACAGCTCTCTTATGTTGTTATACACTGTGCTGTTCAAAAGTCAGAGGCCAGTAGGACTTTTAATGTTTGTGAACACAATTGTGAGTTATAAAGTCAGAAATCCGAGATATAAAGTTGCAAATTTGCAAATCTGAGAAAAAAGGCAGAACTGTGACATAAAAAAAAATTGCAATAACCTTTTTTAAATTTTTTATTCAGTGGCAAGCTTTCATAGTTTTCAGTGTCACTATCTCTTATTATTATGATGATGAACATGAACATGTTGTTTTGCAGCATAATTTTTTTGAGGAAGTAATGATTAAATTGATTTTTAAATTGAATAAATTAACAAGGACAGCATTTTAATAAATACATTTTAAATATATTATAGACTACAAGTAAAAGGTTAATATAACTTAACGCATCATTGTTGGATAAAAGGATTTAATTAAAGTTCTGAACAGTAGTATACTTTTCACTAGTTCACGCTTCCTCATAACAATGATAATAATTTAGTACGCCGATTTGGCGTGCTGTCCGGGACGGCGGACTAGTGATGTGAACCCTAGCGAGGGTAGAGCTCGGCGTCCGGCTCGGACCCTGCCTGCCTCATTAACCTTCATTGCTTTCCTTCATCCATGAAACACAAAAAGAGAGGCTTAGATAAATGTTCACACTGCTCTTTTTCAATGAAAACGAAAAACTTAAGAGCAGCTTAATAGCATCCATGCCTCCATCTTTTGTGACCAAAGTCATAAGGACTTGAAATAACAGGAAGGTGAAAAATGCTTTTCTATTCAAATTTAAATTTTCATGTGAAAACTAAACCTAAACGGCAATAAAACAGTCAAACCCATTCCACACAGCCATATACCTGGACTAATTAAAAAGACACAACAACACCAATTTCAACAACACCCACAGCACTGTTAATTCATTGGTACCTCTAGCGAATATTAAGACACTAGAAAGGAATAATGCTGCCTTCAAGTCCTCCAGGGAAATTCCCATTTACTAGTTCAGAAGTCATCATTATGGTGTGATGGGAGTTCAGATTGTTGGGAAAATGGATAGGGCTTCATATTTGTTTATCTCTTTTTCATTTATTAACAACAAACAGGAAGCTTTTACGCTCTATGCAACCTAATAAAGAGCACTGGATGCACATTAGATTACAAATTGGCTCTTTATCTGTACATTTGATCTTTCTCATGCTGAAATGTAGTTGGACACGCCTGTCACTTAATGAATGGCTAAACAAAATATTTGTATTTTTCATCAACAGTATGCTGAATGCATGACAGTTAGTTTTCAGCACGTTTAATCGTGGCACGCCTCACAATCTGGATTTTTCCCTCTGGCAATTAAGACAGTGTGATGCCATTCATGTGCAAATATGATCATCCCGACATGACCTGAAAGCAACATTAAAGATGACAAACATGCTGCAAGAACTGCAAGAACCATGGGAAATGTAGTTCAGTGCATAAATCTCAAGAGAGCAAGTCAACAATCTGCCAGTCCAGCTCTCAGCTCAGTAATTACTCATTTAATAATGGAGACACATTCACCAGCAACACCTGGCTTAATGGAGATTAGACTCATACATGTTTTATGCCTTGCAGAGAAGCTGTATTAGCATAATAAAAAAGGGACAAAAAGCTATGAAATGCAGATTAGCAAGACAAAACTGGGTCTTGGGTAGTTAAGCATTGTACTCAACTGCAAATACCAAAATCTAGACAGCTAATGTACAAGTTTATTATATTTAATGTCGTACAAACTTACACAAAGAGGAACAACGTTTTAATCACAAAATGAACACTATTTCAAAATCATCATATATTGAAAATATATGGTTCATATAGTTTAACATGTATGTTAAGGGGTAGATATAAATGAAATGATGTTGCTAGAGTGTCTCTACACACATTCAGACCAATTATGAAGTATAACACGGACTAATGGACTAACGACATGCAATGTAATACTATTGTCCTTCTCTCCAGCTGTGCCCCTTTTGAATCTTTAATGCGTGCATCTTATTTAAACAGACATAGACACTAATCAATACGAAATGTCAATTATGGAGAGTATGAGTGAGAGTGTTAAAAAGTACAACGATCTGTGCAGTTAGAGCACTGTATGTAGTCTCACTGTCTGAACATGACAGGCTTTGGTGCCTCTATCCGTGTTGCTGACTTTCCAACCCACATTCTCTTTTTTCAGGACCAGTGTCCATTAAAATTACAAAAGGCCTTCATGTTTTGATGGGTTTGCTTTCAATGAAATTGATTTAGTTGTTATGGTCCAGCTGCCACTCATGTTTCCTGTCTGTATAGTTAATGATCTGTTCTCTTTCTTATATAGGGAAGATATAATACATCTTCTGTGTTTATCAGTATCAGTCACTCTGTTACAAATATTATAGACACTTATGGGAGTAAAAATTCCACTTTAAATACACAAACTCATATCTGCGTTATTTCACTAATATTAAAACTCTCCATGTATTAATGCATTAAACAAATGAAAAAATAAAACATTTCCAGTTACAGGAATTAATAAATAAATAAGTAAACTTAAAAATAAATTGCAACAATATCAAAAACTCTGCCAGGACAGAAGTTTTCATTAAAAAATAAATAAATAAATAACTGATAATTATCTCACTCTCATATTGTATGCTCAAAATTCTCATATTAGTGTTTTGCCTGTGTTAGAAGGAATATCTGGTACTTGCATTAAACATAAATAACTGTCCAGAGCTATGAAAGAGTATGAACATCTGAGCAGTAAAATGTTCCCCAGTCAAACTAATGTTCTGTTCCTCCAGCTGCCTCTTATCTTGATCATTTCTCACTTGGGTATAAATAGCTAATGCTTCGCAAAACATTTCCTGTATGTTGTTGCCCATAGTAAAGAGAAGATGACATCACATCTTAAACAATTACCTATCAGCATGTGACAAAAGGTTAAATTCCGAGAGGCGTTTTTTGCAGTCACTGTGTCATCACTGTGATAAGCAAATAATTAGGACTCAAATCCGTGTGTATAACTTCCACCAGCATTCTTCCACCCGTGTGAGCAGCCAGAGTTTAATCTGTACATCAGTAGGACGTATGCTCTGCATCTCAGCGTGACTATCTAACAGCTTTAACAGAAAATAATAACTTACTAGTGGGCCGGTTTGCCATTCAAAATCTCATAATAGCGCTGGATACTAAATCATACTAAAAGATAAACATATGCAGAGCGTTATGGCAAGTGCATAAAGCGGTGTAATCATGTTAAAGATCATCTTGATCTTTACTTACTACAATAATCACAGTACAAAGGCATGTTAGCTATGAATGATATAATATCCCATATATTAGTTATCCTCATATATATGCAAAAAGGCTTGATTTTGCTGTTTTGTATGTGTGTGTGTGTTGTTCTAAAACTAAATTAGGTAATTAAATTCAAATTTGTGAATTACTACAAAAAAATGTCAATATTATCATACATTCTCAACAGCAGTCAGGTGAATACAGCAGGACC
The DNA here is from genome assembly GCA_032357445.1 of Enteromius radiatus. Classification (NCBI taxonomy): domain Eukaryota; kingdom Metazoa; phylum Chordata; class Actinopteri; order Cypriniformes; family Cyprinidae; genus Enteromius; species Enteromius radiatus. Next base: position 6,899,106 of record JAUCMS010000153.1, on the reverse strand, counting down.
ATAATGAGACACATAAGACATTTTGTCCCCAAGACTTTAAGGTAATTTATTTTCACTGAAATTGACTTTCAAAAATAAACCTATCCTATTAATATTTACTGGAGTAAAAAGTAGGACACCTAGCCTCACATAATATGTGCAATTAATAACACGGATTAAACCGTGGTGACACTTTTAAACTTTTATAAAATTGCCTATACAAAGACATGAAACGACTTCAGGCTACCTCGATAAATAGAAAAACGCTCTGCTGCATTGCACCTGTTCAAACACCTGGTGAGACGACATTATATGTAACGCCAAAAACGGCGTTAAAACGTGGTATCCTCTGACACTGACTTTTGTGGTGTTTACTCTGTTTTAGAGTGATGTAACCGATGTATAAAAAAGAAACAGACAGTTGAAGAGGAGACAGAATGGGAGCACTGAAGTTCCTGCGTCCATCTCACCGTAAAGCCGCGTTTATACCCTCAAACCGCATACATGAAGCACACCAGGATATAAACTGATGTCCTACCTGCCGCAGCGTTCGCTCGTGAATATCCTGTGAACTGCAGTCCTGTTACATGGTCAAGAGCAGCTTTGTGGCAGCGTGTTCATTGCAGCCCGAGCTCCGAGAGCGAGGCAAACCCCCCCACGCTCTCACCGCTGGAGATGTTCATGGCGTGGGCGGAGTTTGCGCTCCCACGGATTCCCCGTGACCGAGTGCACACACACACACACACACACAAGCACGCACACAGTCTTCTACGCGTCTGCATCGTAGGAGTGCCACAATCTTTCTCTGAGACTGGAGAGGGAATATCCTCAGCATATTTGTCAGCATATGTTCAGTCAGCCAGTCAGATAGATGGATAGATGGATGGATGGATGGATGGATGGATAGATAGATAGATAGATAGATTAGATAGATAGATAGATAGATAGATAGATAGATAGATAGATAGATAGATAGATAGATAGATAGATAGATAGATAGATGTTGTTTTGTATTTTTTAAATTTTTATTTATTTTTTTTGTATTTTGTATTGACACTACATTGCATGAAAAACTAGCATACAAAGCACTTGTAAACTGATGATTTATCACAATCCTATAAAATTAGCTTAATATAAAATGTTATAAAGGTGCCACCTGCTGGTTAGATCAGGCAATGCTCGACGTTTAAAAAATAAGTGTAATAGTCCGTTTAGTCAGGTTTTCACTCCGTCTGAATTAGTAGGCATACTACGTGTTCGTGTGCGCATGTAGACCTATGTGGCCCCCCAATATAGTAATACCAGTAAATTTTGACCTTGTGGGGAGAAAATTGAGGAAAAGACGGAAAAAGCCTTTACACAAGCATTTTTTTTCATGGGTAGGTTGTAGGTTCAGGGTTAGTGTTATGGGATAGAAAATACAGTTTGTACAGTATAAAAACTTACAACAATGAAATGTCTCCATTACATATGGAACATGTGTTTGCATATAGTCATACATTAATTTAAAAAAATTTGTTTTTGAATGTATAAAAATATTTATTACAAAACAAAAAAGGATACACTTTTTTACACAATAAAAAGAAAGATTATTTACAGATAAAAATGTGTACAAAATTGTATTAAAAAAAAGAACAAGATTACTATGTGAACCGTGTTTGGACACTACACAGGGAATGTTTATAGGTGTTTTAATGATAGAGGAGATAATTGTGTAGAATATGCGGTAAGCAAAGCATCTTGGTTTTGTTCAGTCCTTTTTGTCCCAGGGAACGTCGAATACACCATCTGCACAGCTGAGTCAGGGAGCACGGACCTGCAGAATCAAACCAAAATCAGTATTGCAGCACACAAGAGCACACTGAGTTTTCATATGATATCCTATTTTCATTTACCTGTAGTCTGCAAGAGATGTTTGATGCTCTGATCTGTTGTCAGCTCCAGTGCTTTCTTTCCTTCAAAATTCCTTGAGGTACGATCAGCCCCATGCTCGAGCAGTAGCTCCACCTCTTTTGCCCCGCCCACCCTGGTTGCAGCATGTAAAGGTGTGTCAAGACCCCGCCCACATTGCACATCAGCACCTGGACAGAAACAAGAAGCAGCGTTAAAATTTCCATCTAAATTTTCATTACAGTATTGAAATAAAAAAAAAAACTTATTCTCTTTTGCAGTTTTGTCATTATTATAACTAAAACATTGAGAGCTTTGATAATCTCTATTGTGCTGCTACTGTTGGTTTCTAATAATCTATTAAATAATTTAATTTATATTATATGCATACCTAAAGATTCATGTACATCCAGCACTGTATATATTGTACATGTCTGTCTGCACTGCCTGTTCAGAATTTCATTATATATATATATATATATATATATAAATAATGAAAACCTAAAAATTACCAATACATAGACATTGTTGATAATGTTTGTTTAATGGTAAAATGAAACTGAACTAAAATTACAAACGATTGAAAGCTACAAGCTGTAGAAATATTTTGTAAAAAAAAATAATATAAAGGTTCTTAAAAATATAAAATTACTAAAACTAAAAAAAATACACAAAAAAAAGCTAAAACAAAATAAAAGCTAAAAATGAGTAAATGCTAGAATGTAAAATAATAATAATAAAAAAAATGTGTGCATGTGTTTATCTAGTTACAGCTAAAAAACAAGAAAACATGATCACTAGAATATATTTTTAGTATACTACAGAATGTAATGAACTTCTGAGAACAAGCAAAATTAAACACTGTATTACTGTAAAATTCATTACCAAAACAAAAATTATATTTCTGCAATAATCGTAATGGCTCTAAAATATATTTATTAACCCATTAAGAGTTGTGTATGTGATTCTGACCTGAGATCAGCAGGCTCTGTACACATTCTGTTGCCTTGGATTCACATGCACAGTACAGCGCTGTTCCTATGCTGGGAACCTCCATGTCCACATTTACACCATGAGACAGCAGCAGTTCAACACATGCTGTGTGACCTGAAACATATACATAAAGACATCCAGGTTTACTGATGTTACCCAATGTTTCCAGTGCATTGCAACTTCACACATACCTCTCTTTGCTGCTTCATGGAGAGGTGAACTCTGCAGATGAGCTGGATGGTGGACAGAGCTGTAGAGCAGAATGAGGCTGACGAGGGCAGGGTTTCCACTACAGCATGCACTGTAGAGAGGAGTGGCTCCATCAAAAGAGACAGCATTGGCCTGAATGCACGTATACGTTAGCCATTAATGCATGTTTATGGAGAAGCAATGAGCAACATAAAGAGAGATATGGTGTAAATGGATAGGTGTATACATACATCAGCACCGTGTTCCAGGAGAAGTTTAGCACAGGTGAAATGGCCTCCAACACATGCTTCATGCAGTGGTGTTATTCCATCTAATGTAGCCATTCCCACATTGTATCCCTGTACACATGCAAACATAGATAATCAATTTCCTTTATTCATATAAAGTAGTATTCTGATCATACAGAGTCTGTTTTTAGGGACTGGTGTTATAATACAGTACATATTTAAGATACTGTTGTTAACTATTCTGTTTGGAAAATGTTATGCTAGTGTTTCTTGCATCAGTACCTGTGAAAGCAGTCTTCTCAGTGGCAGCAATCTTCCTTGCAAAGCAGCGTCATGTAGAGGTGTTCTGTCATCCCAGGAACCTAATAAAATACATAGACATTTATATGGATATTTAAATGAAGAAAATGAACATGTTTCATATACACAATTTGTTTCAATGACAAAATGTTCATTTTGGGGTGTACTATCCCTTTAAGAATACGTATAAAATATAAAAAAAAAAAAATACTTTTATTATAGCAATTTTATTGTAATTTCTTATGCATCTGTTGGGATTATTTTTTTTTATATAATTTGAATATAAGTTACCATTTTGTATGAAATGTTCTGCATAAATAAACATCCTGTTTATTAATTTTAACAATTAAAAGGGATTTTTCCATTAGCATTAGTATTGTATTTATTTTCAGGAAAATTTGTGAGTTGAGGGAACTGGAATTGGAAAATGTCCCAGGGCAAAATTTTCAATTTGAAAGCCATGGTTCGTACATGTTTCGAGCATTGCATAGCCCACTGAGTCACAACTCTGACCTCAATAAGGGGTCAAATTTGCAAACATCCGGAGACTATTTCATCCCCAAAGCACAGCCAAGTAAACCTATACACAACCCATTTGTTTTTTAGATTAATTTGAATAAACAAAGCCATTAAAAACCAAGACAAACAAGTCAAACAGGAGTTATTAGGCAATAAATTCAAGTCAAAGCCAATTTAGATTTTCTATTTTAACATTTTAGATAATAACTGAATAGTATGGACTTGGTATTACAATCATAATACATCTCTCAAGGCCCAGTGGTGAGAATTCAGTGGATATCACAATAAAAACGAAATGAAAGGGGACCGTGATCTTTGTGGTGAACATTGTAGATCTGACTACTAAAAACATTCAGGAAGAGAGAGAACAACAGAACAAGTGGATGAAAACTTACCTGCCATTAGTGTATTACACACATGTCCTCCATACAACTGAACCCTGTGATCCCACGGCTTACTCCAAACGCTCACTTCAGCATGAACCAGAGCCATTTTTAAATTCCACAAGAAGTCAACTCAGAGACCTCGCAGGAAGAGAACAATTGAGATAATGGAGGAGAGAGAAGCTCTTCAGAGTTTATATGGCCTTCAGAGAAACAAAAACCCCCCTTTGCAAGAATGCACCTCCCACCGTTATCAGTGATATGTGCCTGCACCCCCATCTCCTTAAACGTGAGGTGAGCATCCCCCGCATAAACACCCCTTCAAAACAACTCCAAAACATACAAAACCCTCTGAGAATAAATCAATGAAATAAGTGAAACTTTTGTTACAGAAAGCCAAGCCAATTCAAATATTCAGTCAATACAATAAATTCGATTTTTGATACAGAAAGTCAAGACAATTGAGAGAATAAATCAATGAAATAAATGAAACTTTCATTTCAGAAAGTCAAGCCAATGATTTTATCTTAAAAATACAAACTCTGATCTACAACCTCAAAAACAGGTATGATTTTGCATATGCAGCAAGCATAAAAAGACCAAAAAAAAGCCATGAACCTAAAACAATGTAATTGCAAATGTAATTGGTGATACAGTATCTGCCACTCCAGCAAACGTGATTTGCATGCAGTGTTATGCAGGAACAGGACCGTCCGAGCTGGATAGGGTTTGCTATTGAATGTGCATGTGTGTGAAAGCAGTCAGAACGGCCGATAAGTGTTTGTTAACAGCTCCTGCCTTCAGCCTTGAATGGGTGAGGGTGTGCATTATCTGCCCTGTTTGGGTGTTAGCATAAGATTCCTGATCCAGAGAGACCCTGACGGTTATCTAGAACACAAACAACTACTTTACCTTAATGTACCAAACTTATACTCAACAGTTTTACATTTAGACTAAAATTCGGCAGATTTTGTGTTATTGCATGGACAAAATCCTAATAGCACCCACAAATACATCCATGTTAACATTTAAAAAATGAAAGAATGTATACTTTAATACTTATATGTTTAAAAGGTTTATTGTAGATTGTGTCAATAAAAATAATTCTTATTCACTCCCTCTTCAGGTAGTAGAAACTTCACATTCACAATACTCACAAAGAAAATGTTTTATGTTTGGGTTTAAACCATTATCCCAAAATCAGCCAATTTAAGTAAGAAATGTTTTAAAGAGAAACAAGCCATGTCGAAAATGAACAGATATTATTTACCTTACATTTCATAGCTCAACTAGAGCTCAAAAATGGCATTAAAACACTCTTTAGAAGAAAGATGCAAAGGTGATACGGGAAAAGCTGGCACTGTTTAGAAATTATCTTAAATCTAGACATTATTGTGCAATATTTACTTAAAGTTTAGACTATTTTCTGATTGAGGTTTGGTTAAAGGCAGCTTTTTAATGTGCAAAAGCAGGCGCTGAACTACAGGAGTGGCTGAGGATAGCTTTTAACAGCTTTCTCTTCACCTGAGATCACGGTTTTATACAGGAATGTAAACAGTAGTCAGTACAGGTTTTGACGTACCATAGTACACTAGGATGATACAACAGGTTTAGTTTAGTTCATTACTTGCTTCCATCCCCTTTTGAATAAAGTCCATCATGAGGTTATGTTAGATCATCAGTAAGGACACAGTCAAGTTTATGTTTTACTTTTCTTCTTACTAAGCTGCTGTCCCATACGGCTGTGGGGACCTGATGAGTCTATAGCAACATCGATCAGATGATCTGGGCGGAGCCACTGCAGGAGAAGCAGGAAGAGGAAGGTAATAACAGCAACAAAGGAGAAAATGGAGCCTGCAACAACCCCACAGTGAGAGCGCAGTCTATGCAGTCGCTCAGACAATGGCAAAACGGGCTCCCTGCACACCCGATTATACACCTAAAAAAACACACAGAGAAAGAGTGGGCACATTTTTACACTACCGCTCAAAAGTTTGGGTTCAGTAAGATTCACTTTTTTTAATTAACAAGGATGCATTAAACTGATCAAAGGTGAGAGTGAAGAAAATTATAATGTTACAAATAATTTCTATTTCAATTAAACACTCTTTTTAAACTTTCTATTCATGAAAGACTTAAAAAAACTTACTGATTGTTGTTGAAAGTTAGTGTACATCCAAAGAATATAATGAATGTACCTTTTCTGTGCGCTCTGCAACGTTTCTCCAAGTGTACAGTGTTCGGACCTTGCGGTGGATGGTGGCAGGAGATGCCACGTTTCCTGTGCGTATTCTTTTAATTACAGTTTCCAAGCCATCACAAAGTGAACGGACTGATGGTTCACACAGAGTCACCAACTCGTCAGGCAGTACCTCAGGTATACCTCCAACACGGGTGCTCACCACCTGTACACACACAGCGGATATTTAGATATTTAGACCAATCACGTGTAGCCTATTTAAATAAACCAGTTAATAATTGCACATTTAAAACATGCATGCATCTAACATATATTAAGCATTATGTCACACAAAATTCTGTTGTGCAACTTGCAGTCTATATGTTATTTGCAACCCATTTTACTTCTATTATGTGATTTCATTCATACATATTAATAGAAAACAACCACATACCTGCAGCCCACAGCTGGCTCCCTCCACTATGGCCATACAGAAGGCCTCAGTGAGAGAAGTGTTAAGAAAGATATGACCCTGAACAAGAACATCTCTCACATCTTTATGATCCAGAGCTCCCAGCAGACGAACCCTTCATATGCATAAAAATAAGGGAGAGCACAGAAGTTATACACAAACTCGCATCTCACAGATTCTTTCTAAAGCCCACTGACTTTCTTACCGGTCATGAAGCTGATATTTTTCTCGAACCTCTTCCAGTATGATTCTTTTGGGTCCCTCACCACCAATCAGAAAACAAAGATCTGGGTGCCTTCCACATAGTTCTGGAATGATTCCACTTAGTAAATCAATCCCTACAAAACAACCAGACATCAAATCACAGGGTCAATTAGATGATGTTATTATTAATTCAATTAATGGACTCAATTAATTAATAATTGTGTTAAAAATAAAGTGTTTATATAATTTTGGGAAAACAATTCAGGGTGACAGTACAACTGTCCCGATATCATAATTTAAAAATGCCTAAAAATTAAATTCTTGAAAATAAAAGCTTAAGTAGCTTGACATTAGTTTTTATTATAGTTGTTTTTAAAATATATATTTATTAAGAACTATTAAAAATTATATATATATATTTTTTTTTATTTTTTATTTTTTTTTTTTGGGGGGGGGATTATTTTATTATCATTATTATAATTATATTTATTTTTCTTTCTATTATTTTATCTGATTTTTTTTTTAATCATTAATCTTTTCTTTTTTCAAAAAATTATAACTACCCCCATACAGAACTATATATTAATACATTATTCCTGTAAAGCAAATAGAAACACCATCCTCTTCCTACCTTTCCTGTAAACCAGTCGACTGATGACCACAATGGTAATCTTGCTGTTGTCACGACGACTGGGGTCAGGTGTGAAGTCAGTGGGGTCGACAGCATTAGGGATAACAGAGACGATTTCAGGGTCAAGAGCGGCTCGCAGTACAGTGTTCTCTTTACTAGTGTATGACACGCACACAATGTGATTGGTGTCACACAAAGAGACAGTCAGCAGCTTATTGGTCAGTACAGAGCTCAGGTCCGCAAATCCAAAGAGAGAGTGATCTGTGAACACAGTGTTGAGTCCCATAGTCTTGGCATGGAACAAAGCATCATGGGCCATCGCGGAGAAGGAGCTGTGGGCGTGCACAATTGTGATGCGTTCACGCACAAACACACACCGGAGTAATGGTAAACTATGAAAGCAGGTGGTCGCCGTGGACTGATTATACATGACCTTGGAAGAAAAAGAGGATGTGAGTGAAAAGAGCAATATTTATGAAACTTTAGACCAATGTAATACATTGTAAAACACACCTGCAGTGGTAGGTAATACACCTTCAGTCCATTGGTCAGGTATCTAATCCCACGACGGTCTGCATATGCATGTGTTGCTATCACAACCTTATGGCCCTTCTCTATGAGGCACTGTGAGAGCTGGTAGATGTGACTCTCCACACCACCCATGTTTGGGTAGAAGAAGTCTGACACCATACATATCCTGTGCTTCATGCCCTGCTCATTAACAGTGTGCTGGAGTGTGCTGGAGGAGTGTGTGTCCAAAGATGAAGGGGTTTTAGGTGCATGAGTGTGACCTCTCTTCCTGTGGCCCATGGTGAAGTGACGTCTTCAGTGCTCTGTCATTCAAAAGTAGATATGCACCTCTGCACAATACAGTCACACAATTTCAGTCACAGTAACGTTATATAGAGTGCATTGTGGTTGAAAACTTTACTACAGCACTGTAACTGCACTCAAAACGTTCACCCACCATTACGGATTGTGGTGATGTGACAATAGTTAACGTTATTTGATTTAATAGACGCGGACTGAATAAACGGATGAATTAAAGAATCGCGTGTTTTACGAATTTAACACACTTTACGTACATTGTATGAATGACGCTTAAATACTTAAACACTCACCCGGTCAATCGCTAGATGTTAAGAAACGAGACCGAATCCTCAACGAATGAACTAAGACTGGTTGAAAACCTATACTTGCTCTAGATACATCTTTAGCATACTTTAAATCCATTGTCAATTCGCCATGTTCCGCCATCACATAAATTAAAATAGTCTTTTTGTTTGGAATAAAATACAAACAAAACAGTGAACTATCCAGTCTACTTCCGTGGTTTGTGGAGTTTTTTCTTCATGGGGTAAAATAATTTAATGCGACTGCAGGTACTGCCCTCTAGAGGACACAGTAAAAAACACTTTACAACTCGATAAAGTCCCTGTCAGAATAAAACAACAATTATATGTAAATATTTTAAGATTTAGTCGTATAAATCGTATTTCTGAGGTACAGCATAAGGTAATTTGACTGTAACTTGGTTTCTTCCACCATATAACGTTAAACAAATTAACGTCACTAACTTTTACTTTCGATTTCACTGCAGAATAAACAAAGAAATTCATGCAGGTTTAGAACTACTTGAAGGTGAGTAAATGTTGACAGAATTTTTATTTTTGGGTGAACTATTCCTTTAACAGGAAGTCACCAGGAACATTTTGTGAAAGTGTGAATTCACTTCACTTTCACTTAATTTTTTAGGATGTAAAAACATCAGGGGCTAAGTTCATAGTTATTGAACTACTGAAACAGAATATCATGCAGATTTGGGAAGGTGAGATATGAAATGAAGCAATCTTTAAAGTACAAAAGACCAAGTATATGTAAAAACATGCTCTAGAATCTAGATACTTTTTCTGTGTGTGTATAATAACACAGATCACAGACATAGCCTATAGAAGGGCACAAGTTAACAATGTAACACTGCAAACTTTGTTACTATGGAAAACATATTAGTGGTTGTGTGGTTATGTTGGTTTCACGGGGTGGAGTCTAGTTTGAGTATAAAGGTACCACAATAACAACCAGATCTTCCTCCTTTCGACAGCAGTGACTGTCAAAGATATGTACATAAGAGCAGTTACTGGATTATGCTATACAGTACATGAAAAATGGAATTTGCAGCAGCTGGTATGCATTTTGTTAAACTTTCATATCTTATTTTTGGAGTTCTAGGGGCAAACATCTTTTCAGATGTTTCTTCATTTTTTCAGATCTTCATTTTCTCACATTTTCTCTTGTGTGGCAGGAATTTGGAATAGTGCAAAAAATCTATTTAAAATATGAGTTTTAATGTTTTAAAGTGTGGAAACGTTAACATAACTCATGAACACTGAGTTGTTTGTGTAGAGTTCTGTTTTAAATGCAAAACAGTTTCACTTTCTGTTCTGGTTAAAGTCGCAGAAAAGAAAAACACTGCAATTGCCTCGAGTGACACTAGTCTCCAGGTTCCACGAATAAAGAAGAATGCAAGAGCTTCTGCGTCATTTCCAATAATCAAGCCTTATCTGAGTGCAAATAAATCACAGCAGGTATATCACAAACTTCATATACAGTTTTTTTATTATTTTATTTTAAACTGCAACAAAATCCATTGGTTTTATTTTCAGCTTGTTTTTGAGATTAGTAAATACATATGTTTTGGCATGTCCTTATTTTTCTCGACAGAGTTTTGTCAAAATAATCAAGACGTTTGTTGACGTCTGTTGCCAGGTAAACATACTGTATACATGCAATATAAAGTATTAGTAATGATATTAAGCCACTAGCATTTACTAAATATGTAAACATTTCCTTGCAGTTCAATATAACAGCCAACAAAAGTATTAAACAGGAAGATGACATATCTCTTGAAAGGTCAAAGCACATCATCAGAGAACTGGCTACTGAACTGAACAGAGTGGTGCAGGTACACATTTGCCATTATTATAAGAATTTAATATAAGTTTGAGAGACGTTTCGAATGCTCTGCATTATGTCCACAGTCCAATATTCCTTTGATGAAACAAAATATTAAAAATAAAGGAACCGAGGAAGAACAGGAATCTTATATTTTGCAGTGGGCTGAAGATGTGGAGAACATACAGACAAAACAAATGGACAAGCAAGAGGTTTGAGTTTACTTTATTTATGAAGCATTTGTTTTATGGACATCTGATCATTTTATGATAACATATCCTTACTAGGCATGATGCCATGCCATAAAGCATTAATTCAATAAAATTGTCTCCGTTTAATGAGAGTTTTTTTTTCACCACAAAGAAAATTACATCAAGACCTTTATCTTTTGTTTGCTTTAGAAACAGCAGTCCTCTGAGGAGTTGTCAAATTTAAAAAGGGCAAAGAAAATCTTGTCTGACTGGTCTTTGAAACTGAAAGAAATGAAACAGGTTTGTGCCCATAGAAATCACAGGATGTTATTGTGGTGAACAACATGAAATCAGCTGTATCATCTGTGTCTGTTGACTAGAACTCAGTATGTCCAAAGGGTGAATGTGAAAAAACATTGAGGAGTCTTCACCATCAGTGGAAGCAGGGAGAGTCCAGCATACTTCCAGTAATGGACTGGATGGTATGGAGTGTACTACAGTCAGAAAGCCCTGAGGTAAATTTGAACATATTTACCTCATTACATTTGCATGCACAACATATTACAATATTAAAAGTATAGCAGTATAGTATAAAACTAAGACAGTAGGCCATGGCTTTTCAGTAATAATTTCTGATATAAATAATTTAGGCATGACATTTAAACTGTTGTTTTAATTTTAGAAAAAAAGTCTAATAATTATTATAATTATATAGACAAAGAAGGTATTAAGACAAAGGAGATCTGCACTCATCCAGTCAAAATATCTTTGGACTTTCTTTGCACAATTTTGTGAACACTTAGTAAATATAAGGCTTTTTTAATATTATTTGGATGAGTGTAGATCTCCTTTGTCTTTTGTATTTTTTGGATCTATGCACCTTATATTATTTGGGTGATTGTTGTGCTACAACCTTTTTTATTTGTTGATTATACATACACAGAGAAATATTTTTATATTCATTGAATTTACTGTTTTAATTAGTAGTTGGCTCTTTAATCACATTTCATTCACAACCTCTAACCTCTAGAGAGCTTAATTAAACATCTCACAGCTGAGTCTCCACCTAGCAAAACCTCTATTGTAGTGAAATTAGCCTTTACTTACATTCAAAGCATTCTAGGTGTATGTGACTTACTTCTTTCAGACGTTATATTAAAAATGGTCCTGGCACTTCTAAGCTTTTCTAAAGGCCCCCTGTACCAAATCTATGTACTAAATATCCATGTTTCAAACATAAACTATTTTCTCTCACTTCTGCTGACTGTAATCGTTCAGGCAGATGTCGTAGGAGGTATGCGTTGCACATGACTCTGGGAAATTTAGTTTCCTTACTTTAACAAAGGTAAATCAGTCTTAGCAAATATAGAAATCCTCCAAATTTTTTTGTTTTGTTTTACAAATCCTTGGTTTGGTGTTTTGTTTTGTTTCTCTCCTCACTCTGAGCAGAAGCAGAACTGAAAAAAAGTGTTTATTACATTTGAAATATGGATATTTATTTAAAAAAACGCAAGGACTCTCTACAGGAGGCCTTTATTTACCCTCCAGAGTCGTGTAAGGGACTTTTCATTACATTTGCATGCACTTTATTTAACATGTTTTAGGCAGCTAAAGGAAACCACCCGCCTACCGCAATGATAGAGCCACTATAGATAAATAACTAATAATAACAGTGTAGTAAATGATTCAACTATTTGTCCAATACAAAACATTGTTTTTATGATTGCACTAATAAATGACCATACTCAGGTGGACAATGAGCTAAACCTTTTCTTGTAGATTTTAGTGTGATAAAATATTTCTCTTTCAAATGAAAGGATTCAGTTCCCAGACAGTGGGTGAGGAGTAAGCAGAGATCCAAAAACCCAGGTGAAGATTGCTTTGGTTTCTCCCTTAGTTTACCTAGTCATTTCATGCTGTTTTTGAGAATCATTATAGAAATTGCATTTAAATGTGTACAAGGTTATATAAAGATGTTTTCTTCTTGTATTTTTTCTCATCTGTAGTTGGATTACACATTTCTAACAAAGGTATTGTCTTAAGATTTACTGAAAATCATGGCAAAAAATCAATTAAATCTGTCATGTTTAATCCAGTGCTACTTTTGTTTTTTCAGTTTGGAATTGGATTACAAAACCAACAGGTAAGCTCAACTGACACAACTGCAGCTTTCTTAATCAGGGGATATAAATGTACATTATACAGAGCTCAAGATTTAATGCAATACCTTTTTCTTTTTGTTTTAAAAGCTGATGTAATTCTGGATCCAAACACAGCCAACCCAGATCTCCTAGTCTCTGAAGATGGAAAAAAATTGAGAGCAAAAAAATATACAGGTCGTGATTACTGGAATGGGTATCAGAGGAAGCGATCTAAATTTGATGGTTGGACATGTGTTCAAGCTAAAGAGGGTTATGTCACAGGTCGTCATTACTGGGAGGTAGATGTGAGAAAGAAATGTGAGTGGCGGGTGGGAGTTGTGAAGGAATCAGCCCCTCGACATGGCTATGTCACAATGAACACAAAAGCAGGGTACTGGAATCTGCGTCTGCAGCTGGGAACTCTGATGGCTTTGACTGAACCGGTCACTAAACTGGACCTGCCAACACCCTCTAAAATAGGAGTTTATCTGGACATAGAAGAGGGCCACGTCTCTTTCTATGATGCAGAGAAAGGAAGACATATTTACACCTTTGACGTAGATTTTAAAGAGGCTGGAATTATTTACCCAGTGTTTGGCACTGTTGAGACGGACAGAGCGTTGGTGATTTCATTGTAAAATATTACTGTCATGTTATTGCTCTGTTTGTTTACTGTTACAACTTCATTTTTGTTTACTCACTTAGTATTTTACAACATAACGAGTCAGTCCACAGTACATGTCAGCGTCTGCAGTTAAATACTGCTTGGCTTTTCAAGACCTTCTCTTTTGACTACTGATTAGGCTAAATAAGCACTTTCATTTAAATGTGTAAAAAAAGTTAAGACTATAAAAAGACTATACTTTCACATCTCTGAAACAATGTTTGCCTAACTATAAAATATACAGCAGAATTTCTAAAAGCCAGGAAACTGCACATGACATCAGGAATAGATTATTTATACTTGTAATGAAGCAATAAAGACAAACAGTTTTACAGTAAATCTACTTTAATCCCTGATCTGATCTACTGTACAAGGAAATAGGAAGATGGCAAGTTTATAATAGCCTGTTATTTACTGTTTCATGGATAATTAGTCATGTGACTCACGTTTCCTTTAGCACACACGAAACGGAGAAAAACAAGTGTTGCAAAAATGTATTAAAATTAAACTGCAAGATTTCTTTTGTGAACCTTGCGGCTTATAATAAAATTCCCACTTACTAAATCAGTTTCAGTGAACTAAATGTTTTTAAAATTAATACTTTACAGGAATATTTTGGTGCTGACCACAGAGGAGACCCAAAACCTTATATCAGGGGTATTATTTTTTTAGATGGACAGGATGTCATGTCCACATGGAAAACTACATTTTTTTCAAGACTGTTAGAATATGATTGTACATCTGAACCATTCACAAAGCCAGAATTGTCTACAACAGTTTTGATTACACATAGTTTCTGCTGATAAGCTTTCATTCCTGTATAAGGTCATCTCTGTCCTAACATAGAACAGTTGAAGCAAATTATGAGCAAATTATCTACATTGTCATTCTTCTTGTCTAGACACTGAATGAGTAACTCTTTCTGCTATTTGATAGTTCACGTTTTTGGACAGTGCCAAGCTGGTTGAATGGTTGATGATTTGAGTTTAGAAGAATGATGATGGTTTAAAGCACTGAAATATTTGCGGTCAAAATACAAGTAATAGCTATCTCATGTAAAAAAATGGATTTAGAATTTCTTTTTAGATTTTAAGCAGCTGCATCTGTAAAATTTTCATAGAAATTCAAATGTATTAGAATTAATCATTTGTCATTTACATTAAATAAAACAAGATGACCAATTAGGGCTTCTGTGATTATACCTGTGATTAGCCTGAAAGATGCTCTGAAAGATTTTCAGTGGTTAATTCATATTTTACAGTCACTTCCAAAGGTCAATTATAAGAAAAAAAGCTTCATTACTTGATCATTACTTTCTTTAGTTCACAGTGTGTCAAGAAGAATATGCAATAGAGTAGAACTGTTGAATCTTTACAGACAGAAAAAAGGGCAGCTGATCAGCATGCATCAAATTATGGACTTTATCATAAACATTTAAGGAAAAGGTATCATACTGAGATCATGTTTTTAAAGATGTGTGTTTGCTTATGTAGCACGTTTATATATCATAAACATGAAAAGTAAAATATGCTCAAAAAACAATATACTGTAATGGTCAAAATGAGCATGAGCAAAATTGTTTAATAGTTTGTAATTTTTTTTAGGATTTTATTTTAATACAGAGGCTTCCTCATAGATCAGATGGAAAAAGGTGAGTCGTTTAGTTGACGTATGTGTTACTTTCACGCTTCAATGCGTTTGTGTTTCTTGTAAGTACAAGAAGCTGTGCATTTACTAGAAAGGGCGAGGTGAAATTCTTCCTTCATATAAAAAGAAACAGAAAGCATAGAAAAGGAAAATGTTATTGCAGTACAAGGTTATTTTCAGTGACTGTACAAACACACTGTAGACACTCCTTTTGTAAATGTGTGACTGTGGTCCTGTTGGTGTCAAGATTTTAAGTCTTCACATATCTGCTCCTGAGTAATTATCTTTTGGTTGTTATTTTTTATGTGCATGACCACTAGATGGCATAAATGTGTAGTTTTTGTTGAATTTCACTACATGTACCTTTATACCTTTTCTGCAAATACAATTTTATTGTACTTAAAAAAAAAAAAAAGTTGATGTCAGATATTGTTATTGTTAACGCACAGGTGGAGATTTATATGGATACAAACAGCACAATTGGTCATCAGTCAGTGTGCTATCTTTATTTAGGCTCTTCAAAAAAAAACACCACACACACACACACACACACACACAAAAAACAGGTTTTAGACATTTTTTTTGTTTTTGTTTTTTGTGATACAGTATTAGTATTAGCCATGTTACCTGCATTCAAACCCTACCAGTTCTCAATTACAATATTATGTCTTTAATGACCTTTGTATCAGCAGTCCAGATGTTACTGGAAAGGAATGAAAATGCTGTAAACAAACTGATTGTAAATAAAATATATTAACAACAACACAATTATTATGGCCCAGGATATTCATAAAACAATAATAGGTAAATGTATAGATTAACATAAATGGTCAAAGCAATAGACAGATAGAAATCCAGAATGTCACTTTCTATGATTATCTTGAATAAAATTTACAGTATAATAGGTTGAAGAAATAAAAAAGGGTCAATTTAAAAAGCAGGATTAAAAAGGATATTAAAATTATATTTGAAAAGTACATCCTTTCAATGTGAGAAATAAGCTACTACTTTTATAATGAAGATTGTTTGTAATAGTTTTATTTCCATAATATACAAATCATTGATTGTTCTTGTTTTCTTGTACCTCTGACTTTCTTTTTAGATGAAATTGTAAATTTGTGTAAAAAAAACTTATCTAGAATAGGGGTTTTCAAACTTGTGTCCAAAACTCCTAGGTGGTCACAATGAAATTCATAGTATTTTTTCTCATACAATATAATAGGCCTTTATACATGAAGTATATACATCAAGTAAGGGTTTTCCCTGCAAGGGGATGATCATACTTTGGACATTTCAGTACATTTTGAAAAAACCTGATCAAGAAAACATGCTTGTTCAATGGTTCATCTGATAATGTGACACTTGGGAAATTTGGGATTTTTCCCAAAATGTGGGAAGTTTCTGCTTGTTGTTCAATCATATTGTCAGATCGTCTGACCTGGCTCTGCTACCTTTACTGAGGAGACTTGATCTTGATTCCTCTGTTTTCTCTAGTTCCAGAGCTACAAGTGAAACATTGCTCATCTCCTGTGTGGCCTCCATGGCATTTATTTCTTCAGAAAGCCCCTCCTTCTCTGGGCCTACAGTTTCCACAGAATCATCACACTCCCTAGAGACTTGGACCTCCTCTGGATCCTCTATCTTTGATGATACCTCCTCCTTTTCCAATGTTTCCACCTCTTCAGTGTCAACAGCCTCACCTTCATTGACTGCAGTATCAAAAGGGCTAACTTCATTTAGATGTTCTAGATCTTCATCCTTACCTGTATGTAATGCATCTTCTAAATGACAACTTCTATCTGCATCCACTAGACCCTCAGTAGATTCATCCTTTCCAATATCTACTACTTCCTCTAAAGCTTTGCCCAATTCTGAGTCTACTACATCTTGTTGAAGTTCACCCTCTTCTAGATCTGCTGCATCTCCCTTGGCTTTGTTTATTCCTATATCTACTTCATCCCCAGCAGGCTCTATCTCAGATAAGTTTGACCCTGCAACCTCCCCTAAAGCCTCAGACTCTTGCTCCCCCTCAGATATTTTAGATACATCCAGATCTCCAGTAATATCACAATCATCTGAAGTTTTAACCTTTTCCAAAATGTCCTCATTCACAAAAGGCTCAATTTCAAGTTCCCTCTCTTCATCAGGCACCTCAGTTGCTGTCTTTACCTCAACCACATCAGGTAAACTCCCTTCTTCCCTCATATCCTGGACCTTGAAGCTCTTAAGCTCTTTTCCCCCAATTTCCTGTGAGATGTCCTTCACTTCTTCAGCTCCTGAAAGTTTTTTTTCTTGTGTTTGCGCTTCATCTATCAAGCTACTCTCCTTTGCTGACTTTTCCTCAGTCACCTCTCTACAGACCACTTCTCCTAGATCTATATCCAGACTCTCCTCGAGTGATATTAAATACGTTTCCTCCACGCTTTCCTCTTCTGAACGCTCCTCCAGTTCTTCTGGTAGAGCTGTCGGAGTCTTTATGCTGTCTACCTCATCTCCTTCCCGAAGCGGCTGTTCTGGTGGAAGCTCTGATAGTGTCTCTGTGACCTGAATGAAATAGGGTTTAGTTTCATCACATATAATTGTCTCCTCTACAGGTGGCGCTGTTGGCATAACTGCCTCCTGGCTCCTTTTCTGCTCCTTCTCCAGCTGAGGTGAGAAGAACTGGCCCTCTTCCATACCGACCTCAGCTAGTGGATATATGTGCGCCACCTCGTCTTTCTTCTCCTCATCAAGGCGTCTGTAACCCTTGGCTTTTTGGACAGGAGTGGTCAGGAGAAACGGTAAGCTCCTCTCAGGTGGCCCAAGAGGCTCCAGCTGCGCTGGAGATGGTCGGTGGAAAACAAATCGGATCTTCTTCAAGGCAAGGTGGCTGATCTCCACGAAGTTGAGGAACAGTGAAAGGCAAGCAACTGCAAGCATAAAAATGATAAAGATGGTCTTTTCAGTGGGCCGAGAGACGTAGCAGTCTACCGTGTTGGGGCAAGGCCAACGACTGCACTTGTACAGCGGCAGGATGCGGAAACCGTAAAGGAAGTACTGTCCAACTACGAAGCCTACTTCAAAAAGAGCTTTGAAGATGATATGGCATATGTAGGTGAAGAGCAGGGTGCCCTCGAGTCTGAACTTTTTGCTACCCTTCGTGCTCGTTTCCTTAGTGGTCCGAACACTTCCCTGATCTGGAAGTGGAAGACGTTCTTCGCCAATTTCCTGTTGGTGGCTAACCTCGACTTCTTCACGCTCCTTTCGCTTTTCCTCCATGTGGATGTAATGGACAGCATGGCCGACGTATACGAGCGAAGGAGTGGACACAAAAATGATTTGTAACACCCATAGACGGATATGGGAGATTGGAAAGGCTTCGTCGTAACACACATTCTCGCAACCTGGCTGCTGAGTGTTGCATACGTAATCAGACTGCTCGTCTCCCCAAACAAACTCTGCCGCCGTGCCCAGAATTAAAATGCGGAAAATGAAAAGAACTGTCAGCCAAACGCGGCCAATCACAGTTGAGTGTTCGTTTACTTCCTCCAAAATATTACCCAAGAAGCTCCAGTCTCCCATGTTTGTGTGTTAGCTGTGTACAAGAAAGACAAACGCGGTTGTGGTTTTTTATATACAGAGATTTCACAATAAAGTTGTTACCAAATATATTCTCCAAATTAACATTCTCAGTGAACTTCTTGATAAACAAAATTAGATTGAACTGACCATTTACAAATAGGACCAGGAAATTACTGCAAGACTCTCTAAAGACCCATTGCCAAAACATCAACAGACTCGCATTCAAGAATTTAAGCCATCTTAGACATAAAACAAAGCTATTGCATTAAAAGTAAAGCCAAAGTGAATTGAGCCTAAATGGTCACCTTTGCACAGCGGAGGGTCCAGTGCAATCCAGTTCAGTCTGTTGCTTCTGGGGCCTGTGGGGCAAACTGAACTCCTGTCCCCCAGTCACCCAGACTCAGTCCATGTCCTTGTCGCACCACTGAGCAGATGTGAGCGAATGGGCTATGATGGCTGCTTTTCATGCCTGCTGTAGAGTCTAAGCTGCTAACCAGATGCCCTTTATGCACCAGACCACGAGTGTTGATGCAGAAGACAATAGGATCAACAGACCTGCAGCCAGAGGGGCCAGAGGGACAGGACACCATCCACAGGCCCCAACCAAAAAGTACACATTTAAAATAATGAAGTAAAATTGGGGTATGAGGTCCACAGCAATGGCCTACTTCATCATGGCATGCTTTAAAGATACAGCAGATGTAGAAAACCAATCTGTGATTATTAATAGTAAGAAATTTTAAAACAGGTACATTTCACAAAACTTGACAACCAGTGTATATCCAAGGATTGTTTTAACGAAATGTACAACGTATAAAATAGGTCCTGTTTTAAAAGTCATGTGTGGAAATTGGAAAACTGTGACATAGACTTCATGACATGGCTTCTCATATTAGGTGGAGCAGCATTTTGGTATTTCAGTGTTTGTACTTCACTGTAGTGGGATACACACAGTAAATTATCCACCCACAAATCTTCAACAAAAAGTTGTTGGTGTATTGGAGCCAAAGGACCTTATGACAACAGCGATATTTCACAAAGGAGACAGCCTTAGGAAATGGTGATAATAAAGCATTTGAGCAAACACACACACGCAGGAAAGCTGGGTGTTGGAGGTATAAGGTTTAATGGTTTTGTGATAACGGGGGAACAGTGCAATGGCATATTTATGATATCAGCCAGGAAGCTCCAAAACACATACACACATGGATAAACTTCAACAATACCCTGTTAAAAAACTTCCTGCGCAGCTGAATCATTGGCCAGACATATTCTTGTCAGTGTTGGTTCACACCAAGATTTTGAACATTACACAAATCCCAATAGTTAAAGGTCAGAAAATGTGTGTATTTGTCCCCGATCGGGGTCTCGGAGACCCCAAAATGACTGTTTTCCATGTGGTAGCAGTCCTGACTGAGAGAGCACATGCAACAGTTGGCAAAACCCTATCAGACTCAGGAATGGTTTATTTAAAGTTCGGAATTGTTTAGCACTTATCTAAACTGTTGAATTATTGTTGTCAAGGGAAACAGTCTGTACTACAATTTTCGGAGGGAAAACAATATGACTGACAGTCAATGGGCAATGTTATATGCCACATAGACGGAGAGTTTATTCCAAGTTACACAATTCATTTCCCCATTCTGCACAGTATCTCTCATAAACATTTGACTAGTTGCTGTGTACATTACGACTAAACATCAAGATAAAGAGAAGAGCATAATTAACTAACCGCTTTATAGAAGACTGAAGTATGTGTCATACTTATTTTGTCTTTGTGTGTGTAAAAGGCTTTATAAAAATAAACTTCCTAGAGAATGAAATCTTTTAAATGTGTCATCATTGTAAGTTTTGTTCTATGTTGTCCTCTCACTATTAATCATAATCTGCCATTGATTATAGTATGTCATAATTGTCAATATTTATATTCTGTTGTTACGTATCTTCAGTTAAAACTAAATGTATTTTAGATTATTTATTTTTATTTATAGTTGCATGTTTGTGTAGCCCTTTAGTTTGAAAGTGACATTAAAAACTGCGGGGGGGGGGGGGGGGGGGGGGGGGGGGGGGGGGGGGGGGGGGGGGGGGGGGGGG
>JAUCMS010000153.1:6861745-6872166 GCA_032357445.1 Enteromius radiatus | reverse complement strand
GCATATATTATGTAAAGAAAAACTTTTATTTTGGATGCGATTAATCGCGATTAATCATTGCCCAGCACTATTTTTTAATGATGTTTACAAACAAATTTTTGGAGGAGCACGCACAGGTAACAATAGCCCGCTCATCACTAATCGTCTAATCATCTAATCGTCCAATCTCCCTATCAGATCTCATATCACTCCCTATAAATATCCAAAACTAGTATCTCGATCTAAGCATCCCTCCTCCGCCACTGCTCCTCCTTTCTCTTGTTTCTCCGGGGGGGGAGCACACAGGGTTCGAACGTGGCCGTCTGTACCTTACCTCTCCGAGCCCACTAACCCTAGGGCTCAGCAGTCCACCGAACCCTTAGTCTTCTGCTCGGACAGCACGCCTAACTCGCCTCACTTATTATTATTTTGTTACCGGCAAGTTCAAACTCATTAATTTTTTTATTAATGTATCTGAAGATGAAATATCTTTTAAATTTATTGTTAGAGAATATATGTGGAAGGTACTTGGTGGGTCTTACAGCTATCATATTTTTGTTAATTTAGTCTGATATTCTAAAAACTTCAGATTTAAAGGAATAGGTCCATCATAACCCCCCGAAGGTGTATATGTTAGTTTTATGTCGCAGTACTTATCTTTTATCAAGGTGGCCTTACAGATCTGTGTTGACTGCTGTTCAACAGAAAAAAAGGAAACCATGGTCACCAAGTGCAATAAGAGTCACTTGCAAATGGTCAAGAAGTCTGGTTCACATGTGTAAATGTTCTGTACAAACTACTATAAACATGCAAGCACATAAACTGGCGTAACGTATCTGTAAAGGTCAAAGGAGGAAATGATTGATTGTTCTCTTCAACCTGACAGGAAGCAGACGCTGGACTTCCTGTAAGCGTAGCACTGGTCACTCTAGGGAGCCAATGCTGAGATGCTGTTAAAACAATGGATGAAGCAAAAGATGAGGGGACGAAATGTAGAGGGGAGGGCGGGGGGTTAACAGAATAAACAGGCGAAAGTAGTGGCGGGTCTGTGGGAAAACTGTGGACCTGTTAGCCACTAGAGACAATGACTGCATAAGAAATTTTTACATTTGAGGCTTTAGTGAGGGTTTAATGGTACTGTTTCTCCAAAAATTTAAGTTCTGTCGATTTACATTAAAACTGACAGAATTTTAAAAGACAGATATCGCTGTTTGATAAGCTGTTAAATAAAGCATGCGCATCCAGAAACAAACTATCTTATAAGGCTCCATGGGGTGAATAAAGGCCTCCTGTAGTGAATTCATGCATTCTGTAAAATAAATATCCATATTTCAAATGTAATAAACACTTTTTCTCACCTCCACTGATTTTAATATAACTCCAATTAGATTAGTCTGAAAGAAAAAAGTCACATACACCTACAGTAGGATGCGTCGAAGGGGAGTAAAACCCAGCCTAAATTTCATTTTTGAGTGAACTAACCCTTTAACAAAAACATAATTTAAACATAACTTAATCATAACTTTTAAGCACATTAAACACAACAATGGGATTATTTGTTCAAGAAGTTTCATTGTGATCACTGAGACTGATGTGGAAGCAACTGTAAATACAGTCATTATCGCTTTTTGAAACAAACCCAAATATTAACTATGAAATGTAACAGTGATGTTTGTCTTAGAAAGTACCATTAATAAAGAGAATATAAAGAACGGATGGCGAAGGGTCAAAGGAATAGTAAAGGATTTACAAGGAAAAGAGGCTGATTGCCATTTAGATGCTGAGCTTCAAAATAGGATTTCATCCCACCATTGGATCACTGCAGAAAACAATGTTATCAGAGGATGTGACAAACTAAAGCCTTGAAAAACACTCTCCATCTTTCTCTTAATTTCCCACACTCTCTCTCTCCACTTCTTGTCTTGTTTTCTCACTTATCCTTTCTTTTCTCACTTAGTCATCCTGTCTCCATACTTCATAAAAGTTCTTTTTCTATAGCAATTTACTTTTTTCTGCAGGTTCACAGAAATACAAATTTTAGTTAAAAAAGGGAAAACCTACTGAACTATAAATGAAAGTTTATCATCAGGAAAAAGTAGACTGCAGGGCCTGTTCTTTTGACATTTACACTTCCGCATTTGGCAGATGCTTTTATGCAAAATGACTTACAGTGCATTCAGGGTGTATATTGTGTCTGTTTGTTTGCTCCTGAGGCATCGCACCCATGACCTTGGCGTTGTTGATGCTATTCTTTAATACTTGTAGAATAATCTCTGAATAAATTAACTGAACTGACAATGAAATTAGCCAAAGTCTACATAGACACATTTTCTTTTAGATATGTCTGGGGTGGCTGTCTCAGGGTGGCTCCTTTCCTGTGTTAGTCTGTTTGTCTGACCAAAATCCATGTTTCAGCTCCAGTGCAGAAAAACAGAACGTCTACACGTCCAACTTCCTCCTTTCTCTCAGAATAACGTCTCCTTTCCTGGGCCGGTTTTGAAAGTGTTGATTGTGGTGTTTCTGGTGGGGTGGAGTGTGAAGTGTTTTGTACATCTTTGCTTGCTTTGCCTATAGGTTTCAGCATATTCAGAATAGTGAAGGATGATTAAAACTGACCAAAAGAGACATGACTTGTGGTTTCCAAGTCGACTAGGAAATCTGAGATATGCTGTGGAAATAGTTTTTAATTATGTTTTGATTAGGAAATCATATTTGTATATGTAATTTCACAGCAGTATAATATAGATAGAATATATATATGCAGTAAAACAACTACGCAAAATAAATAATAACTGTATTGTGTTGCTGCAATGTTTAATATCATATTGTGCTCTATATTATTAGGAATAGGCCCAGCTCACCCAAAAATAAAAACTTGGTCCAAAACTACTGTACCGTTCTTAGTGGTTCTCAGAAAGTTAGGAACCAAACAACAGTGGAGTCTAATAATTGACTTCCATTGTATGGGCAAAAAAGCCTGAGCCATTTTTTTTTAAATATCTTCTTTACAGAACAAAGATAAATTATACTAGTATTTTCACCAACAAAAAATGTTTTTAAGTCGGTTATTTCTATCTTTTGTGGTAGCGTAACTTTCGCACAGTATATTTGCAACAACATAACGGTTAGTAAAGAATGTCAGAAATAAAATATGTTCACAATCCTAAACTACAGACAACCTCAAAATGGAAGAGGGACAGTTAACAAACAAGCAGAGTGCAGAAATGATTTCAACAAATTAAAGAGACTGACACATAAAACAGATGCATTAGATGGACATATATTGTGTTCCTCAGAAAAATACAAAAATCTGCACTTTTGTGAAATATAACAAATCTATACCTGTTACGCACACACACCCATAATGCCCTCATGACTTCAGTCTCAGTCAGTGATGGTAGGTACTTCATGTGCTTGTGTGACCTGTTTTATGACGCTTACAGACACTCTCCAGACATCAGTACGACGTGTTACAGTTATCATCAGTCTGGTGATGGCAATGAGGATTCGCTTAGTGACGCGCCACAAAATAGAATGTCTAACTTTCGACATTGTGAATTTTTGCATTTAGCTCATACTGTAAAGGAAAAAAAAGGTATCTCACACTATATCAGCATTCATAATACAATACAATATTCAAAATCAAAATAACCTAAAATAACTAATTAATAAATGATTGAATTCTTCAGTGTCACATGATCCTCCAAAAATCATTAGAATTAGCTGATTTCTTGCTCAAGAAACATTTCTCATTATCATCTATGTTGATAAAGCAGCTGTTTAATAGTTTTGTAATGTACAGTTTTGTAACTGTAATGCCTTTTTTTTAAAGAATATAAATTAAAAAACAAAAAGGTTTATTTGAAACCCTTATACTTCCGTGTTGGGATACATTTTTATACTGAAACTTCTGGGAAAATCTTAAACATTAAGCATGCCCAGACAGAATTATGAAAAAGAGAGTGCCAAGGATGCATTCAATGCCCTGCTTAAATCCCAGAGCAACCTCAGAAAAATGAATCCTTGTTTTATGTGTATGAAAAGAGAGAAGCCAAAATCAGCAACTAAACTTGTGCAGCTTTGAGGGGTTCTGCACAATCCCAGCCAAGCAATAAGGGTCTTTTTTAGTGAAATGATCTGCCGTGCATGTTTGCTTAAAAAAGCCTTTTGAAGCTGCCTTTAAGACAGTTTGGACCTTCAACCTATTGGCTCCCACTGAAGACTGTTGAATGTTTTCCTCAAAAAATATATTTTACAAACACTGAAGAAACAGACAAAAACATCTGACATTGGGGTGAGTAAATTATCAGGACTTTTTTATTCTGGAAGTGAACTAATACTTTAATGGCACAAAGTCATCATCAGCCATTAACTTTTGGTGTCCCTTATGCCAAATTAGCAGCATTGCTATATATATATATATATATATATATATATATATATATATGTGTGTGTGTGTGTGTGTATATATATCTATATATACACACACACAGACCCAGCAGCAAGGAGTACTCAAATATAAAGGATTACCAAAACACACACAAGCACACACACACACACACACAAACACACACAGACCCTTGAGCAAGGAGGAATAAAACCTAAAAGATTGGCATTATATAAAGCTGACATACATCTTCCGGCTCTCAGCCGATGAGCAGCAGAAGCAATGAAAGAGAAGTTAAGAGAGAGAGAGAGAGAGTGGTTATAGCTCAGGCTTCTCTTTAAATTAGTGAAGTTGGTTAAATTTCATCCTCACTGGGATACAGTAGCCTAACAAGACTGTGTGAAGGAGAGAGAAAAGGATACCTGGATGAAGAAGAGCTAGGGATCATATCATCAGGTACAAGATTTTAATATCCTATATATGATGATACAATCATTGTTGCTACATTGTTGAATTCTGATTAAACATATTGTTAAGCTCATAACGAAAAAACTACTACATTTGTAAGTTTTCTGTAGATAATGTGGGTGTTAAACTCACAGGCAGGATGTAAGAGTGCTGTGGCCAGAGTGTTGCTATGTAACTCAATGCCACACTCAATTTCACACTCGTTTATATCACTCTATAACTTCACACACAACTAGAGCAAGTCTTTTGTGAAGTTCTTATTGTAGAACATAACAGAACTTTGCATAATCAAAACTAATAAAGTCGAAAAGCTTCCAAGGATAGCATATACCTATATTCAGGACTGTTAAAAGATAAAAGACAGGATTGTATAGATATAAATATATTTTGATTAAATAATTTAACTGTGTTCTGATTTAGGAGTTGCAGTAATATCCATGTAATTCAAGGTTTGAGAGTTAAAACACTCTCCTCTCTTTACCATGTAACTTATATTTAGGCATTATGATGACTTACACAGATTTAAATAAAAAACCTGCAGCGTCAGCATCACCAGTCTTCTTTGCAGTAATGTTGCGATGACTGATTGGACGCAGGACATGTACACACGGGCTTGTCTGTTAACCAATTAGACTATATTATGTATGTTTTGGAACTGCCAAACTGACCCCAAAACTGCCCAGATTTTGTCCACCCACCCAAGCCCATTTTTATCAACACAATTAAATGTGCCCAACTGGTGGCAGCACTGGAGTTAGGTACCAAAAACTTCAGCTTTAGTAGGTGTGGACATAAAATGATAATCTTTTTGAGTTCATTTTTGTTCAAAATGGATTAGTTTTTTTACAACGCAGAAATGATAACGTTCAAAATATCAAACAGTGATCACTGGTGATCTAGTTCAGTTGAAATGTTCCTTGTCTATTAAAAATAAGTTGAACTAATGTAAAAATTTAACTACAATGGTATTTCATAAAGCAAGAGAGAGAGAAACATGGAAAGCAAGAGAGAGAGAAGGAGAGAACTAGTTAAAATGGAGATCATAGCTTACGTGTGGAAGTGCATGTATGGTGCAGATATGTTTTTATGGTAGTTGCATGAAAAGGTTTATTGATCAGGCCAGGGGGTAAAACTTCAACAAACACATATAGTGACACGAGCACATCACATCACCAACAAACAGCTTGAAGAACAGCCATTGTGTTCTATTACAATCTGACTTCCTCTCTTTACACCGTGGTATTCTTCTCACCAAAATAGAGTGCCACCAAGTGCATTCTGATGGGAGAGCGGGTGGGGTGGTGTAGATCAGGGTGGGGGGCAACTAAAGAGAGAAAGGAGGGAGGGAAGGAGGAAGAGAGGGGGAGGAGGAAAAGGAAGAGTGGAGGGGGGTTTGAAACACTCCCTGAGATGGCCCAGTATTTCTCAGAGTGTCCCACACTTGTGCTCTATTCCCACACTGGGACAGGCACGAGGGGGTCTGTACTGTTCATGAACTCCAGAAATTGCTGGAGTGTTTTCTATAGAGCTACACTGCCATTTTTCTCCATTGCTCAGTATATCCCCACTGTCATACAGACACCAGAGCAGGGCTACATCTACAGGACCCCCGGGCCACAGAATAACAGCCCACTCATTCATCTAAAGAGGACAAGACCACAGAAGACTCCAGCAAAGACAGTCTTATAAGCCAGACGTCAGACAGGTAATTCACTTTTATGCATCACTTTAATTGTTTAGGAAATCTGTGGGTCAAATCATTTTTTATTGTTAATTTTTTATGTATAGTGCTGAATTTTGTAATTTGAAAAATAACAGATGATTTGGTACTTTTATTATTTATTTAACGTTAAGTAATTAATTAATGATTTATATTTTAAATTATACTTGATGTAAATATTAAATCATTAAATAATTTTGAAGCACATTGTACAATGTATTTCAAAGAATTAAATTAGTTGATTTGGCAGTTTTATTATAAATATATAATATTTAAAAAAATTATATTTCTATTTAAAATTGTAGTATTGGAATATTTTTACATTTTAATATTTATTTTTTTGTTTCTTTTTTGTTGTTGTTGTTGTTGTTTTTAACAGTGTTACAAATAATAATTTTTAATAAAATCTTACACATTTGCACTTGATGATATCACTTGTGTAATTGCAAAGGATTATGATTTTACGGTACTTCAGCCAAAGACTATTTCAATGACTGACTGTCTAGTCTATTTTAAGTACAAATCACCTGTGCTGTGATTGGTGCATGAGTTTTAGATACAGTGAACCCACTTAACCTATACTTACACATATAAGTATCAAACCACCCTGCAACTACAACAAATGATTCTACATACCCTTAATTTTTGTTTAAAACTTGACTTTTTTATTCTGTGAAATATTTTGGTTTAAAAGCATAACTTGGTCTTATTGGTGTGCTCCTTTGTTTCTTAATGCAGTAGCATTCACGCATTCATACAAGTGTGGCTTTAGTGTCCAAATACATTTTAAGAGCATTGGCTGACAAGAGTTGATTTTGACAGTGAAGAGAGAAACAGAACCACCATGTAAGAAACACATCACCCTGTTAGTAGCCCGACAAGCAGAGAAAGGATTGCCTTTGTGACCGATATGAGGGATCCCACCGGATGGCAGGTGTTGATATGTGCGGGTGTCTTTCTATAATGGGGTTCTGCATTGGGCCGAGTCAGTAAAAGAGGTATTCTCACTTCATATGGCTAAACTCAGCATCTCATCCTTGACCTCTCCATCCATTAAAATGGTTTGTGTCGGTCCTGGAATGTCTGGCTTATAAACAGTTGTTCTGTCCTTTGTTTTTTAAAGCATGCGTTTAGCATTGGTATGCAAATTCAAGTCCAGTAAACACATGTGCGTACACATTTAGCCTTCAACTGGAAATGATGATAGTTTTCTTTGTCCAGTAATAGTGACTTCACAGAGTTTTTACAGAATATTAAATGAGGCAGTTTATGATTGGTTGTAACATTTAAGCACTGCATTGATTCACACTGTATTTTAAAATGCAAATTATACTAAATGGATCACCTTCACAGGACAAAATGTTCTATTAATTAACGCATACTTCAACCTATAAGAAAAGATGATTAAAGAAGTAAGACATATTAATAGAAAAGGGTAAATATACATTAGCTATAATAAATGTCATGTATATTATATTGACTTAAAAGTTTGGGGTTAGCACGATTTAATCAATCAAAACTGCAGAAAAAAAAACAGCAATTTTGTGAAAATGTATTACATCTAAAGTAACTGTTTTCTGTTTTAATATATTTTAGAATGACACTTATTTCTGTGCTAAACTTTTCAGCAGCCATTACTGTAGTCTTTAGTGTCATGTGATCTTTCAGAAATTAGTATTTCTAATTCTTATTCCAAAAGGCTGTGTTTAAACTCAATAAATAATTCTTATTACTATTAATGCTGAAAATATCTGTGCCGCTTTTTCAGGCTTCTTTGATGAATTGTATGTATTTGTATTAGAAACTTGTGTTAACCTTATCAATGCTTTACTGTCTCTTTTGAGCAATTCATTGTGTCTTTTTCCTTGATCAAGTACATAAAAAAAGTAGTTTACCCCAAACTTTTAAAATGTACATTTCTGCCAAAAGCTTCATCATTCATATATTCATACGTGCAATTTTAATGTTCCCTCCTATTTAAAAAAAGAAAAGAAAAGATAAACATCATGCAAATACTGTGGAAGATAAACTAATACTATATAAACCATAGTGTTTGTCTTTGTGTCTTGCCTAGTTTACACTTCTGGTATATTGGGACAAAGATGTGACTACAGTCTGTGGTGTCATGCTGATTCTGGTAGTCCCTGACATCAGGTTGAGGGGAAAGGCTTAAATAAATATTTATCCAGAGTTAAGAGGTCGGTCTCATGCATGGGCATTGCAGAGCCTCTTATGGTGTGAGTATCAGTGTGCCCACAGCAACATGATCATTGTGAGAAAAACCAGCATGCCATCACTTGCCAACAGTGCCTGGCACCTTTGTGAAGTACTACTAGAATGTTTCAAAGGTGTTGTGGCAATGTTCCCAGCTTGTTAAACTGATGCAAATGGGAGTGCGAGGCTGCATGTTATTCTGAGTTTATTTTTGTTATTGAATGTTTGACAGTGGCTTACAGTCATAAAGAACAGACGAAGAATCCTTGAGGGCTAAGGGAAGCTCTGATGATTCCTAACAAACAATTTAAAAGAAGCTCAAGAAGAGTTTTGAAAAGTTTCTCAGATCCTGATCCATAAGCCCCTTTTCACTGGAACGAAATCAAATTATTAAAGGGCCTGAAAAACGTCAATACTGATTTACTGATTTAAATCATGTCTCTGTTACATTTAAATTACATAAATTCAATATCTATCTATCTGTCTATCTATCTATACATCGATCTATCAGTTTACATAAATTATCATTACATTATTAATCTATTAAGTAATTAGCAGAAGCAAAAAACAACAAAATATTAAAAACGTATAAAAACATAAATATATAAATATAAAATGAATGACATTGGTTTCGTGTACTGATGGGTAAATGTCCCTTAATTTAACATGCTAATAATAGTGTATGAGAATATACATTAAAGGTCCTTTAAGGTCAGTTACCAATGTCAGCTCTTTCCTTTTACAAACAGAAAATCATATGAGAGCAGGTGAAAGTTCTTCCTGCCTGTCATTCATCTCACCAACCCTTCTATGTGCTCTGAAGTCCCATTGTTTTCTATCTTTAAGAAATACAGCAGTCTTTGACCTCTAATAATACCTCATGATAAGAGTTTCTGCGTATTATGATTTTGTGCATTAACAAGATGCAAAACGATCAACAGAAATTAACTCTTATCTTGTGTCATTCTTTTGCTCTGTTTGGGAAAGAAAACACCCTTGCACTTGTAGACCCTAAGAGACTTGTTTCCTTTAAAGTAGCAAGTCTGGAGGAAATCATATTGTTTGAAATTGCTTCCTAAGAGAAGAAGAAAAGGAAGATGGAAAAAAAAAGGAAAATGGAGAGACAGAATGAAAAAGAGAGAGCACTCTGGCGACAGAGATCGCCCAGTCAGTGTGAATCAGATGGATATTTCCGTCCTCATTCATTTTTTTTTTTTTAATGTTTAAGATTCCATTCCCACCGATGCCATTCTGAACAGCCTTTGCCAACATAACATACGCACACAAAGTTCCCGTCACTGAATGACAGTCACATCCAAAGCATCTTGTGTGAAAGGGACAAAGGGACAGTTCACCCAAAAATTAATTACTCATCCACATGTGATTCCAAACTTGTAAGCCCTTTGTTCATTCTCTGAACACAAATTAAGATATTCATATATTAAATCTGAGAACTTTCTGACCATCCATATACAGTAACGCAACTACCACATACAAGGCCCACAAAGTAAGGAAAGACATTGTTTACACAGTCAATGTGACATCAGTGGTTCAACTGAAATGTTATGAAGCTGTTTGTGTTTGATTAGGGTTGGAGCTAAACTCTGCAGGACACCGGCCCTCCAGGACCGAATTTGCCTACCCCTGGTTTAC
>JAUCMS010000153.1:6843137-6858522 GCA_032357445.1 Enteromius radiatus | reverse complement strand
TTTCTAAAAACTCTTAAATGTCCTAAATTAGCAAAGGTCTAGTCCTGGCTTAATCTAATTCCTGTACGGGAAACCGGACCATTAAGTTTAATTAAAACTTAATTAAGGTGGTCAGCCATACACACACGATAATACTTTTTTTACAAGTGATTTGTAAAAATGGGAAAAACATTTTCAATGTTTGCAGACTTCAAACTGAAATGAAACCTTAGCTTATAGGCTAATATGTAATATTGATTAACAATAATACATAATAAAAAAGTATGTTCTTTTCTTTCTGTACTTTTTAAGTAAGCTATAATAACACTACTACTTTTGTAGATTCTTCAGTTACCATTTGAAGAAAGGAAACGTAATGTGTAAGTTTTGAGTTTAGCACTTTGTGGAGGTAACACTTGCAGGTCTGTGAAGGAAGACTGCATTACATTATTTATTATCTATTAACGGATGCACACGTAGACAAGTGATATATCCCTTTGACATTAAAAAAATAGTATTGATTAATAAATGCCGCATCATAATTTCTCCAGTTAACTACACGAAATATCAATATCTTAAGCCAACAGAGCAGCGCCATCTACAGACTAAACATATAATAGACATCATGAATGGAGACCCCTATTCCATCAAACACATCTACTCACAAGCTTCGAAGAACTCCATTCTCCACTCCTTCTCAGCGAAAAAAATTAATCCCTCTCGTTCAGTCTCACTTGATTGAGGTTTCGGATTTATTATTAATTTGGAATTCATCCATTCTGACAAAATCCAACTAAAATTTCTCTCCACCTGATAAGCGCAGCTTGATGACGCAATAGTTTATTCTAAAAGCTGATTGGCATGTATACTTACGGCTCTTTTTTATTAGTTACGAGAAGTGAATAATAAATATAAAAGCAATATAACAATATCTTAACCGTTTTACCAAAACATTTCCTAGAAGAAACAAACTATATTTTACAAAAAAAAATAACTAAAAAGAACAATTTCCTTGGAAAAAAGACAAATTTCACTATATCCTCGTGCCTTTCTCCTTAGCATTTTGGATCTAACCAAACAATGTTTTGCTATTTGGATATCCATTCTGATTAGTCAATTTATACGTGCATGGATTACAGGTTTTTTCAACTGCTTACACACATTTTGCTGTCACACAATTACTGAAACCTGACACTCAAACAACAAACCCATACACCAAATTTGCTAAATTATAAGATAATTCTTGGTCTTTGGTTCAGTTTTCAATTTCATTTCAATTTCAATTTTCATAAAAACTTACTTTTACAACACACACAATTTAATTGTGAATTGTTTGACACAATTCAATTGCAAAACACAACATTTTAAACCTAGCCTACTTAATATAGCAAAAGTGTTTGCTTTTTGTGATATTAATCCATAAACCATACACACAATTAAAACATCTTCAAATGTTGATTCCATGACACCATTTCATGGGTCAATACCGATGTCATTTTTCCTTTTGTGCTCTCTCTTAGCATTGGTGTGGAGTGATGGGGGACTGGAGCCTCTTGGGAAATTTTCTGGAGGAGGTGCAGGAGCACTCCACATCAGTGGGGAAGGTGTGGTTGACCGTGCTGTTCATCTTCCGTATCCTGGTGCTGGGCACAGCAGCAGAGTCATCATGGGGTGACGAGCAGTCTGACTTCATGTGTGACACACTACAACCCGGTTGCACCAACGTCTGTTATGACCGAGCTTTCCCTATTGCCCATATCCGCTACTGGGTGCTGCAGATCGTCTTCGTATCAACACCGTCCCTCATCTACATGGGCCACGCCATGCACAACGTCCGCATGGAGGAGAAACGGAAACAGAGGGAGCAAGAGGAGAAGGGTGAGGAGGGCAAAGGAGAGAATGATTATTTGGAACAAAAGGAAAAATCTGAAGATGCAAAAACAAAGATTCGCCTAAAGGGGGCGCTGCTGCAGACGTACGTCCTGAGTATTTTGATCCGCTTGGTCATGGAAGTGACCTTCATTGTTATCCAGTACATGTTGTATGGAATCTTTCTGCATGCTCTGTATCCTTGTGAAATGTCACCTTGTCCCAACCGTGTGAATTGTTACATGTCCCGTCCAACTGAGAAAAACGTCTTTATTGTGTTTATGCTGGTGGTGGCGGCCGTTTCACTGCTTCTGAGCGTGTTAGAACTGTACCACCTTGGATGGAAACAGTGCAAGCAATGCTTTCGAAAATATGCTGACAAACATGCCAATGATGTCAATAGCAAAAACACCAAAATTGGTTCTATGGTCCAAAACAGCAAGACAAGCATTCCAATGGATCTGCCTGAGATGGCTCAGTCACATCCCTCCCAAACCTGCACCCCACCCCCAGATTTCAACCAATGCCTAGCATCAAGTCATGGTCCAACATCACCCCCGCATCATCATCACCACCATCTTCATCACATCCACCAAACCTGCCAACCCTTCACCAACCGCCTGGCCCACCAGCAGAACTCCGTCAACATGGCCACCGAGCTGCATCATCACAGCCACGATGATCTGGAGCCGGCTGTGGACTTCCTGCAGATGAGCTATGAGAGCCATGAGGCCCGAGTACCTGGTGAGATGACACCCAGCGCCCCCTCCACACCATCCTCCCAACCAGGCTGCTACAAAGACAAGCGCCGACTTAGCAAGACTAGTGGTACTAGTAGCAACAGAGTCAGACCAGGTGACCTGGCTGTGTAGGTTGGATTAAAGGACCTTCCCGGAGGATAAGAAGCTTAGAGCGTGAACTAGCCTTAAGACAAGAGATATGGATGTGAGGGGTCTGCATGCTTGTGTGTGTGTTGGTACTATATGGGATATTTCATTGATTTGGGAAAGGAAAGGCTTAAATAACAGCATGAATTAGAGGATATTGGGAATGAGTAAAACAGAGAGAGAATCTGTATCAGAGCATTTAATATGGTTTCATTGAAACTGCTGTTGTAGATTTTTATGGGGTGGATCAAATAATCCTGAATGAAAGGGTGTTGATATATTTAGATGAATGGATGGAAGAAAGGACTACTGAAATAACTTTGCATCATTTATAAGACAGTACTGGGTAGTTTTGCACACTGATAAAGTTTGTATTGTAAGAAAAATGTTTGTGTTTTAATTAAAAACACTGATTTTTTTTGAGCCAAAAAGCAATAAAGCACTTAAGCATATCTTAGTAAAGATAATTGCAAAAAAGTAATTAAAAACAAGCCATGTTGTATGTGTGATGATTTTATTAAGGTTTATGAATTTTTCAGCAATAAATGACTACTGTACTAAAACATATGGGAAATATATAACAATTCTATGAAATCTATGAAATATACATTATATATTTTGATCAACCTACCATTGATGCAAATACGTGTGAATTATTAACACACAACTTATTTGTTACAGTAGTGGAGCCATAATAAGATATTAAAACAGAAGAACTCTCAAATCTGTTTGATATTCAGTTGATATTGGAAAAAAAAAAAAAATAAAACATTTGTAGGCCAATTGAAAGTGCCTTGAAAAGAGTAAATCAAAAAACAAAAGATAGCAAGAGTAATCGCAGCTTAAGAAAATGTTATCATTTGAAATAGCATACACAATTGCATTAATAGTCTGAAAACAATAACGGTAAGCAGGGTTTGTATTTATCAAAGCATGCACTTTCATTGATGTCTGCAGTATATATGTTCACTATGTCTAATCTCAAGTATCAATTAAAAATGATCTGTCAGTGTTCCATTCAGAAAGCTGATTTACTGTCACTGACCTTTCAAAACATTGTTTAGTCTTCTGATGTAGTAATCTCTATTTCTATTTCCACACAGTGTCTCCTCTGATCTGTTTACAGCACACAATAAAAAATGTCCCAGCACTAAAAAACATGCTTGATGAAATTTATTTTCAACACATTATAAAATTAAAGCATTTTACACCATTCATAGGCTACATTATAGCAAATATAGTGGGGCTTTATAGTGAGGCTTGGTTTCCTTGTATGCACCTAACGAGGGAGAGGCCTAATGTGATTTTAACTTTTCATTTACTGATATCTGGACCAAATTGTAAATTACGTGAAAATTCAATCAGTAAACTCAAGTTAGGAATGCAGTGTCAAAGTCAATTGTTACAGTGTGAATTACAGTGAGGATACAATCTGAGCACACATTACCAAATTTTAAAAGAAATAAATAACACTATAGACTTTTTGTATAAGAAACTCTCTTTATTCAATTTTTTTTTTTTTTTTTTTTACATAATTTATTTTCAATTAATTGTTGTTTCAATATTTGCTATCATATGATAATGTACAGGGTGGGCCATTTATATGGATACACCTTAATAAAATGGGAATGGTTGGTGATATTAATTTCCTGTTCGTGGCACATTATATGTGGTCTCCTACTTCCTTTCATCATACACTTCCTCAACATCCCATATGCCCACTTGACATATGTAAATATATTTAATTGAAACATTTAATTTGACACCCTAGACTCTATTGAGGGCTTCTGACATTTACTACAGAAAGATGAATTACATACAGTAAGTTGTTTTTATAGTAGTCTGTATTTGTAAATTAGATCTGAAACGTCAAATAGGCAATATATCCAAATCTTCTGTATGACAGGAGGGGGCCATACACTTAAGAGTTATCTGAGGCCTTGCATCTGAGTTCCTTAGATAACAACATCTCCATGTTTATCAGTCAAACTCTAATAAGACATAGGCTAACCTCTGTTAGGCAGCTTGAAACCTTCAATTCATCCCCTTACATTCTTAAGCAGTAAGAAGCAATTACTTTTGTCCTCCTTCCCTAATCCCTTCATTAAAATCATATATTAATGGACAATAATGGTAGAAAACATTTTTAAATATAAAATAAATATAATGATTTACAAACTCCAATGATCCTAATTTAAATGGTATAGGAAAGCTCTGTTTACTAATGTAAGATTAACAGTCAAAATAAAATATGCATAAGCAGTGGCATTTATTGAATACACAGAGAATTATTTATTTATTTTAGAGAATTAATATTTTATAGCTTTTATAGATTTAGTTATAGATATAATAAGTATGGCTGTGTAATATTAACGTTCTTAATGTATACATACTAGTTATTTTAGTTAGAACCATTTCAAACACTGCCTCCAAAGGACATTTGATAGATCTTTAACACATACATACATGTACATTTAACAGTCTCCTGCATATTACGGCAGCAAACGTGGTATACATGGATGTGTACGGGAAATGAAGTTTTATAACATGGTGTTTCGCTACACTTTGGAACGAGACGGTAGACTGATGAAACTACACTTCCCAGAATGCACCTGTCCGTCAGCTGGTGTAATATCCAGTTTGCCAGAACTGAAAGGAATGAGTGCAATTCAAAAGCAGTGGATTTGACGGTCTGAAACCTTCAGGTTGGTGATGTTTAAACATAACTTTCTCTAGAACCGCTTTCTGTTTTTATTTTCTTAACAGATTCAAACTAGTCCATGATATTTGACTGTATGCAAGAGTGATTGTGTGGATGATTTTGCGGATGTGACAGAAGTTGCTGTGTTTGACTCGTGACTTATGGAAATGCACAATATTTCACAAAACAGGCTACAACTGTACAGAAATGTAGTATATGCTATAGTATAGAAGTCATGTATTCAACGTAATAAATAAAAATGTCATGATATCAGTATAATACGATCTGTAAAGCAGAAAAAATACTACTTATTACTTGATATGTAAGACGTATATCTGACATTTTTAAAACAACATCGACGTTTTAGATTAAAGTGTAATTTTGATATATAGCCTAGGCTGTTATAAGTGTTTCCTTTTTTGTAGGCTTTAATAAACTTTTAGTGTTCACTAACGTTTAATTGTTCTTGTGTTGTGACAAAAGAATTTGGAAGACAGACATACTTTGCAGTTATTGGTGATATAAAAACTTATAAAATAAAAATGTAAGAGATTAATTAGCAAAATTCCAAAAAAATATTGTAAAATTGTCTTTAAAAAGCTGGAGTACACATAAACTTCTCAAAATACATGTCAAGTTTAGTGTTCACATCTCTTTCAGGTGCATCATGTGGGCACGTGTGGGTTTAATGGGTACAGTGGCCCTCGGGTCAATGTTCTGGTCTCAAAAGGATAAGACTGAAACCTCTCCATACGAGCTTAAATTAATTCAAGTTTTATTCAGACATGGAGCAAGAACGCCACTGAAATCCATACCAGATGTTTTGGAGGTAAGAGTGCAGCTAGTGTTAATTCAGTGCCCAAAAGTTACATCGTATTCAGTTATTTTTTTGTGCCATAAAAACAGTAAGGTTAAAAACACAAGAATCTAGAGAATGCACAAATCTTGCCCATAACCATTTAAGCATCTCAGAATCATTAATCAATCTTAACAGCATGCTTTTTTACTCCCAGACAGTGGCACTGTCATATGTCTGTAATAGTCCACATGTTGATGCCAATTATATCCAGTATGACGCATGATTTCTGCACCCCTAGGCACAATGGGTCCCTCAGCTACTTGAAGCACCTGCTCACACAGAAATAGACTATATAGTTACTGACTTGAAGGGGGGGCCCAGACCCCCAGCTCCTGTGGAAGACAGCTACAGATCCAAAATATTGGCAGTGAGTTTGTTTATGCATTTGTGTCAAATTCTTGTAGAGTGTGTTTTACACACCGTATTGGAAAGGGCTTAGCCTGTGGGTTGTCTACTGAAAGGCGAATTTGATTTAGAATGGCCATAACCAATCTAACACGTCTAATTAACAGGTTGTGTGTATTACTTGTGATGTTTTTTTTTATCAGCTATTTGAATTCTGACGGCACCCATTCAGTGCTGAGGATACTTTGGTGATATAATGCTAAATTTCTCCAAATTTTCAGGTGAAAAAACAAAATAATCTGCTTCTCAGATAGCTTGACGATCAGTAAATGTAATTTTTTTAGATTAACTATTCCTTTAATGCTACTCCATACGCTTTCAGCTTTGTGGCAACAGTTTGACAATAGCTCCAGCATGACAATACCACTGTGCACAAAGCGAGGTCAAAAAAGGTTTATTGAGTCTGGTGTAGAAGAACTTGACTGACCTTCAACAAAGCTTAGACCTGAACCCTATTGAACAGCTTTGGGACTCCAGCTAAAAACCCATGATCCACATCAGTGATGCTGTTGAGTCTGAATGGGAGCAAATCCCTACAGCCATGCTTTAACATATAATAGAAAACTTTCAGAGAAAATGCTCAACAAACATGTACTGTATATGGGATGTTGTTTGGATGTCCACATCATTTTGACCATATAGTGTCATTTTCAGGCATGTTTGTGTAGCGTTTTGAGGACATGTTTAGAATGGAACTGATTGATGTTACACTAAATGACAGTTTCATACCAGACATGATGTAAACGTACTTAACTGTGTGTTTAGATGAAAATTGTGCCAGGCTGTCATATTAAGAAGAATAATGGCTTCTGCTTCCATAGGGTGGAACTTATCCAGGTCAGCTGACCACTTTGGGCATGCAACAGCTGTACGATCTTGGAGTGAGGTTACGAAGGAAATACATACAGGAAGAGCTCTTCCTCACACCTTCTTTCAACCCTAAAGAAGTTTAGTGAGTGCATGATTCTGTATTGAAATATATTGTTTGCACCATTTATGCTACAGACAAGAATGACACCCTAAAAATCAGTAACACTTTACAATAAGGTCTCATTTATTAGCTATTTATTTACTACCATATTAACATGAACTAACAACAAAAATACTTCTAAAGCATTTTAAGTCTTATGTGTTACTTTTATTATACTAAAATACATGAATTTGCTTATGGCTCTGAATTGCATCATTAAACTAAAAGACTAAGATGGAATATCTGCCATTGATTTACAGCATTCGCTCTACCAACATTGTCCGCACCATTGAGTCGGCTAAGTGTTTGGTGGCGGGACTCTTCCAACAGGAACAAGCAGGTAAGGTGGCAGCTCAGAATCAGATACACTACTTTGTGTGGTTTGGTTAAGTAATTACACACTCCATGTTTGCTTTTACGTGTTTGATTTTGTCTCACTTTAAGGAGTTGTGTCCATCCTCACTGATAAGGCAGAGAAGGAAGTCCTCTATCCCAACTATCATGGATGCAAGCTGCTCAAGAGGCTCATTGGGTAAAACCTGCTTTGATAAATAAACTTGCTACTTTAAAAAATAATGTATAGAGAACCATTCATAAAGAAATACAGCTCACAATAGAAAGATAGTTAAAAAATATTATAAGTAGTAATTTATAAAAATTAGTGAAGATAAAGAGATTTAACAACTTGATGTTCCTAAATATTTCCTTTTTCTATTTTTATTGAGGTTTTTACCGCTTAGACAATATTTTAATAATATACTTTAATATCAGAAAACATCAAATTTTGCTGTGCTAAAATACAGTACTGTTCAAATATTTAAATATTATTTAATATTTAATAAACGTTATTTAGTTTTTTTAAAGAAGTCTTATGCTCACAAAGGCTGCATTTATTAGATCTGAAATACAGTAATTAATACAGTAATGTAATGTATTATTACAATTTAAAATCACTGTTTCATATTTTATTTAAAAAAAAAATTATATTAAAAGCATAATATAAATATGAAAGTTTTTTTATATTAAAAGTTTTCAGCAGCCATTACTCATGGTCCAGGAATCATTCTAACATATTGATCTGTTGTTCAGTAAACATTTTGATATTTGTATCAATGTTGAAAACAATTGTGCTGCTTAAGATCTGTGTGGAAACTGTGATGCATTTGTAAACTAATTAATATAATTATTTCTTTAAAATAAAAACCTTTTGTATATTGTATGTTATACATGTCTTTTCTGTCGTTTTTGATCAAAATAATACATCCTTGCTGTATAAAAAATAAACAGTCCCATAATTTTAAACAGTAGTGTGAATGCCCAATAATGGCTTGTAATTTGTTTCAAATCAAGTAATTTGTTTCCGACTTTTGTCCATCAAATGTAGTCATCGTTGGTCAGAATCATCCACAGTTGCTGACATTGCTGCAGACCTACAGAGCGTTCAGAGAGCCTTAGGGGTCGATCCTCATCAGAAACTCGACTTCATCCTCATTAGAGATGACATGGTGGCCAGAGAGGTAACGTGCCAGATACAATCTAGTTACATTGGCTTTGTCTATTATAGTACCGTTATATTATTGATCCTAGACGCACGGCCTGCCGCTTCCTACAGCTCTGGAGAACTGGAGGAGTGTCGTGGAGCAGAGAGCAGTAGATATGATTTGTCACATCTATGAGCCCAATATTAGGTGAGGACTCAGTGAATGCTGCTAAAGGAAGTTATGGTTGAAGCTTATGTTTTAAGACCTCTGTAAATGTGTTCATGTGCTCAGGTTGAATTTACAGATGTGTGTGGGGCCGCTTTTCCACATGCTCCTAACCAATATAGACGACAAAATCCAAGGCACAACCTCTAAACCTGACAGGTGTCGTCTTTTTATACAAACTGTTTATTGTTTTATCATTCAAAACCTAGCTTCTTTGAAAGTCCACTGTGCACCTGCTATTTCCAGACAGTATAAGTTAAACTTGAGAGGTGCTGCCCCACAGTGGACAGACTCAGAGATCATGTGTGTTAAAATCCAGTTGTGTTTATTTATATAGAAAGTTGTTCCTGTACTCTGTGCACGACACCACACTGATGCCAT
Source organism: Enteromius radiatus (assembly GCA_032357445.1). NCBI lineage: Eukaryota > Metazoa > Chordata > Actinopteri > Cypriniformes > Cyprinidae > Enteromius > Enteromius radiatus. The sequence continues at coordinate 6,848,765 of JAUCMS010000153.1, read as the reverse complement.
GTCTCATGGCTCTGGGGGTTTTTGACATGAAATGGCCACCGTATGCAGCTGACATCACACTGGAGCTATACCAGCATCATCAAACTAAGCAGCATTACGTTAAAGTGTCCTACATTGGCCAGGTAACGCACACACAGGAATCAGTGTGTAAAATGTACCTCAGATATTTGATGTCAGTACAATTTTCAGAAGAATTCTCTCTGTTAACAAAGAATGGCATTTATTTTATAATAGGATATTTTATAACATTGATCAAAAGTGGCAGGAAATATATTTACAACTAAATGTTTGCTTGCAAAATATTAGCACTATATATATATATATATATATATATAAGAGACTAAGAAGGAAATTAAGGACACTTGGTGTCAAGCAAGAAGTTGCTGCTAATGTTCAGTGAAGTCAAAATAGATGAGTCTCAAAAATGTTTTTTCTTTTCTAAATTAATAATAATTAGTTATAAGTTTAGTTATATATATAAAACTCATCTATTTTGACTTCACTGAACGTTAGCAGCAACTTCTTGCTTGACACCAAGTGTCCTTAATTTCCTTCTTAGTCTCTTTAATCTTTTTCTGTCATCTGCCCATATGTGAAGCTGTTATTTATACCTACAGGACCAAAAAATCCCAGGCTGCAGTGACATTTACTGCCCGCTGCAGGAGTTCAAGGAGGCAATGGCTGTTTACTCTCTACCTGATGAACGTTACCATGCCCTCTGTGACAGTGTTGATGACCATCCCAAACACTGACCTCTCATTAGCTTTTAACTCAACCTTGCTCCTGAAAATGCAGATGTTTTGCACCAACCTGGTCTCTCCTACAACATGGATTCAAGTGTTTATATTAACAAAACCACAATATCAGAAGTCTTGTTTAAATTGTCAGGTCTTTTCCTATTGTTCAAGGAAACTAGTTTATGACTCAAGTATACAGCAGATGAACATTTTCTCATCTATGCCAGTAAACAAATTCTTTCACAGATTGTCACAATATTAAGCAAGCATACAATTCACAGTAAACATACTGATAATGTATGTGAATCTGTGCGCAACTATAGGAGTTAGTGTGGAATATCTTCATCAGGTGCCTTCATTTCAGAGTATCAAGTAATCTGAAATGGCTACAGATTTTGCTGAAACATCATGATTTTAACAATATTTGATGTTTTAACATCAAATTAAGTGCTGTTACATGTAATATGTGAGCAGAAATGGTGAAAATTTTATTACGCATTCACTGCTGATATGCATATTAAATTATGATACAATAAAAATACCTAAGCTGTTTTCATTGTATTCTACATTTTATGTGTAACAAGCCAAAACACCAAAGTACACAGAGAGACATGAAGCAAAGTGTAAATTTTAAAATGCAAAATTTATTTATATGGCTATTTGGTCTTTCTACATTTTCATCTTGTGTTTTCAGACAAAACACCTCAACATTTTAAACTTCTTCATATAACTCCATTGCATTTTATGTTAAAGAAGGATATGCATAAAAAGTCAGACAAGGAATTATCAAAGGAGGAGGGGGGGGGGAAATAAAAATCACATTAGACATTTTGGGATTCCCTTATCTGAAAGACACAGTCACTGTCTCGTTTTGAAAAGCTGTAGTCAAATGCTTTCACAAAATGGTATATACCAAAAATAACGGTTAACCATTTTGTGATTTTTAAAATAACTCTGCCCCCATTAACGAACCTTCATTTTAAAATTCCTGACTAATTTCTCTAATAGTTTTCTAAAACATTGCCAGACAACCACACATTAAGGGCAGTCCACCGGCTCCACTCGACAATCATTCAAGTACATCCCAGTCCATAGCATCTTTCTTAGGTTTCAAAACAAAGCGAACATTAAGTGCACTCAAGATTATGTCATTTATAAAAAATAATCATAATAACAATAGTAATAACAACTGAATTAATTACATTAGTAGTAACAAATTTAAAGCATTCTACACAATTCTCATTATACATGTATCACCTTAAACCATCAGACTCCGCCCCCTGAGAAATACACCGTGGGTTCAAGTTATGGTTCAACACATCTGTATCAATTGCAAAGCAACTTCAGCTTAGTTACTTAAATAACAACAACAATTATTGTGAGGACAAAGAAAATTTAAACCATCATAACATTATTTACATGAATAAATTGAACCTCATTGTCATACATCACAGATCCTTTGTATTTACAGCGTTAATATTTGAAGAAACAACGCTTTGCTCCTTTTCATTTAATCCTGGGCTTTTTACCTAACATTTAAAGACAATACATTTAAATTATCAAGGGAATAAAATGAAACGCACACAAATGAAAATATTAAAACATGTGGATAACAGACTGACCTCACTGAGTAGCGATGCACTGGCGGCATTTGTAGATCTTGGGATTATGAGTCCTTATGTGATTCTTCACATTTCTCTGTCTGAAGAAAGTCTTGCTGCACAACTGCAAGAGAGAGAATTTAATATAAAAAGGAAATATAGAAGTACTTTTATAAAGCAGAGACTATGATGATGATGGAGTGAGCCGGGAGAAATGGCATTGAGAATTTTTTTTTTTTTAAGGACAATACACTTTTAGTTTACAAGCACTTAGCACCTCCATGACTTCAGGAGACGTTATACATACCGGGCAGGGCCAGTGTTTCCCTTCAATATGCCTGATCTGGTGCATAATAAGAGCATCACAGTCCCTATAGGAGGCTCTGCACTGCAGGCAAGCATGTGGTCCACTCGAGGCCTGACCTTGAGAACCCTTCTGTTGTTTCAGACGTGCCCGTCGGATGGATTCCAGTAGGACGGAATGCCGACTGCTCAGAGGAAGCAGCTTATTTACATTCTATAAATGGCAAAAAGAAAAAAGAGAGAGAGATAAATATTTGATCTTTTTCGGGTTTCATTAACTCTTTATTTCTAGTTTAAATTTAGTATCATTCTTTCCATGATTGACATTCGAGTACTACTTCCCTAAACCAGACTCTATAAAAGTTTACAAAGCAACAGTTATGTAACATGCCTTTGTCATAAGAATAAACATCAGCATCTGCTAGCATAAGAAAAAAAAATAAAATATATATATATATATATATATATATATCACCTTTGTCTTTGTAGGTTCTTTCTTGACTTTACAGCTCTTCTTGCTGACCTGGGGGTGTCTAGAAACTCTGCTAACTTGTGACCCTTGGGACACTCCTGTTTCATCCTTCTCGGTCTTCACTCGAAGAGTCCTTTGGGAAAAGGGCGAGTGCCTGTTGCCAAGTCCAGCCCAGTGAGGCCCATTTAGACCGGTCCGGTCTGGCATAATCCTGGCCCTCACCCGATCTCTTCTCACCATGCCAGGTGATGAATGGGAACTATTTCCATGAGTTAGGTAGATGTCCACACTTTCCTCCTCCCGCTTAATGCCACTTGGTGACCGACAGAAGCCGAAAAGGAAGCCTTGATCCAACAGTTTGATGGGGGGTTTGCTCTGACGCTTGCCCAGGTCCGAGGAGTCGCTGGTTGGGAATGGCTGGGTTAGGGGCAAGGGGTCAGCTGGCTCTTCCTTTATAGTTTTGTAAAGAGGATGGCTTTGAAGTTGCTGATGGTTGGATGTGTCCCAGTTCACAATGGCATACGGAACTTCAGGACTCTCTTTTCGGTTGCCACGTTCCTTAATTTTTCTATTCTCCTTCACCTGTGTTCCTCTTTCAGTTCTGCTGTGCTTTGCATGTGGCATTCCTGTAGCATGGTTGCATTTTGTTTTGCTTTCCATTTGTTTTGAGCTCTTAGGTTTGTTTATTTGGGGGCGCCCAGGTTTGTGCCGCTTTGTGTGCTGTAACTTTGTTGTGGCTACCCTTACTGTGCGATCTGCTGGTGGGCGACCCCTACGTCCCCTTGCTTTAGGAGAACTTCCCTGGGGATTATAGGCAGTATTGCGACGATGAATAGGTTGCAGGATGGCACTTTCTGAAGATTCCTGTTTTATCCTGAGCGTAGTGCTTTTTGAAGTGGAAGAGGCATTGTGTGCTTGTACTCTGCTTCTTCGTGCCGGGTGGCAAGTTGCTTTATCTTCATTTCTGTGGTGGCGTCTGAGCGGTCGATCTGTTGCACTGGACTCTGTCTGCAGCAATGACCTACTACGAGTAGCTCTTGCAATTGGCTCTCCATCTTGCCCTGCAGGATCGTGTCTTTTCTTTTTGGACCTTTCTTGGATCCAAGGTTCTACTTTTACTGGTCTGTTAAGCAAGTCCATTCTGCTCATGTCACAGAGGGACAGAGTAGGATTAACGGAAGCAAGCACCCCTAAACTAGTTCCGAAACTCAATTGGATGCCCTGTGCACGCGGTTTACGTCGGGCTGTGAGTGAATAATCACTGACTTTTAACTTCCTAAGTCGTTTTTTCTGCCCCCAGCCGGACAGTTCCTCTGGACCAGGCACCAGGGATTTCCTCTGCAAGCCAAGGAAGCTAAGAAGACGGTATTTCTCCTGAGCACGTGGGCTATGCACCTCATCCTGAGGGACGGTGTTACATACCTCCTCCACATCCTCGTCCTTTACCTTTACTGAGGTAACACGGGTCAAAGAATTTGCCTGAGATTGAGATGGAGTCACTGAGAATTCACACTGGGGCTTGTATGACCGGTAGGAAGAGGACTTCCTCTTTCTCTTGGTGGAAAGGTCAATTTTGGGCAAGAGTCTGCGTAAAGCAAGTGCAGCGCCAGGTGAGGAACGAAGCAGACGGCGTGATGGAGAGGAAGAACGAGTGGAGGTACAAGGAGATGTTGAGATGATTGCAGACGTGGGGTGGGAGGATGATTTTTTCTTGCAGGATGGAGATTTGAAGTCCATGAGCTTCATTCTGCGATTTGGGCTGCAAGGAAAGCCATTTTCCTCCACCTGAAAACCGGAGGAGACTTGGCATTGCAATTGAGGGTTTGAGGTTTCTGTTTCAGATTCATCAGTGACCTTATCAACAATGTGCTCTCTGTGTTGTGCTTGAATGTTCCAGGAAGACCCAGAGCCTTCTCCTTCCTCATCCTCTCTTCTCCTTTTGAGTCCCACCTTCCTTCCTAAAGTTGAGGAGTGGTCCCTCCTGAAAGGTCCTGGCATTGAATTATTTGGTTCCCCTGGAGAACTGTGCATTCTGGAACGTAACTGACAAGTCTCTCGCTCCCTTTTGATAGCAGAGCAAGCCTCAAGGGCAGGCCACATGCGTAAATGGCGGGCCATGGCACAAACCTCTGTCAAGATATCCAAATTCAGATTGAGGGTGGAAGTGTATGAGAACTCAAGTAAAGCAAGCAAGCTCTGCTCACTGAAACCTATATAAGAAACCATAAATGATATGTGATTAATGCCCTTAAGTATAAAAGATATAAATGTTTGGTCAGAGGATAATGACTGTCTAAATGTTAAGGATCTGCAGGAACACAAATGTGGGAGTTTAATTCTAAATATTTATTCTTCCAGCCCTGAAACTGACAATTTTAACTTAAAGGTGCCATAGAATGCATTGAGAGAATATTTGAAATTGTTGTCTGATATGTACATAGCTTAGGTAAGGGGAAAAATGTCCAGAAACGGTTTTACAGGTCCATTTACAACCCTAGAATTTGACCCTAGAATG
>JAUCMS010000153.1:6821113-6835882 GCA_032357445.1 Enteromius radiatus | reverse complement strand
GCAACTGCCATGTGATTGGTTGATTAGATAATTGCATTAATGAGAAATTGAACAGGTGTTCCTAATAATCCTTTAGGCGAGTGTATTTGGTGTACAGTAAATCTGTGCAATAAAACACACAGATCATCCTAAGAAAACAGTTCCGTTGTCTATTTGTGTGCTGCAGTATGTGTAATGTATAATAGAGACTTTGCTGTGCAGCTGCAAACAGGTTAAAGTGCCGATTGCTTATAAGCAAAGGAAGAAGGTTGCCTGATCTGATAATGAGAGTTTTCTTTAAGATCAGGTTAAGGCTGTGTGTGTGTGCATTGATAAAGCAGCAGGATGCACTGTAGGAAGAAGGCAGGCCGATGGAGGCAATGTTCTGTTGTGGGAAACCTTGGGTCCTGGCATTCATGTGGATGTTGCTTCAGACCATACACCTCTTCACGGCAATGGCCTCTTTCAGGAGAATAATGCCATACTGTGAAAGTTGTTCAGAAATGGTTTAAAGAACATGACAATGTGTTCAAGGCATTGCCTTAGCGTCCAAATTCCTCATATCTCAATCCAATTCAGCATCTATTGAATGCAACAACAAATACTATTCATGCAGGCTCCACATTGCAACTTGCTGAACTTAAAAGATCTGCTGCCAATTTTCTTGGTGCCAGATACCATGGGATGCCTTTCATCAGAGCTGTTGTGGCAGCACGATGGGGACCTATGTGGCAGGTGGCTTTTTCAGCAAAAAAAAAAATATTTTTCAGAATACTGTATTTTAAAAATTATTTGTAAAGTCCAAATATGCTTTACAGTACTTTGTTGGAAAGCAGTTATTCCTTTAAGACACTTACGATTTACAGGTGGCAGGCAATTTAGTTCACAGTTACAGTATGTACAGTACCTTGGTACCAGGGTTATGCTATTGAGTCCTGCTGCAGGAAGGGCATGAGGACTGCATACGTCTGTGATGTAAGACATCTACGACAGCTGATCGTCCTTGCATGTTTGAGAAATAGCAATTGATCAGGTGGAAATTTAAATCAGCTGATAGGTACAGAAGATATGTTACTTTCAAAATTATCTCCCCCATGCCATTTATCCATTAAAAAAAGGCAACATTTTCAAATTAAATGAAAATTTATTTAAACGCACTGAGTGCCATTTATATTACACAGAATACTGAAATGGGTTGTGAACAAGGGGGTGGGGGAAATTAGTAGTAAAAAAAGTTTTTCCTTAAAGCTCCTTTTGCAGTCCTGTTCATTTAATTTTGCTCAAACTTACCTGTTCATTTAACTTTAATATGAGTTTAATAAATCAATAATACAGGATGAGTTCCTTTAACAAGCTTGTTTAGTAGAAAAAAAAAATCTGTTAAAGACCATAAAATGTAATTTGTGTAATAACATATCATCTTACAATATTTTGGTGGATATTTTTCCAATCACAATAATAAAACGGCTATAAAACGTTTCAGTCCAAATGCAGCGAAAACCATCCAATCCAGGCCAGTCATTTAACTTTTTTTTTTTTTAAGAATCACACAAAATCTTTACAAAACATTGCAATCCATTGCATCAATTTTTAAACTACAAAAACCTCCTCATTCTTAAGAATATTCTTGAAGAAAATTCAAACAGATGGTACAACAGTCCATAAGATAAAAAAGAAGTTTAAGTCATAAGGGAGTAGGTTGTAAAGAATAATTACATGCATTTTTTTCCCTCTTCAAATAGAAAACAGACAAATGCTGAAAATGAAAGCGAAGATGAGTTTTAGAAACATATCATGCAAGTTCATAACTCCATATGTCCATGGGATCAGGTGTTTAAGGTACTGGTTTATGAGTGTACTTCATCTCTGAGGTTGAGAGTGCTAATAAAGAGGCACAATGTTTATATCTCCTGGGGTTTGACGCTGGGTTCTGTGTCCACTTTGTGCCCACTGCTCTGGGCAGAACCGTTGGGAACATCAGTCTTGGACCTCTTGGATTCAGGAGGTTTGCATGCTGGGTCACTGGAGGGAGATGGCCTCTCTGTAATAAACAAATATTTATTAATGTTGAAAAAAAAAAAAGAAAAAGTGTCAAATATTAAATGACCAGGAAGACAACGTGCACAAATAAACCAAGTAATGTCACAGCAAAATATGCAAAAATAAGGTTAAATAAGGTTTCAGATGGAGATGGAAAAAATGAAGGAGGAAAAGCAAAAAAAAAACATTTAAGCAAATATTACATATATCAAAAGTACTAAAAAAATATTAACAAAAACTAAAAGAAAGAAGAAAATGTTTTTTTCTAACCATGTTTGGCTTTCTCAGTGGAAGAGGGGGTGACAAAACAAGTGGGTGATTTGGGTACAATTGGAGTCAGTGAAATTCGTCTGAAAGAAAAGGACATATTTGATTTACATAGTGCACCTTTTTTTTTTTACTGCATACATAAATTCAGGGTTACCGTTTTATGCTCACTAATGCTGCATTTGTTTGCTAAAAATAGACTACAATAAAATCTTTTGAAACATGCGTCCTTACTGAATAGAAGTATTCATTTATTTAAACAATAACATAAAAAAAAAAACAAAACACTTGCCAAAAAATTATCATCAGCATTTGATTAAAACAAACAAACCAAAACACATAACATCAGATTATGCCAAAAATGTTCTGCCCTACCTAGGAGTTGTGGTATTTTTGGAGTTGAGGGGTCCAAGAGGAGTGCTGGGGGCTGTAAGAGGTGTCAGGGGTCCTCTGCTGGATCCAGGGGTGGAGGGAGCAGATTTGGGTGTGCTGGGGGCTGTACTGGGGGCAGCTGCTGGTGATTTGGGGGTGCTGGGTTTGCCCCAGCCCTCGAGGGTATTGAGTGTGATCCTTCTGGGCTGAGGTTTGGCTTGCGGTGCTTGAGGTGTGCGTTTCTCTTCAGGATTAAACACACTGGGGGTCTTGGAGGATACAGGGCCAGCAGATCCCTCTTTCTCCTTTTCCTGTGCAGGTGTGTTGGCCTGGCGAGGGACTGGGGAAGCAGTCCTCCCATTGGCTGAGGGTCTCTTGCCTTTCTTCTCATTAGTAGAGGATGGGGTCACCATCTCCAGTGGAGGTCGCTCCTTCAGTGGAGTGCCCAGCTCCCCTTCCTCAAATGACACGAAGGAACAGTAGCCATCAGTGGATGAGACAGTCAAGAAGGAGCCATCACGAGACCTGTAGAACAACATCCATAACAGCAAATGTGAGTCAATAATTGTTATTCTCAAAATTATTCTACATTCCTGATGTCTGCATTTTCTATAAGTTGAACAATTAAGACTGGTCAATTGGCAAGGATTTCATCACAGATAAAGAGCATCTCAGGCTACCCTCTTCTGTATGCTTTTGTGACTCACAAAAAGACAGGATTTGGCTGATATTAGATAAATTTAAATAGTGAATTTCCCAGTAAAGCAACAACAATAGCCATGATTTAAGTAAAAAAAAAAAAAAGAAGAAGTTGGGGTAGACCTGATATGTAGTAAAATCTTTTTTTTTTTTTATATAAAACAGCGAAAGTTGTTTGTGGGGTTTCAAGAAGATTTCAATCAAGTATGAAAACCAATTCTAGTACACCCCCAAAACCAAAGCAAGACTTTGCAAAAAAAAAAAAAAAAAAAAAAAGGTTCCCTTTTTGCTTCTGCTAAAGTGGTTTCAGTGCCAACATAAACTGCAAGAAAAATTAAGAGGAGAGTGTATCAACTTGAAATTAAGATATCTAAAGAGATTCTGTATGGAGAGGTGGTCTCTGATCTCCAAACTGTTCAGGTATTATAGTAGAAGACTCAGTTATTATCTTATAAAAATGAGGTTGCAGAAGTACTGAATAAAATGGTGATAGTCATTTTGGCCAGTGTATATTAACTAACAAAAAAGTAACAATGTAAATATGTAAAAATATCTAACATTTAAAAAAATTTTTATTTTATTATTGACAGGTTTATAAACAAAGATTTCCTATAGATTGTTAGATTTCAAATTTTTTGTGTGACTAAATACCCATGGTCATTTCAGGCTACCATAAACTGCATGTGACATTGGAACGCATTTTGTGGAGAGAAGAATCGTCCTCCTATAACCATGTTGAACAAACCACAACTTAATTCAGGTATAAACAATAAATCAATAAGTTTGTGAAACCTACCAGCTGAGATCACTCAGCGTGTGATAGTGGATGTTGGACACGTATCCAAATGGCAGCGTCTGCTGTGTGTCATAAAAGAAGATTGAGTCCTCTGATGCAACCGCAAACACCAGCCGATATGGTAAATTAAACGTGTTTGACACTGGCTTCAGTGAACCATCTGTGGTGAAAAAGAACAGCACTGTCTTTCCACTGCACACGTTACATAAGAAGAACAATAGTTTTGGAAGGGTATTGCATGTACCTTCAGTTCTTTTTGTCCTCAGCTCATAGTACACTGGGCTGCAGCGCACTGCCAGGGTGGCTTTAGATGGACAGGGCAGATGAGCAATGGGCCTGATACACAAACACATGTCAATCACTAACCATGGCTACACAAATGTAGTGTTTTATTTAACAAATATAAAGTGTTAAAACCTAGACATATTTATCAAAAAACAGGAGCCCCAAAATCATATGCTTTATTATCACCATTCTGTAAGATTTTGTAAATAACAAGAATGCAGTTATTTGGGTAAACACGCATTAAAACAGTAATACTGGGAGATAATATTCAAATTTAAAATAACTATTCTATTTGGATAGATTACAAATTCTGTTTATTCCTGTGATGGCAAAGCTGAATATTCTGCAGCCATTACTACAGTCTTCAGATACTTTTTGACCAAATCGCCTCAATACCATCAAGTATAAAAAAAAAAACATTGTCATTCTGTACCAAATCTTGCCAACGTCTAAGCCAATAAGCGTGCAGCACTGACTTTACTCAAAACTCAAACCACAGAGTATGGTTCAGTTTGCAGTCTAATGTATGTTTTGGCCATGCAATGTTACTGAAATATATATGTTATTCCCTCCGAGTCAGAATAGCAATCATGAAAGAGAAAACACAGGCAAGCTTCACTGGAAGCTGTTAATGCTTGTCAGTAATTTAGTGGAAAAAGAATATACTGATTCTGTCTGAGCTAAGATTTTTAAACGAACATGCACTAGTGTAAACGTAACCTAACAGGATGTGCAAACTGAAGACTATTTGAACTTTATTAAAACTATTTGCACTGATTCGTTGTGTTAGATATGTTTTGTTGTGTAGGATATGAGGCTTTTAGTCTGTATAAACGTCATCAAGCTGGAAAAAAATAAATAAAAAAATTATATATATATTCAGATAATGTAATCGATTTCGAAAACTGGTATTGAACAAAAGTCTTGTCCAAAAAACAGTATCTATCTCAAGATATCGGTATCAATATAGAATCTGTTTTAACAATACCCAGCTCTACTGTCATGAACCTTCAGATATCATTCTATTATACTGATTAGGTGGTCAATGTTAAAAGCAGGTGTGCTGATTAATATATTGTTGAAATCATGGTACATTTTAATAATAAACAATTTAATGCATATTTGCTGAATAAAACTTACTGATGCTATGCATTAATCATTTGAATGGCAATGTATATGTGATTAACGCATAGCTTTACAGCCATGCATGAATAAAATAATAAAAGCCATCAAACAAAACACTAACCTCTTAAAGCTCTTTCTGGAGAATACATATGTTGTGTTTGTGACATTCTCTCCAGCCTCGACACATCCAGCTAAAGATATAGTGAGTAAAGAATTAAAAAGATTCCTTATCCAAACGTACAAGTAAATGGACACCAAGCCAAAAATACACAGAGATATAACCATTTGAAAATCAGGAATCTGATGGTGCAAAATAATAAATAATGAAATCTAAATATTGAGAAAATCTCCTTTAAAGTGTAGAAATGAAGTCCTTAGGAATGCATATTAAATAAAGTTTTAATATATTAAGAAATATACAAAATATCTTCATGGAACATGAGCTTTACTTAATATCCTAAATGATTTTTGGCATTAAAAAAATACAATGTATTTTGTTTCTGTGCTCCAGGGTCACATATTAAAAAGGTTTGCTATAATAACTTCTCACATAAATTACATAAGAATACATGGTAAACACACACACACATGTAAAAAAAAATGAAGAAAAATCGTACCTGGTGCAAGGAGGAATGACCCATCTGGTGTGAATGTGAGACGTCTGAAGAACGATCTCATGCTGTCATCATGGAACATTCTGTAGTTCTTCACCTGCACAAAAGTGAGCAAACCACAACAATTACAAATAATTTAGAATCTAATCGAAAGTAAAAACAACAACACTTATTGACATATGCAGTTAATCTCTTACTGAATATTAGCTACATAAAAACAAAAAGGCCACCCGATTATCCCAGTGACACTTACCTCTCCGTCTGCAGTGGCAGCTGAAGTCATCTTACTCACACAGTAAGCTTTTTTCCTGTTGTGAGCACTGTACACACGCATCACCCTAGGAAACAGATTTTTACATGCTATCAGTATAAAAAAACATTAATAAAGCTTTACTCCAAAATCCTCATTATAAAGAATCTTCATAATCTATAATGACTTGAAATTAAGCAACTGAAATCTTCACTAACCTGTCACAGCTTAATGTGCTGATGTACTGTCCAAGTGGGTCCCACGTTACTCCTTGCACATAACTCTTATGATCATTAAAAATGCACATCTTTTGACCTACAAACAAAACGGGAACTGAATTCAATAACCACAAAACACCTGTAGTTCTCAGTGAAAACATTCACTGTCATAATTTATACTGTCATTTCCATAAAAACAAAAATACATATGCAATTTCTTAGTCCTGCTGCAGGTTTCATACCCTTGTTGACATCCCACATAATGGCAGTGTTGTCCACTGAGCCTGAAACCATGAAATTCCCATTGCTGGTCCATGAGATATCATATACATCCTCAATATGTCCCCTAACAAACACAGACAACAACAGCATTTAAGATTCTACAAAGTAAACAACTTAAAGTTGCAATTAGTGGCAGATATTTTCTTTAATACTCTGACATACATCTGAAAAATAAAATAAAATAAATAAATAAAAATAAAGGATGAGGACTTAGTTGATGCATTGGTTGTTCATTGGATGGGGGCAGACCATCCAAGTGTGAGCTTGCAAAAAACAGCAGAATTTCTATGGACTAAATCATTTAAAGTCCAGCAAACATTAACAAAGAGAAGTCGGTCATTTCACCAGAATTTGACATTTTGACTAAAAACTACAAACGGGTGGATGGATGCAATGTGCACAAGATTATTAACATTAGAGTTAAACAGTTTTACCATTTTTTAAAACTCTTTGGTCATTTTTGAGCATGATGCTAATGATCAAATCAGATTCAATGATCTATGCCAAGCAACAGCTAAAAGTGTTACCACCAGACCCGGAGATCGACTGACTGGATTCAAAAATGGTAAAACTCCAGGTGGGAGTTGTAAAATGTGTTCCTTTAATTAGAAAACAGATCATGTGCATTTTCATTTCATGCAATTTTTAATGTAAAAGAGAGTCAAAGGGGACATTAAAACAAATGTAAATAAAATCAGACCTCAGCGTTTTGACCACACTCCAGCTCTCTTTATTAAGTTGATCATCTTCATCCTCCTGAAAGGTCTGGGTTTGCTCAGGCTCCTTATTATCATTCAGTTTCCAAAGCAAGATTGCAGCATCTTGAGAAACAGATATTTAATTAAACCATTTAATGGCACTATAAGCAATTTCAACAAACCTACCCAGGTAAAGATTTAACTTTAAGCTCACCATCCCCTCCAGAAGCCAAGACCTCAGCGGTGGGTGAGAACCGCACTACGTTCACTGCTTTAGTGTGTCGTGCCAAATTAGACAAAAACTCAACTACCGCCTTCCCATCAGGCCCTTTATCCACACGCCACATCTGAAAGAGAGCAGTTCTCATCTTATAATCTGTAACAGTGTTAATACATCATAGGTATATTGTATAAGTTAAGTAAAGGCAGAGGATCTCTCTTACCCGTACTGTGGTGTCCACCCCAGCTGTAGCGAGCCGCTGTATCTTTCCCTCACCGCTCTGCTGGAAGTCTAGACTGTACACTGGTTCCTTATTATGCCAGGCAATCTCACAGGTTACCACCTTCATCCTGACACCTGATGGACAAGGATACATAAAGAAATATGTTACAGATATTGTGGTCATGCATTAAGATGAAGGAAGTAATACTGTCTAATTGACGAGGGAAAAAAAATGACACTGGCAAAAAACAACAACAACAACAACAACAAAAAACAAAACAAAGTTAAACACTTTTGTCACGTTACTGATAAAGTAGATCTGAAAGCATTGCTATGACTCTAAAATAAACAACACTTAACACATTTTAGGCTTAAAGGTAGTTCATGGCTCACATAATTCATTGACATATTGCTATAAAAAACTATTGAAAACTAACGTAACGTACTACTAAAGGTTGACTTAAACACGAACATTAATGTGGAACAAAGAACTGTAACACTGGAGTATTAAAGACTGTTAGAGCGTAATACAAACCAACTCTCCTAACACACCATTTCTTGAAGACAGTTTTAGATTTTATCACGTAACTATAATGTTAACCAGCAACAGACGAAGATGCCACAACACATTTGATTAAAACTTACCGGTTAGCGCGATAATTTGCAAAAACCCTAACAATTGACGCAGAAGTTGCTGTGTATCTCTCCCGCTTTCACCCAAACAGACGCCCTTCCCGCGCAGCTTTCCGAGAAAGAGCACTTCCGGTTTCGAGGGTTGCCAGATCCTACATCAAAAATCCGCTTCTGGACTGAGACGTTATTATTATTATGGAGTTATTTGTGATTAGAAACAATGTGTAAATGATTGCATGGCGGTTTAAACTGACCCAGCAATAAATTAAACACCATTATGTTACATTTTGTCGATAAAAGCATGCGGAAACTTAAACTTTTATATCTGTTTGGAAGATTTAAGTAAATAATTTCTATAAGATAATTATTTTTTTAAAGTATTGTAACAAATAATTTCCTATGTTGATGATCTATATTTCACATGAACATGAGAAATTTTTTTTTTTACGACTATGAAATGTATTTAATATATAACAAAAAAAGGCACTATGTACAATATTATACATACAGAACTGTACACAACACTTATTTCAACTGTTATTCACTCACAATTGTGTTTATAAATGTATAAAAACATTTATACACAGAAACTACACAAAATTGCATATCAGGAAAAAAAAAAACATAGTATATGCAGACACGTGGCATGAAATGGCACAACATCTGAAAGCTTTACAAGCCTCTGTGACAAAAAGGTCACGTTCTCAAAACAACCCATTTCTATTACAATAACTAAAAGAACAAGAACGTATAAAAGAATGTAAAACTTTCCAAATGAACTGCAAGTGTTAATTAGCAAAACATGTAAATAAATGAAACTTAATTTAATAGTATTTTCTCTCCATGCACAAAACAATAACCTAGACCTAGGCTAACATTTTGGTATCTGAAGTAAAGGTGGTCTCAGCGGGGTAAATCTCCTGTATGACCTGATTTAAAATCTCATCTATGACCTCACAGTCATAGTTCACTTGGTCAAGGTCGAGGTCCAGGGCAGGAACAAAAGTGACCAATAAACGGGCGATGCTGCACCTCAGTTCCCTCAACCTGATGACAGAAGAAAGCAGAATTATATATTTGCATCTAAACATGACTCCTAATGAGCATGTACAGAAAGGCTGCATACCACTTAAAACCTTAGGTCAACAAGGCTCTTACTTGGCCAGTGTCGCAGTGTTCTCTTGCTCCACAGGTCTTTCACTGCTCTTTCTTACTTCCTTCTGTAACAGCTCACAGACGTTCTCCTGCTCCAAGCTCTCCAACTCAGTTGAGTTTGTGGGTATTGATGAATAAAAGAAAAGAAAAAAGGAAGAAAAGCCTAAGCCTAATTGATAAATAATGGCCATTTCTGCAGGAAAGATCAATAATTGTAATGTCCCCATCATTTCTCTTAGCTGTCTTAACCAGCATGGCTTCCACTATAATGCATGCAAGTTGTTTCTAGTTTACTCAGAAATTAAAAATTCTGTTCTTTACTAACCCTCATTTAACTGTAAACACTCAAGACTTTGGTTCATCTTCAAAACACAATTGAAGATATTTTAGAAGATATTTTTAAGTCCATACAATAAACTTTTTGATGATCTGATGATTTAAACAAAGTCTTCTGATTTGATCACTTCATACAACCCAATTTCTTGAAAGATTGGGGTATTCCGTTGAATGCAATAAGAACTTGCCTCACAGATTGAGGTTGCATTTCTTGATGCAGTGACAAACTGTTAACTGACAAAGCATCAAAGTGCTCCCAAGCCAGTATTTAACAAAAGGGCATGGTTTCTTTTTCTAAAAACCACAAGAAATTCCATGTACGTCTGTGACATACATTTAACTTGGTCAGTGAAAACATTGTTTTTACTGTATTTTACAAAACTTTTCTGAAAATGGGGCTGTATGATGAACAAAATGTTATTTTTAATTCACATATAAACATTGATCATTGCACATATATCAAATATGGTAAAAAGAAGCTCATATTTGCTTGGTTAACATGCAAAAACCAACAAGGTTTGTTCATGTGTGTTACTCAATTGCAGTTCAGCTTCCGTTGATCACATCTGATTAAAAATAAAACGATTTGGAAGAACTGACACTCAAAGTAGGAACAGAAATCTTTAAGACTTGATTAAAAATATCTGATATTAAAACAATATGAGGGTGAGTAAATTATTTTAACTAAGAGCGTCAAAACCATACTAACCAGGGGTGCATTTCCCAAAAGAAACCATTGTCGCAAGTTTCATTGTTAACAATAGAGTTCAATGGAATTAAGTACCATAGCTAGCTAACAATGCTTTTGGGAAATACTCCTCTTGCTGGAAATCCATGCATTTTCTGGAGAGGCTACTGTCATTTTATTTCTTATTACTTATGAGAATTTATAGAATAAAAAACATCAGGTGCTCACCTTTCTTGTTAGTTCATTGCATTCATCATTGCACTTGTTCAGCACCCTTTGAAGCAAGCTCATTTGAAGAGCCAATTTGTCATTTACATTTTCATTTGTTGATGAGTGTTCCTGCCCCTCGGTTTTCAACCCGTCACAAAACACCTTGTCCTGTGCTTCTTTCTCAACTTTGATTTGCAACAGCACCTCATGTTTAATTTTTAACTCATCCCTCTCTTTCATAATCTCTTTGATGCAGTGGGTGGATTGTACGTAGAAAGTGTTAAAGTGTGTTATATACGTCGTATCTTCCTGGTTTTCTACATTTAACTTTTCGTGTTGTTCAAAACTGATCTTATTCTCCTTGGGCATCTCCTCTAGTTTTTCAAAATTTAGTCTGGAAACTTCTATATTACTACACCTCTCAATTTCCATGGGGCCTATTTCTTTAATGTTTTTTGTCCTACTTTCCACCTCATTAGTCCTATGTTCCATCCTTCTCACATCACTTTCAATCTCCTCCTCCTTGATCTCAACTTCTTCCTTTCTTATCTGCTCATCTTTCTCCGCCTTTACAATCAAGCATTCTGTTTGGGTTTTTATGCTTGTTTGGCCATTGAATGTTGATGTTTCCATCCTTTCCTTTCTGGTGTTTTCAGTTTCATGATCACTGGACTCCATATATAAACCTGGGGCATCATCGCTGGTCTTTTCTTCCATCTTCACCTTAGAAAGGTCAAAGGGTTTGTGTCTTGGTGTGCTGTGGGTCTCATCAATAACTTTATTACCATCATTGTCTGTAATTGCTAAAAGTGAGGTTAGGACGTCTGATGTAGCTGCAGATGTTGATGGACTACCTGGTATGTTGCTACAGTAGTCATGTAATGTTCTCGCTCTTTTTACAGTTTTGCCTTGGGATAAACCTGGATTTCTCTTTGTTCTAAGGAAGAAAGGTTTGCAATCATTTTGTGTGCAAAAACAGAATTATATGAGAATGAAATGGAAGAAATGTGTATAAAATAGAGAAAGAACGAGAATGATGTACCTTTCAGGAGTGGAGACTGACATGGCCTTTGAAATCACTGGAATGCTGTCTAAGGGGCTAGAAGCTGTTTAAACACAAAGTATTAAATCAAACAATTCAGGTTTTGCAATAAAAACACACAATTATTTGGCCTTACCAGACTTGTCCTCCTGTCCTTCCATCTCTCCTCTGTCTTTCCATACATCCAGCATGTCCCTCCTCTCAGTCTGTCCCACTTCACGGTGCTCCACATGTCCTGCCTCATCTTCTCCTGTCATCTCTTGCTGCTCCATCTCCATTCTTTCAGGATCACATGCTTTGATAAAAAACAAAACAAGAAATTTAAGACGCAGTATATAATTCAAACATAATTACCAATCTAAAAAAATTGTGAAAAATTCTCTGTACTGACATAAAAAAACCCCACACACAATATGGGATGCATGACGCCACTGTTTTCTTGTTCTTTTTTTATTATTGTGAAGTTAGAGCAATGAATAGCAATTCTCTTTCTTAGCACAAACACAAAGAATTCTTAGCAAAGTTCATTTGTAGTTGAGTTTGTGGTCATGAGAACAATGGCACGGATAGGATAAACTTTATTTTTAGAATAATAGAATAATAATAATCCTGACGTGTCCTTACTCTCTTGGCCACATAGCAGGCTCATAATTGTATGGCTGTAGTCCGTCATAAGAGTACGAGTAAACAGTTACCTTTTCCTTGGAAGACTTTTCATATTGTGCATTTTCAAGTTTCATATTATGCATTTTCAAGTTTTTCTTTGTCTTTGGGTTGTTACAAGCTGTTAGTGCATAGTTAAGATCCCTAAAGTTGCAAAGACTAAAGATTCAAGAATGTACTGATGTTGTGATGTGACCTACCTTCCAGCAAACCTTCAAATAGCCACACTATCTTCTCCAGGACCGCATGCGCTACCACTGGCAGCTCAAATGGGCACTGCAACTGGGCAATCCACTTTTTATTCTGCGGTCTGTACTTTCCCCACAGCAGGAGGGGGTAGTACCCAAGGGCCTTAAGCTTCTCCACCTTAAGACAGTAAAGCATGCAAGCAAACACAGAAATTTCCAAAACAAGGTTACAAAGTCAAGAAAGGCATTGTTTCTATGATACACATACAAGCTATCTTTAAACAAAAGAGTGGTCAATCCACTATCTTTAGTATGTTTTTATAAGTGTGAACCACCAGAGCAACTCCAAGAATTTTCTTTCTGGTGTAACTGAGGCATATACAAATAAGAAATCAAGTAAGAAATCAAACTTTCTGTACTGCATGACCAGTAAACCAACAGAATGGGAATTAGCCTTTGATAATGGGCACTGAATAAATTAAAGTTGTAGGAAAGAATACTGTGTATTGTTTTCATATTTATACATAGACTAGCTCAATATTATTTGAAATATTGCAAATGCAGCTGGGTTGATGTTATCATGACACATAACTACATGTTGTTGCTTCCATGCACAATGAAAATAAAACTCTATATTTAATGTAATGTTGATAGGAACATGCAATGCCTGACCAAATGAGAAAAATGTTTATTACCAGCAGAGCACTGTTGTCGAAGATTTTGGCCTGATTGTGGGACTTTTTGACGTTTTGTGCCCATTCCTTGGCCTTGGTCCTGAAGGCTTTCATACGGGCCGTCTGCCTGGACTTCATGCCCAGCAGTTTCCCACACTGAGTAAGGGAGAGAGACAGAGAGGGAAAAATAGAGATATGTGTTTTTTGTATGATGAACGTAATGTCTTGTACGTTACGTAAACGTAATGTCTCCACTGCAACCTCCAGTTTTATTGTCACTGTATTACTTGGGAAACAAGTACTGAGATTTTGTTCCAATTAATTTTATTTCAATTTGGACTTAATGACTCTGGCTTTAATGCATAAAAATGGGTCTTAGCAGTTAACAATAGACTATTGCACATAATTTACCTTGGGGCATCTTCGATTGGCACAATTGATCTTTTCCAGGCAATGGGTGCACTGGCGAAGAGTTGATCCACCTGGCATTTTTACTACAATCATAACAAAAAATATATATAATTATCAACATACTATAAAACAAAATATTTGATTCTACGGGACCATATCCTATGCCTTACTAATGACACTATAGATAAAAAAGGACATCAAATGTACTTTATTGTCCAATTAACTTTTCACGGTTCACTGACTGCCAGTTATATTTATGCAGATTGCATCAATTAAGAATCTAGTAAAACACAGATGTTAAAAGGTGAAATTCAGTAAACAGCTTATTGATGATACATATTTTGAACAGGCAAAAAGATGTGCAACGTTTCACATCAAATGGTTTTCCATAGAAAACCATTATAAGGAAAACACTGAAACGTTGCATTCTTTTTGAGCCTCGTTTGCTTGGCTATACTAAAACTATCCATCATTAATATGGTGAAGATTGAATTTAATCTTTCGATATTACCAATTTGAATATATTTTGTGTTTTGTCTTTAAGTATTTTTAAGTTTTGTTGCACTGTTTAATTACTAAATTATTGCCGAGGGGGCTTAATATGGATTGCAAATTTTGAATTTTGTTTTATTGTTTGAGAGGTGAGTTTTATGGGTGTTTTACCCTCCAGGTCTTTGAGCCGGTCACGTGACTAAAAACTAT
>JAUCMS010000153.1:6780405-6802749 GCA_032357445.1 Enteromius radiatus | reverse complement strand
GTCATGGACATCTTGGATGACATGGGGGTGAGTAGATTATGAGCAAAAGTTTTTTGAAAAGTGAACTTATCCTTTAAGTGTCACACAGTGGGCTTTGTGTTTTCTGTGTGCTTCCCTGGCTGCGCCCCAGTCCATTTTTATGCTCTTCACTTGCTAACTTCCTTCCATCTCATTTAGGTCTATTCAGATGTCCATCATCAATTACGTTGCATTAGTGACCACTACGGGCAGAACCCTTGGAATGGGCTTAATTGGAACATCCTAAACCATTGATCACTGCTTGAATCTGCTAAAGAATTGGTTTATCGTTCACATTTTTCCCCTTACAAATTTGTTTGGTGCAGCATTCTATACGTATAGGTATGATTGGGCTATTAAATGTAAAAAAAAAAAAAATTTGAAAATAGTAATAATAATAATAATATTATATATTATATAGTTGTTTGGGGAGGAAATAGATGATTGGTCTGCACTGGCAAACAAAGCCAAAACCTAGATATTTTAGGAATCCTGGCTAGGACAGGTCCTGGGACAATGGCACGTATAATCATCCTATACTGTACGTCAGACATCTTTGTTCATGTTCATTCAATACTGTAGCCTAAAAGTGACATTAAGATTTACCTCCCCCACATGTACACGCACAAACACATCTTTGACTCAAATTGGCTCATTTATCTTTGACTTTGATGTATCTCCTGAGACTTGGACATGTAATATGGAAATGATTTTAAATGACGTCTATTTTAATTATTGAAAAAAAAGACAAAAACAGACCCCAGCTGGCATGTGGCTCTCATGAATGTTTGTGATGTAATATGTATTAGACGACACAAAACAGCATATGTATTCTACCTGCATTAGACAAGATTATGATTTATGCATGCACCCGTTTCATCTTCAACAACAGTTTTGGTTTGTGTATCACCACGTTGTTTGTCTGAAAGGATTTTGGAATTTTGCATTTGGCCGTACGGAGTGGATTTTGGACAGTTCTGCCTAAAGTGACATGATTGTTGACCAGGACACTGCATTATGGATGAGAAACAGCCACTTATTTCTCCCTGAGCAACCTCTTCCTGTCTGTCTCTCGTTCTCTCTTTCCTCTGTGTGTTGCTAAGTGCATTATACAATTGTTGAGAGTGAGGGGAACAGAAAGAAGATGGCAATGTGACTGTGAGTGAGTGGGAGAGAGCCAGAACTTTTAAAAGAGAGAGAAAGAGGGGCACACTGTGTCATCCCTTGTGACAAGCGCACACACATGCACACAAACACTGCTAGTGAGGACACTAGCTCAGTGTGAACCAAAATCTCTACCAAATAAATCCGGCCTGTGAAATTGCCAAACACCTGAGAAAGTCAATGAAAGTCATTACTAGTCCACCTGGCCAGAACACAGTCTGTGTCTCTCTGAGTTATTATGTCTGTTTTTTGTCCTCTGTGTAGTCTCTTATATCATGTAGCTTATGATATGTGCTAACGCAACACATTTATTTGGAGGCAATAGATGCAAGGCATTTCTGATTCTGATTTTTTATTTTTTTTTCCTCTGGTGTGCTTTGATGAGATCTTTGCTTTGAAATTATGTCTCTTTCTAAAACCCCAGACTGATGTTAAACAAGTGAGTCTTTGATTACAGCATGCTGTCTGTGCTTGCTTTTGTAGGGCTTTATTTTAGTACCCAGTAAACCCACATGCAAATTGAAGACAGTGAATTGGAGAGCATCTTAACACTTTAATTAAAATGTACAAAGACATGATAAACATCTTAACAACAGATGTAGCACACATGCTGTGGGACTTTAAATATAAGTAGACATTTAATACAACTTTAAACACTTGCTCTTTTTCACTTCCAAAAATTAAATTAATATTTACAATACATTAAATATCCCATTATTAATTTTCTAATTTTAATTTTTTTTGTTCAGTGTCTTGGCTGATGATTTATTATGCCATTACAGTCCAGTGTGAGTTTGTACAGTCCTTGTGTAGCTAAACATTCAAATAAAGTCAAACAGGTTTTGGAATGAGGGTGAGCAAATGTTGACATTTTACCCCATTAAAAGGATAGCTCACCCAAAAATTAAAATTACCCCATGATTTACTCAATCCATCCTAGGTGTATATGACTCCTTTTCAGATGAATGCAATCAAAGTTGTATTAAAAATATCTTGCTTCTTCCCAGCTTTATAATGGCAGTGAGTGGGGTTTAAGATAAAGTTGGATAGATGAAGTCCAATAAAAGTGCATAAATCCATCATAAGAATTGCTCCACACAGCTCCAGGAGGTTAATAAAGCCCTTCTGAAGTGAATCCATGGGTTTTTGTAAGAAAAATATTCTTCTTTAAACTGTAATCTCTTGCTAACTGTCATACATGAGAGACTGCCGTTTCAGCGGATGACGTAGGATGCTGTGACAAAAAAATAAGTGACGAATGTGTAAGCGGAGTGGAGAGACCAAAAGAAAATGCTGACCACTACAGTACTCAAGGCTTTGTAAAGACAAATGGCAGAGGATTTATAAACCAAGAGACGACACACTGTAAACAAAACTAGCATGTTCTCACTGGAGATTACACCAAGCCTATATCATCTGCTGGAATGCCACTCTCTCGTGAACGTGAGTATGGCCACGTTCACACAGCAGCAGAATAGGGTTGTCAGTCCTGTATTTGATTGTATGACGGAACACACGGGTTGCCGTGATATTGCCAAGCAAGACATGATCCTGGATCAACAGTACAGACTTATCCCAAACCCTATCCCTACATGTTTAAAATTAGTGGGAAATTATAGCTAATTAACAAGTATAAGCACCTAACCCTGATCGTAAGCCTAAAACAGGTATTTCCTGAAAAATTATCCCTCAATTCTGATTGGTTGATTGGAGTGTTGTTATCTATCTGTTATCAAAACCAATCAAATTTGAAAAGTAATTTCTCAGGAAATATTTTTTAGGCTTATGATCAGGGTTCGGTGCTTCTACACTCTTGTTAATTAGCTATCATTTCCCACTTATTTTTGGATATGTTTAGGTTTAGAGATAATTCTATATTTTTGAACAGTAATGTTGATCCAGGATCATGTCTTGGCAAAATCACGGCAATCAAACCTTTGTCTGCCGTGTGTTTTTTCATTAACTTACATTGAGAAATAAGCTGCGTGTTATCTGAAGGTTTTATCCTGTTTTTTCCCCCACCGGAGCCGCTCCTGTCAGTTTTGTGTTCTGTGCAATTCAAATAATGCTGTTGGTTAATGGAGGTTTAAAGAAAGAACTCGCAGCTCGATCGAACTCTTGTTGTGTCAGAAAGTGATATCCACTTATCTTTATCTTAAACCCCATTCACTGCCATTAGAAAGCTTGGAAGAGCCAATACATTTTTAAATATATCTCAGATTCTGGAAAAAGAAAGTCCTAGGATGACTTGAGGGTGAGTAAATCATGGGGTAATTTTCAGTTTTGGATGATCTGTTCCTTTACTAACAACATTTTGCTAAAATTAGTAATGTTTTTATTTTGCAGTTCTGATGTTTTGCATGCAGGTGAAACATTGTTAAAATAACACTGCATGCCTATGCACATCACAGCTTCCACAAATTTTTGTAGTATACATGAACACAGTAAAATTAGAAATCCATTTTTAAAAGTTTGCCTTTTCAAGCTCCCAAAAAGCCATAATTGTGTTGGCACGTCCTGATTTTTCAAGTTCAACGTGTTCCTAAAGGAGATATTAAGACTACCTAATAAACTCATATGCATATTGAAGACACTTAAATTAAAGTGTACAAACACATATAGGGCCGGTTTCCCGGATAAGAATTAGATTAAGCCAGGACTAGATCTTTGCTAATTTAGGACATTTAAGAGTTTTTAGAAACATGTCTGACAAAAATGCATTATCTGGGAGCATTTTAAGACCAAACAATGGCAATGATGTATTTTAAGATATCTCAGTTCAAGACTTTTCCAGTTTAGACAGCTCTTAACATTTATTTTAATCTAGGACTAGTCTTAAACCCTGTTCGGGAATACCGGCCCAAAATGTACAAACACATAATCTTACCCATGAGTAATTACTAAAATCACTGATTTAATGATAGATGAATGACACTGCTGTACAAGCAAGAAAACGCTGATTGTAAGCCTAAATTTTACAAAAACTATTAACTGGTTCTTCAAATCTGATTGGCTAATCATAATGTTGTTGCAGGAACACATCTTTGTTTGTTTTTATATCCAAATCCCATTTAAATTTCTCAGTTTTAGTTGACAACTGTGTTGCGTAAATGTTTCATAATGTTCATTAGGCCTAGGTATAAAAACATGAAAACTTTTCACCTTTTTTTGGATCCTGATGACAGCCCTTGGTCATGCGAACCGTCACTGAAGTCTAAATATCTCTATTCAGGTCCCATTGAAAAATAACTGCACAACTGGGTTTGAAACAACATGAGGGTGAGTAAAAAAATAAAAGAGGCGAGTTATTCTTTCAAGTGAATTTTGCTCACTTTAACACATTAATCATCAGCATTCAACCCTTCCTTTCTCCTCGCTCAGCACTCTGCTTTTCATCCTTCTCTGTTTCCTCCTCCACCACTTCACCTCCACTGCGTGTCCCAAACCAGCCCACTGTTTTCACACTCTCTCAAGCTCAAAAAAAAACAATTACATAACTCACTGTTGCTCAATAGAGCCTATGCCACTGCTGTGAAACGTACAGCACTGGGCATACAGCGGGAGTGATTAAACTCCAGCGTGTTCATCAGATCCGATGCTATGTCTGTGCCAGTCCGTGGCCGCTCCGGCAGCTGCCCAGGATCATCGGGTGAGGAGTGATTGGCGTTGTGCTCAGAACAGGTGGGCTCGGTGTGCAGCTGGACCCCTCATCATCAAACCCCACTTGATGAGAGCAAACAATTCATAGCAGCGACTTCTGGAGGCCAACGTGAACCCATCAGAAAAAAAAAAAGGTGGTAGCAGCTGAACTGTTAATGATGATGATGATAATGACAATGTTGAAAATGCATGTCGCTACAGCTGGGATGTGGACAAAAAAGCTGAACGCGTCAACTACAATGAGTCACAAATTCATTTAAGCTTTGAGCTGAAATGTGTTTTCGTTTGCTGACAGATAGTTTAGAAATCTAAAGTGAGTTAGCTCCTCCACTCTCTTTCTGCAGCCCACTTGTGTGGTGATGAGCATCCTGTTTAGAAGTCGGAGGCTGTTTCTGAAACCTGCCTTCACAGGAAGCTTAGAGGTAGGGAGGAATTAAGCCACATCCAAATCCAAAGTTTAAAGTAAAGCACTGATGTATCCTTTCCTGTCATTTTAAAGAATTAAGAATTAAAGAATTAAACTCCCATTTTTTACATTTACGGAGTATCTATTTACACTAAGTGAAAATGGACATCTTGTTGGCAAAGGCTATTTACACTAACTCCGCCCACCATTTTCTGGTCAAGCCAGGCTAAATGACAAATTACACCAAACTGCAGTAGTGAAAAGTATAGACAGTGGTTTGAAACCCTTTTTTTCACTCTCAGAGATCAGCTCAGAGATGATTTAAAAAAGTCAAAGGTTCCATCTTTACTGATTAGTAGGTTCGATGTGGTTAGGATACAGTGTATGCTTTATAGAGAAAAAAAGCAAAAAAGGTTCCTGAGGTGCAAATAGCATATGCCTCAAATATTTTTTGCACGAAGCTTTACCTGTTAAGTCACTGACCTCGTGTTTTATACAACCAGAGTCCCTAGCACATATGATGCTCCTGAGAAGGTTGAAAGCATATGTGAGACTGTTAAAGCACACACACTTCTGCCAACCTAATGCGATGATTATGAAGCTGTAAAGCAGCTCATAACAGTGATCACCTTTATTATAGAGCGAGCCACAGATTATCAACAGAGTGGGAAAGATGTAATAAATGGATTGAATAAAGACCGTCTCTGATGACCCTGCTGTCATGAGAATAAAAGAGTGCATTAGAAAGGACTTATTGGGGAATGAATCTCCCTGGATTGCACTTAGCCTGGACTAATTCACATTCACTATTCACAAAGCACTTAAAAAGCACAGAACTTTTTGTATGTTTGTTTTAATATATATTGTAAGTCATCATTCAAAAATAACAGCCCCTAGAGCATCACCAGTTATCATACTGTATGTCATTTTTTGGAGGGAGGAAAAATTATTTTAGAATTTATTGACATATTAACAGCTAATTTATTTGTATAATCTCGTTAGTACTTTATACAATTTGCGTACACCCCATTTATGTTGAATTTTACGGGTGGACCATCATGCTACTGTACACTAAATAGCCATCTCATAAAATAGCTGTGTCAGGATGATCAGGATAGTACTGTAAATGTAGCTACTGTCAGTAGCTTGTGTGAACACCTTTACGAGAGAGAAAATCAGCAAAAGAAGAAAGAGCATGGAAAAGAGTCATTTAATATTAATATTTACATTAAAAGTCTCTCTGGTGAATAATTAATTCAAAGAAAAATGTAGCAATTTGACATCCCTGTGTACTAATGAAATGGTATATTAACTTTGTCTTGTTATACCCTTAAGTCAGGGTACATGAGTACAAGTTATCCGGCTGCTGTGCACTTGATAATGGAAATGTACATCATTCTTAGTCTGACAGAAATATCTATTATTTGTCATAATTGTGTTTGTGCCGAAAACCAAGTCTCTGTGAAAAATGACATCTAGTTTTTCTCTTTTATCTCCCTTTGGTTCCTATAATAATTCACTATAGGTCCTGGGAACATCATCAAAATGTTGGACATCTGAGGCGGTGTGTGTGGTTCATCCTGTCAGTATCTCCCTGGGTCCTCACAAGCTGTCATACGCCGCTTTGTTACATCCATTTACACATCAGCTCCTTCAGGAGTTGTAACAAAGAGTGATTTCTCACTCTCCAGGTTGTATCTTCACCCATCATAAAGCCTGTGGGAGATGAGGAAGAATTGCCTCTCCAATGACAATCACATTGTCATGTCAGAATGTTCTCATATCCTGTTTCATTAAACTCTAATTTTGGTTATAAGAGATATTACACTGTCAGGTCCTATTGACCTTGCCTTTCTGTTGTCAGCGCTGCTCATATTAGAAACGGAGGCAGAGGAGAGGAGAAAAATAACAAAAAGCTCGTTTTTTCATTCTTACAGCTCATTAATACGAGCTTTTCATCTCTGAAGAATTATTCCCTAACCAAAGCCCTTTTTGCACTGGATGTCATGTTTTATTCAAATAGTCTCCGCATAAGACATGAGTAAAGTTAACACAATATAATGAAATATTCAATAATTCTTTTGTATTCCATCGCTTCCTCTCTCCGATTCGACTCTACATGTCTTGCTTCTTAACGTTTCTCAATTGGTCTGGAATAGGTACTTCCAGCCATGTTTGTGCTGCTCATAGTTGTTGTCATATACTTTATGAGCGAATGAAAACAACTCACAGTGGTTGGTATTACATACAGAAATATGAAAAGATTTGATTGTCTCTGGTTTAAGATAGCAAAATCATTAGCAGCAATAATAAAGCAACACCACTTTGGATGACTTGGGCTATTTATCCACCCCAACTGCGAAAACAAGATTGCTTCAGACTTAATTATCGTCCTGTATTTGCTTTTGATACAATCTGCTAAAAAGAGCAACCGACCAATGCAGCACATTACATCCCCTTGCACTTTAATTACTGTGATGATGATGATGGTTTACTGTTTCAGTTCAGCTCTCAACGCTACTCCCCAGTGTTATTTTGGGCATGCTTCATTACGGATGGCTCAAAATACAAGCTTTTTTTACTTTGACTCACAAATTGCTTAAGTTGGTTTGCTTTTTTTTTCACACTATCATGTTCTTAGACCTGTGTTTTTCAACTGGTGGGTTCACAGACTACAAACACATTGAAATAATAAAATTCAACCATCTATAATTAATCTAATAGTATGAATGCAGTAAAAAACAGAATAACAAATAAGCATGAAAAAATTAAACTACATTAAACATAAAAACAAAATTCACTTACAGCAAGGATCAGGGCGTAAAATTGTGCCCTAGTGGAAGTGGCTTTATACCCAAACTTATTATACCCAGTTGTAGTGACTATAGATAGCAATTTTGTATTCACATGTGTATGTGTGTTTTGTTTAACACTTGTTATGCGTTTGCATGTTTTTCTTTGCATGTGTGTGTGTGATTGTACACACTGGAAGAGATGAAGGGGAAGAAAAAAACTGCTCTCATATTTTAGCTCAGTATCCCTTATGAGCTCCCAAAAGAGCCCCAGAGACACAGCAAATGGAGGAAATGAATGATTTATTTACTTTTTGAATGCGCTGCAAAATATGCAAACGTCAGATGAAAAGCCTAAGCAAATCTATCTCCCTGAGGCAACAACACAGTGTTAAGTTGCTCCTTGAAGTCATCATAAAGCTTTAAAAACTGACCATGAAACCATTTTTCCTTTCCTCATTATGGGACTCAAAACTATTAAGCAGATGCCTCACTTGTGCATTTTACATATGAGGTTTGAAATTGAATTTAAGTAGATGATCTGCTTTCATAAGGAAGGTAATATAAGTTATCTGAAGGTGCCTCAAGGTGCAATCTGTTATTGTAAAGATTCTGTAGGTATCTGGTTTAATAGGCCTTTTTCCAGTGGCAAGGCTCTATGTAAGAATTGAACAAATATGTACACAGTTGTTAAACATTCAGAAAACCGCCCAAAAATATCAGATACCACTTAAGGGCACAGTCGCTGAATAAATATACATTTAGATATATAAAATGAAAACTCCAGTTCCCTAGCAAAAGCAGTTTTAGTTTACATGGTGCAGACTGCCTCGTGTGGGTCTAGATCACATGACCTGTCAAACACTACCAGAAAAATAATAGGAAATTGACCTGTTGTATATGAATTGGATATGAAGGAGAATTATGGCTGGTACTAAAAGAGTTTTATTGTAGGGATGCTATTTTGTGAACCACGTTTGGTTCTACAAAGAAACTTTAATGACATTTTACTTATTCTAAAAAATATTTTTTAATCTGAAGAACATTTTTACAATTTAAAGAACATATTTGTAAAATGGAAAGGTTCTATGGATGTTAAAGTTTATTTATGGAACCATCAATATTAAAAAATAACTTTTATTTTTAAAATAATCACTTCACCTTGCAGTTAAAAGTCACCAGTCACCTTTTCAGAGGCACAATTCTTAGTTTTGCTTTTATACAAATTATAAAAGCACCATAAGCACAGTTTATACTGACATTTGATTAAAATCTGATTTTATGCCTAATTTAAAAAATATTAGATTACAAACTTTTCTATGTTAAAAAGGTTCTGGACAAGCTGTTCATAATGAATCTGTCAGATAATTGCAATGAAACACTGGCAAGTTTATCATTTTTATCCCTTACTCTATTATAAATCACTTTGTATAACAAATGACTGACAGGAATCTTATCTCTGACCTTTAAGTGTGATTGGGTTTGAATTGATTTTGTAAAGCCTCATCTTTGCGGATGCAGACGTTAAGTGCCTTGCTTCGGGGGCATGATGGTGGCGCCTGGAGCAGGACTATTGGAATCCGCCTTCCTAAAGGAGATGGAATTAAGATGTTCAAACTTCCTGATTATTTGTGCTTCTAAACCAATGTTCTGTGCCAAAAAGTGGAAAAATAATAAAGTGTGGCTAAAATTAGTTTTAATAATAGGGAAAAACTGTCTAAATGTCAGAGCTAAGATATTACACCCGCAGTTTTCGCTAATAAAAACAACACAGAATAACCGAGTGGTTCATTACAGTGAACAATATGATGATATTGCACACGGCTTGTTCCCTCATTAGATTTTCTTTCTTTAGATTGACTCGAATATGCTTTTTGTTCCATGCACTGTGATGGTGTAACAATTCCCAATCAAAAACAGGCCAGTATTGTACTGTACATGCAGCAATAACAATGGAGTGATTATCTTCATGGGCCGGAGCAAACTATCCCTGCGCGGCCAACCGTGGCTGACTGATGATCAGACCCCAGCCTTTGTCAGCTCTGTCTCTGACCGTTCTCTGACTATATCGAGAAATTAATTTTACACAACACTGGGGTGAGTTGTAAAAACACCAGTTTAACCATTTATACATGAGCGGGAGTGATATTATACATTTAATTTCACATCTGGCTTATAACTTGATAATGGATATTAATCGACACAACTGATATAATCTTCCTCATATTTATTCATTCCTTCATTATAGTATGGCTTATCAGATGAAGAGGGTTATAATTTTCCATCATTATTTGTAGTTTTCAATTTAACTTGCTTTTACAATTTTACTTAAAATAAAATGGAGATTTTGTATGCACGAATCTGAATATGCCCATGTTTTAGCTGGTGGTAAAATTCAGTCGGGTATTAAGGTAGTTAAATATTTTACATTAAATTGATTTAATATACGTATTTTACACACTTTAGTTATAATAGGAGATTTCTAAATAAATGTAAAAAAGATACACACTGTTGTTAAAAAGTTAGGGGTGAATTATTTTTAAATATTCATGTTTTTAAATAAATGTCTTTTGCTCACCAAGGTTGCATTTATTTAATCAATATACAGTATATTATTTTGTGACATATTATTGCAATTTAAAAATCATTCTAATATGCTGATTTACTGCTTACGAAACATCCCTTAATTTTAGGCTATATCAGGGTTCAAAACATTCGTGTTTCAGCGTTGTTTTCCCCCCAGGATTCTTTAATAAATGCAAGATTCAAAATAACAGCATTCATTTGTAATATAAATCTGAAACATTAAACAGAATGTGAAGAAATATAAACGTCCCCATAACACGTTTTATTCTTTAGGGACTCATTTCAAAACTAGGGGGCAGCTGTTACCTGGTGGTTTAGTATGGCATTACGCCAAGAGGGCGGGGTTATGAACCGGTAGGTGGGGCTCTGAGTGGGAGTACTGATAGTTTAAAAAGTGCAAACACAGGACAGCAGGAAATAAAATTTAAAATTCCCATAATTAGAACTTTCACCTGCGGGGGTGTGTGTAAACAACTTAATAACATCAACAGAACGCGTCACAGGAGTTCACTGCTCTGATTTTTAAATCAGTGCGATGAATGAAGCGTGTCTTTTCGTACAACACGCTACATGGCACATGTGAAACGCGCGTTGTTAAAAAGGTTATTCGAGGATATTGTCAAACAGACTGTAAATTAACTTAAGTAGGCTATCGTTAAAACGAAACCGCACACTTGAAATCCAGTATCCAAAGATAAGCATGGTCTTGAATCCTATCAAAGTAAACGGCGTTTACGCTTCTAGTAGCGGATAAACGGTTCCGTCGCTAGTGACTACTGAATCTAGTCAACATACTACAGATAACAAAAGTGATTTAGCCATCCAAAACTGACTGAAGCAGATTTATTTGAGCGGGACACAAGTATATTCGTCTCTGGTAGGATTCCCCCCTGTCTGCTATTTGCAAGCCCCCATGATTGAAAGTAAGAGATGGGCTGGGCCGCCTCTTTGTGACAATAGAGAAGAGCTGAAGGTGATCGCGGGAGCGGCAGCATCACCGTATTGCTCTTCACTGGGAACGAGCGAGCAGGGGCATCACATCTGCTCATATCCTTCTGAAAAAGCTACCACAAGTTTACCCACGACCACGGTAAGCCGGTTATTTGACGCGAACTGGACGAGCGGGTCTCACTCCTCCTCCTCCACGCGTGGGCTGCTCGCGCTGGGAACTGGAGAGCGGCACGAGAGAGCTCAGATCCATCCCAGCGTTCAACTCACTATACCGGATTCATTCGTGAACGGCGGGTGTGATTTATCGAAAGAAACCATCCAAAGGCTTTAATCAACCGCACAAGCGTCTCTCGACAAACACAGCTGTTGTTCGCGGGCTGGATATCCGTCTTTTAGCCGTGCAAGACGCGTTTGACTCTGGAGAGATTGAATCGTTGTGGAGTCGGTATACGCACTTTCAAGCGGTCCGAACAGGTGTATGTTCATAACTCCATCCGGACTGATTTCTGAAGGTCTGAGTGGAGATTCGGAATTTACAACCACATTTGCATTTTTTCCCTGCAATATCTGGACTTAATCGGTAGTGCTGAAACAGGAGAACTATGGATATCAAATGGCTTATTATAGCCTTTGCTTTTTTGGGTAAGTTATATTTTTACTACACATTTCATCATTTTGTGACCTCTCTGTTTAATTACCCCCAGAGCTGATTAATAAGACGCCCTTTTAATTCATTACATGAACTTGTTGCAGTTTTGTGTCATTTTTGATTAATGGTCCTGGTATTTGAGGATACATTGACGCGTAGGCTGCACATTAAATATCTGGTGATGTCTTTTTTTTTTCTCATCTACGTCGAGACGTTTCCATGAAACCCAAGTTATAATTCTATAGAAGTATGTATAGTGCATACTGGAATATTAAGTAGCCTTTGATGTGGTCCAGTGACTAAGTTGTCAGCGTTTAAAACACTAACAGTGATAGTAAATTGATATTTTAAGGTATCTCAGTGTGTTTTGTTAGATGGTTTCTTATACGATTCTGTGTAACATCCTAAAGTTGTCATTTTGGCTACATATCATATGTATTGAAAAATACATGTAGCCAAATCTTCACGATTATTGTATATACTTATGTTGATAATGTGGTGTTTTTACACCCTGTTGTAATGGAAAGGTGAAGATTCTGTGTGAGCATGGATTGAATGTGAGATGTCAATTGTTTATTAATCTATTTGCTTCTTTAACATGGATGTAATGGTGGCTGAGTTGATTGACCCAGCAGCGTGCTCTGACTTGTTATCCTTGTTTTTTTTTTTCACACTTTGACAAACATGAGGCAGCTGGGTCTCAACAGCTCTGGTCAGATGAGTGGGGTTTGGTTTGGGGTTAATGTTGGTTTGGAAAGCCCAGCAGGAGATTAATGTTCCTTTATGGGGGACATTAAATCAAGTAAACACTGGAGCGCATTGATTGATTTCAGGGCACTACACACAATTTCACTTACAGGTGCACCCAGGATATTTATTTATTATTTTTGGCCAAGTAGCAGTGTTTAAATGCAAAGAAGTGAACAATACTTTCAGGAAATAGTGTTAGGGATTTTTATTATCATTATATGAAGACCTGCTGAGGCTTCTCCGTCCTTTTTTTTTTTTTACATGGAACTGGTTGCGCTCTTATGGGTGCCATCATGTTGACATCATAAGATCAGCTGTTATGAAATTTATGTTGATACAGTTTGAAAAGATTGTATTTATGAGATGAATAGCGATGAATTGTTATATACAACAATTCAATTTATAGCACCTGTATAAATTGAATATAAACATAAAA
Organism: Enteromius radiatus; assembly: GCA_032357445.1. Lineage (NCBI taxonomy): Eukaryota > Metazoa > Chordata > Actinopteri > Cypriniformes > Cyprinidae > Enteromius > Enteromius radiatus. The sequence goes on along the minus strand of JAUCMS010000153.1, from coordinate 6,789,337 downwards.
AATGCAAAAACACAACCAATGCATGTTCTGTATCTATCATTTTGTATAAGTACAGTTAAAAACCATGCTGTATTTTTCTGTAGAAAAGGTAGCCTACATCACAGACCAAGGTGATTTGAACTCACACGACCTTGTAATTACTATGACTTCCTACACTAACTTTATAAATATGAACTTCCCAAGAGAATTTGAAAGTGCAATTACCGTGACTGCTACTACTATAATAATGGCAATATATAAGCTAATAATAAAATACTGAATGTGATGACGTAACAGCTAAATGTGTGCCTACACAAAAACTTATAGAGTGCAGCTTCAAGCCTTCTAACACAAGTTTTAAATCTTGACCTACTGCTTGAGGGCAAAGACAAGTCTGAGTTTATGACACTGAAACACACCTTGTCCTTACAAGCCAGGTAACACACACACCTGGATTCAGACTCACCTGTGTGAGGCTGTAGTGTGTCATTGGGTTAACAAACAATAGTGTATGAGTCACACAGACGTACTCAAAACAGATGTATGTGTGATTACAATTTCTGAACTTAATGTATCTCTGTTGATGATGAAACTGTTGTCTAGGTTATACACTCAAAAACCGCTGGACAGCTGGTGCTGTGTTGTAAGAAAGCATGTTTTGCCAATAAACTAGGTTAATATGACATTGAGCTCGGACTCCCGTTGGATTATCCCAACCCCCCCACAGATTGCATCCCCATATCCATGTAGATAAGGGGAGTCAGGATAGAACAGGCTGTTATTTCATTAATCAACACTCTTTTCCTCATGCAAAACACTTTTTAAGCTGCTGTCAGTGCTCACTCTCAGTTTTTCCCCTACTGCCAGTCACAGAGAAAACCATTAATGTGGACATTTACATATTCTACTCATACCTCCCTCCCCCATTCGCTTTTGTCCTCTTTCTCTTTCCTCATCACATAAGCAAATACCGTCATACTCATTCACACAAACTCTCTACCTCCTAACAAACAACAGATGGCTGTACCATCCTGGACAAGAGGCATGTTAGTTCTGCAGGGAGGGGTCTGGGTGAAAATGGAGTCTTTCTTATAACTTTTGATATAAAAAAGAAATGGTGTCAGTGAAGTTGCATGCTTTTTGAGTTTGCTCTACGCAGGATGATTTGTTCAAATGAGTATGAGAAAAATGACTAATTCGTACCATTTTAGGCCTTTTGCGTTACAATAGCAAACCAGTTCCCTATATCATTTTTGATAGAGACTCCTACTGCTCTTTTAGTGTAGAGGTTCTATTAAATTACAAGCAAATTATCATATTTCAATAAAGAAGATCTTCAAAACACTGGGTTTGAACGCAGAGGAACTCAAGGGTTTTTGAGGAAATTGATGAGCATTTTCATATTCGCATAAACAGGTGAGCTGTGTTTGAGTGAGTGAAGCAAACCTTTCACAAATAGAGTAGAAAATTTTTAGCTTCTCGTTCTGAGTGAACATCTCCCTACCCCCCGTTCTCGTGTTATTCTCTAAAACTGCTCGCAAAACAGCAGGAGAGGCCATAAAAACCTTCTTCGTTCACAGAAAGTTAATAGGCCCACAAACCGGTAAACACAACCGTAAAAAGCTTTTTTTTATAGTAGTGTCACTGTTGTATTCATAATTAGCTTTCCTCACTCTTGGGAAATATTTATTTTATAGGACAATGTGTTGTAGGGCTATATACGCAATATGGGCAAAAATATCACACTAACAATATTTATTTTGATATTCATTTACCATTTAATAAAGAAGGGAATGTTTCACAGGTTTGTTTGACATTGAGAATGAAAATAACCTGTTGGTCACAATTAAATTCATACAATTAAATAGTTTACTCACAGATTCCAGGTTTTATGGTTTAATACAAACTTATCATAAATGTAATCAAATGAAATATAACAGTTAATTTACAATTTGTGTAAGGATGAAACTGCACACACAGACTGACAGCTTTACAGTTGTCTTGCTTATTTCTGTTGTGTGTTTAATGCTGTTTAGATGAAGCCATATCGAGTAAAAATGTTAATAGCTTATCATCGATAGACAAGATTTATCACCATCTCTATATGATATAGTTCATCGCCCAGCCTAATGTAATGTTCATGCTTATCAAGATGTTACACTTGTGATATTGTGGTCTGGAGATAAGGCTAGTGTGTCTGTACTAGATAATGTTTTAGCATGTTTGTCTGATCACAGTGTTTGTTTATGCAAAAAGTGTCCACATACGCAATGTTATCCCTTTTGAGAAACGCACTAGCTTCATAGTATGCTAATTTTAACTACTTTTCATCCATTTTAATGCTGCTGTTTGAACACCATAGAGGAAGCTGTCATAAAGAGAGAAAGACAGAATGGAAAAAGTGAGTGCTAGAGAGATATTATTCAAGGTGTTTGTCTGAAGCCTTTATTAGCCTCCCACTGACTCAGACACATTAGCCGAGCTTAGCTGCTCTGCATGGAGTTCACAAAAAACAATGCACTCATTTCCTGACACACAGGCTGGGCTTAATAAAGCCTCACAGAGTGGATTTAGGTTTTATTAGAAATACAGAGGAAATTAAAGGTGCTGTAAGCAATTTTAGACATTTTTCTAACTTTGTTTTGCTAACATGCCCTTGTCATGCAAGACCCCCTGCAACCTCCTATACGACTTTTGCTAGGTCTGTTAAAGCTCAAGAGCTCAAGAGCTTTTCTTAATCAGTATGCTGTGCTGGCAAATGGGCTCATTAGCCAGGTTTCCATCCAAGAAAATATGCTTTAACGCAAATTAATTTAGTGTCACATGACAGAATTATCCCATTGGCAGCGTCTGTGCTCGTGGTGTTGCTCGTGTCAAAGCACCTTAGCCTAGTTCAAAAGTGCATTAAATCATATTCCTATTACCTGCTTATGAATAGCCTATTTCTTGATGCTGGGGTATCTAAATAGTCTATAACAAAGTACAAAAACATGAAAACTCATTAAACTTGTTATTTTTATGTAGGCCTATATAATTTAATAATGGGCTAAGGTTTTTTTTCAAATGGATGAAGAACAGACTATTTACATATGATTTGCGCAATAGGTGAAATTATGTATGGAAACAGCTTAAGGGCAAATGTTTTTTGCGATACACTGAAACTTATGGGACAATTCGTCATCATCCATCACCATTTTATAGTAAAAGGCCAGTTGCATGGAAACATGCTGGAGACAGCAAATTTCGCAAATATTTTTCTCTATGTCGATAACACAACAGCGTAAAAACTGGATGGAAACTAGGCTACTGATAGCTTGCTAAACAAAGGCAAAATTGTCGTATAATGGTAAAAAAAATTTTAATTAGCTTTGTTTATGAAAGTATACCAGATAAACACATCCTTAAGAAGTTTACATGCCTTATATTTAGGCTACATCAGTGAAAATTCAGAGAATTTTGACCATTTTCTCTCCTATTTCTAATTAGGAATCACATAGTCTGCCTTTTCTTGATACTGTTATCTTGCAGTTTAGTAAGCGAATGAGTTCATTCAAGATCAGTGTTTTTTACTCAAAGGCTCCTGTTGACCAAAACAATATTTAAAGGCTGCCCTCAGACAGTCTAATTCATTTTCAGTATTGCTTTTATAATTATGACAAAGCTGCTTGTTTTCAGACTTTTTATTTATTAACATGAACTACAAGTATTGATTTATTAATCCATTAAATCACTAAATAAATCATGTTTTTTTCCCCTTCAGAACTTTGAAATACTGTGTGTTAATAGTTTAGAGGGGAAAAGAACCATAATATCAGTACAACTGTTAAGTCATACTGTCTGCAGCCCTTTTGGATCTTTGTAGCACCACAATTTAAGAACCATTGCCTTAGATTCAAACCGTGAGCCCTTTTTGCTAAATGTACTGGCTCATATGTTGAATCAGACTACAATGGTTGTGCAAAAATAATTACATCTCAGGTCCAAAAAAATTGGCAAAACAATGCTGGATTGGTGGATTGGAGCAGTGGTGTTGTAGATTCTGCGTTTGTGATCATGAAGGAAACATTTCTCCAAAACCCCTGTTCTCCATGTCAGCAAAATGATTTACAGACAGAGTTTTTCTTACAGCTGTCACAAAGACAGGAGTCATTTCTAAGGACACTCATTTCAGTGAGGCAGTTTAGGTCTGGGTGTTCTAGAATAATGTAACAAAATTATTTTACAGTAAAAATTTTTACAGTTTGTGATGGCTTTGGTCAGATGAGGTAGTACTGACCATTTGACAAATTGTATCGGCCATTCTGTTCTAACCCGGCCATGTTAGCACTCTACCAGCCATCAGTGCTGTTTACACCCAGTGTTCAGCTTCTACACAATGGGGTTAAGAGTCCCAGTGATGTGTAAGATTCTTGTAGAACACACACAGACACACATTGCAGAGACAGACAGTGTGTTCATAGGAACATGATCATTGCACTCTTTCTGAGGAGCCTATTTACACCTCCCACACAACACTTTGGTATCTCGCTGTGGCTTTTCAGTCAGTCATTTCATTCTGTTGTAGAAAATGGCTGTCCCTTAAAACCCTGAGGATGGCGTGGTGGTGGTGGGGCTCTCAGTTGCTTGACTCCTGAGTGACCCGTTGCTTCAGAATGCTGATTCGTGAATGTTTAGCTACTAGCGTCTAGCTGGGGTCCCAGGGCCCTATTTGTCATATGTCTGATACATCCTGTGTATGTTCAGAACTGCCTTAAAATGAGGCCAGTGCTACACATGTTTATACATTCATTGCATGCTGTTAATTTTCCACGCTTCAGGAGATTATTACCGTTGTGAAGATCTGTATATACATTTAAAAAGCAATTACTTTTCACAAAGTATAGTTTTTGAGTTACAGATAATAAGGAATTTGATTTAGCCTACTCTACTATTTAAGATGTTAAATTTAATTTGCAGCTGCTTTTTTTTTTAGGTGAGATTACATGTAAAAAAAAAAAAAACGTCTATTATACAGAATAATTGGTAATTGATCTATTTGTTTTTTTAATGAAAATAAATATCTTTGACACATCCTAGTCTACCTCAGGTAACCCCTGTATTCTGCATAGAATTTAGAATTTATAGTGTTATATGTGTATGCAAATATATGTGCATACATTTAAACTTAAAAGCAAGGATTTATTTTGATGTTATTTTGATTCTCCAAATTCTCCCAAAATTTTGTCTTTAATGTCGGCATGTCCTGGATGAACTTTCCATATCAACATTTTAATGTTGAACTTCAAGTACTGGATTAAAAATGTATGAGAATTAGGGGTATGACGAGATCTTGTGGCATGAGATCTTGCGAGATGCAATTGGTCTGTTGTACGCGGACTTGAAAAATTGCGTGCGTCGGGTGTCCGCGAGCCCTCCAGATGACGAAAATGACGTAATGCAGACAGCTGAAGTATACTTTGGCCTTTAAGCTGGTGTGGCGTTTGCTGTAGACAAGGTTTTTTTGGTATTCGGCCTGACTTTTTAAAAAAATCGCTTACCCTGCTTTTATAGGGATATTTGTGTTATTTGTTTTTATATATTTATGCTGTTTACAGTCTTCACATGTTGTTTATTACTGCATGTAATTCATAAAAATTTTGTAATTTCAGAAAATTGATTAGAAAATGCACCTACATGTTTGGAATGTTTTTGTTAAATAAAATAATATTTTACCCAATATATTTTATCACTGAGGATTTATTTTTAAAAGGTCTAAAAATCTTGTCTCGTCTCATTCTTGTGAACCCAGTGTCTCGTCAAACCCCTAACAAGAATTGACAGAAGTCTCTGCATGTATTATATTGTCAAATGTAGTAAACCATCCAAAAATAAGCCATAGCTCAAACTTCTTATCTCTTGGTGTGCTGGAAGCTGGTTGTTGTATCATGAGCAAAAGGTCAAGAAGGCATTTAGTGAGGGGGTGTCACTTTCCATTTGTTCGTCTTTATCAGGTCCACTGCTGTGAGACTTTATCAGCTCAAATTGAGTTGCTCTTGAATCACCAGTGTTTGTGTCTCAGGTTCTTTGTAGTTTATTTTTGGTTCCTACTCTGTGTGTTTGTTTGTGCAGGTAGGTGTGTGCTAGCCTGAAGTGGCTCAGATTAGATCTAAACAAAATGGAAACATGCAGCAGGGAGTTGTGGTTAGTAAGCTCATTTCTGCCCCCTTGGCTATTCTACAAGATCTCTGTGGTTGGCTCTGATCCATGCCTGGTACCTGCCTCTGGCTCTTCCATACTTACAACAAAACAGACCCCCTTACAAGATCTGACCAAGAAACTGAGGACTTTTTCCTGCATGTTGGACGTTATTCAAGTTGCTTTAAGTGTTGCAGTCACTTCTTTTGAATTTCTTTTCTAAAGAGATATTCTCCTACCCCCAACAGCTGAGCACACACACAATTGCATGACCCCCATACACAAAAACACCCACACCCCTGCAGAGACACTTATTTAGACATTTAGATCATTTACTACATTTATATGTTCTGAAGTACACATCCTAATATGTGAACGTAAAAAAAAGTTTTGAAAATTTTGACAGTCAAAATCCTGTTTTGAATTTGTAATTCTTTGACAATAGTAGGTTGAGTTTATTTTCATTAAAATAAAGATCCAGATCTGTCTTTGTACAGTAGCTCTAGGCCCTATATGATTTGTATCACTTATAGAAGAGGCATGCATATCTGACACAGAACAGGCTAAAGGACTATGTGTAGAGTTTAGTTGATATTTAAAGGCACTGGAAACTTGCAGGGATTTGCTTCTGTTTGAGAGCTTGACATACAATTGCTTGTAATTCCTCTTTTAGTCATAACTTTTCAATTGGAACCTATAGGATTTTGCTCTGGGTTGAGAGCCTCTGGTGAGTCCAAGTACTCAGAAAAGATATAGCAATCCGAGCCAAAACAGGTTGACTCTGGTGTATGTAGCTTGGGAGCTTTAGACTAGTTGGAATTACATTCAGAAGTTTTCAGTGGAAACCAGTTGGGAAGAGTGTTGCTCCTGCCCTGTTTAAGACTCCACAGATGGGAAAAATGTATGTACAGTTGGTTAGAAAAGATGTAGCAGTTTTGAGTCAGGACAGTTTGTATGACTATGGCAAGTTTGGTGAATGTAGGTCGAATCCTGTTACAGTGCAAAGTTTTGGGATTTTGAAAGAAACCTAGCCCAAGTTTGTCATCTTTATCATGTTAACTCATCTAGATCTCCTGTTTGCCCCTAAAACCAGGCACTACATATTGTCCTGACATCTCTCAGGGGAAGGTCCTGAAGAGCAGTGATGGAGCCAACCCTAATAATTAGCATCTGTCATGCCTGAAAACTGCTTTTGGAAATAGACGAAAGCCTGACTCTATTGAGAGACACTGCCATTACTGCTTTAGCAAACCCAAGGAGTCTGAGTGATCGCACTTAAAACGACAGAATAAAGCAGTCAATCAGGAGCAGTGTGCTGGCAGGGCTTCATTAACTCTGGTCAGATGCCTGCTGTCTGATTGTTTTTCTTTAGAACAAAGAAGCGAGTGGACGGGCAAAAGTGGTGGAATAGGAATGAGGGATTAGAGGATAAAGGCTTCTACTTTTCTTTTAGGACACACTGCCATCCAAAAACGTGACTAACAATTGCTACGGAAGCTAGTCAGAAGAGACTAATTATTTGTTAATTATCTTTCTTTCTAATGTTATGCTGTGTGGAGATGGAGATTTTGATGTAAAAGCTGTCATTGACTCAAGACATTCAAGTTTAGTTTAGCTTGGGGTTCCATTGGGTTGTCATTAGTTGAATTATAATGATTTAGTTCTTTTAAAGTGTGTCCATACAAACAAAGGGAGCAATGGAGAGGGGGTAGGGAGGGAGAAGTACTCGAGATGTGAGACAGTCTGGGGGTCTGTAGGTGGCTAGACTAGACACTTAACGGGGGCGAGTGGTTATCCCAGTGGGATGTTGGGGCGCAATCGAGTCGACTGGTCACAAACTCTAAATATTTTAGCATGTCCACGGAACTGATGGATGGAATGGTGGAGTGGACTGTCTGCAGCCTGCTCATGAATAATTCATAAGGGCACTCGAGGGACAGTGGGAAGGCGGGTCAGTCTATGGGTGGAGGTTGATTGAATAGATAGTGTGATAAGATGGGGTTCAGAGAAGACACAAAGATTGTACTGTTCTGAGCCATTGACCGTAAGTAGGACACACTTTTTTGCGCATTTCATCAGTAAAGCCAGTTCTTTGATAAGCGGTAAATCTCAATCAGCTGTTTTTAAAATGAGCGGCAGTTGATACACAGAACCGTAGATCACTGGTGAAAGCAGGTTCATTTCCGAACGCAGTATTGCGTAGCTTGTCAGTCAAAGAACCTTACTGCTTTACTGATGAAATGCGCATGAGTAAATCGACGATTAAATCGCCCAGTCCTACTCTTGGGCAACTTTTCTGCTGGGGTTAAATCATCATTTAGGGACTACCTATTAGTTTCAGTAATTGATTCAGTAATTGTTTAATCACCATGCCCAAGGATCCAAATCATCCCTACTTGGATAAATCATATCCTAAATTGAGTATACTTTAGGGCAGGGCTGTCCAAACTCGGTCCTGGAGGGGCGGTGTTCTGCAGAGTTTAGCTCCAACTTGCCTCAGCATACATGCATGGAGGTTTCTAACATGCCTAGTAAGAGCTTGATTCAGGTGTGTTTAATTAGGGTTGGAGTTAAACTCTGCAGGGGACTGGCCCTACAGGACAGATCCTCCCACCTGGCATTACAGGCGTGTCCACACAGAGACGCGTTTCGTCCACACAGATCCGGCTTTTAAGGAGACTGAAACCACTATTTTTTTGAATCCGGGTCCCAAAGTGGATAAATCTGAAAACGACACCCTTGCGGTTTCGTGTGTACAGCCAATCCGTATATTTTGTGA
>JAUCMS010000153.1:6751535-6764209 GCA_032357445.1 Enteromius radiatus | reverse complement strand
CGTTGTCCCTTGAAAAGATATAATAAAATATCTACCAAAATGTGAGGGGTGTACTCACTTTTGTGAGATACTGTATCTATATCTCCTACTTGCTACTACAGTATGTCCTGCAGTTGCAAATTGTGAATAATTTTTTATTAACTTCTAGTACCTACTAATTTTATTTCACAAATTCTTTTTTCTTTACTCTTAATGGGAAAACAGGTTAAAATTAAATATGGTACATTGTGTTACCAAACTGAATTTTGAAATGCATGATTGTCTTCAAACAGATCCCACCATCTGCCATCGGTTAGACGAACTTTATTTGTTTTAGTGGGACTTATCATATAGCATTACATGTAACATTCCTAAATGCTGGTTGCAAAATGTGTCGGTGGCATGTGCTATACTAACATCTGAGAGGAGGTTTTGAAACATCACTTTCCCAGCCTCTCCCAGCATTGATTCAGCAGAGTGGGAGAAGATCTGGAGCTGAGCTTTCCAACCTACGCACCAGCCCTCGCAAGAAACACTGAAAAACGACAGCCTGCACTTTATAGCATGTGTAGCAGGGAGTCCTCCACCCCCAATAATCACATGCTCACTACTCCATATTACATAGAAAGTGATATTAAACCCTGAACCAGGCTATCAGTGCCTCTGAAAGCCAGCATGTGCTGCGAGCACTCGTTTGAGCCGGCGATGGGAGACCTCCCCTCTCTTAATCATGGTAAAACACAGCACCTGAGTCATAAAGAGCTACGATGCTAGCCCTCTTCAATGCTGTCAGCCAGTGTATTTTGACAGCAAGGGGAGTCCAGAGGGGCGTTAGTAATTTAGGAGCCGAGCTCCTGCTTTAAGAAGAGTGCTAGTGTGAGTCAGAGGTTGCAGGCTGGTGTTTGGCTCGATACCTCATTAGAGTGTGAGGAGCAGTGCTGGACAGCAGCCTAAATCTTTGAGTGAAGCCATCACATAGGCTTGAGAAGTTCTTTGGTTTAATGCAGTTCAAATGTTTTAACCTGCTGTGGTGTAAAGCTGAAGTGTTGCATTTCAGATGCCAATATCATCACAACATCTGAATAGCAGTGAACGTTTTAACTTTTTAATGCTGCAGATATAAAAATATCATTCTTTGTATAACAAGAAGGGCAAGGAAAATGCCCCCAGCTTCCTGAGATGTTCTGTATTCTTTGTATTAATTTTTTTTTAAATGTTGAGAATTGAGTTACGGACCTGCTGTGGAGGAAATTATTTTTTATTAGAATTTAGGCTGTCGTGTGAATAATGTTCAATAAAATGAGATACATGTTTACTCCAGCAACATTCTGCGTTTTTCTCACAATGAATAATATTGTCTAGAGGCATAGTTGTTACATTGTTACTTCGAGCCCAATTCTAATTTGAATAAGAAAGGAAAGTTACCTCAAATAAGCATTTTAACAAGTATGGTGTGTTATTCTGACTACAAGCTGGAGGACTAGTATGTATGCATTTATTTATTCATAATAAGAGTTTAAAATGGGGGAAATATTATTATGAAATAAATGTTTTTCTCTAATATACACTGGCCACAGTTAAAGGCACCTTCTTATCCAATACTTTTAAAACCTCCATTTTCCAGTTTAACAGCTTTAAATTGTTTCCTATAATGCCTGATGAGGTTAGAGAACACCTGACTAAGATCAGAGACCATTCCTTCATCCAGGATCACTCCAGACCCTTTAGATTCCCAGCTCCACGATGGTGGTGCTTCTCTTCAGTTCACTTCTTTTCTACAGTGTTCAGGTCAGAGGACTGGAATGGCCACAACAGAAGCTTGGTTTTGTGCCCAGTGACCCATTTTTGTGTTGTTTTTGAAGTTTGTGTTTGGATTATTGTACAACTGTTGGTATTTGATAGAATTCATGATGCCATGTGTCTAAACGAGATGTCCAGGACCTCCAGCAGAAATATAGACCCACAACATCAAAAATACAGCAATGGAAATTCTTAATTATTTCCCTGATGGTGGAAATAGAAAATGTCTTTTCCAGAAGCCACTTGACTAATTTGTGAAGCTTAATTGTCTCATTGTAATGGATGATTTAGGGAATTTGGATTTTGATTTCCCTAATATTTATATTTCTGTGAAACAGGAAGCCATGGCTGGATAATTTCATGTTCATAATCACCCTGGAGTGCATATGAATAGGAATATACTTCAGAGATATTTTACTCCTACAAATTTCTAATGGTGCCAGTAATTGTGTCCAACGTGTATTTGAGAAAAACATTTATTTTATAATGATATTTCCCTGCATTTGAAATTCTTATCCAATGAAAAGTTAGATTTTTTTTTTCAGATTCCTTTTCACAGCCTTTTTTGATCGTATGCATGACCAGATGTTTGACCAATATAGGTTTCCCAGATTTTTTTTTTTCCCTGTCCAAAATTTAGATTTCGTTTTCAAGCCCAGTATCTTTTTATTTGTCTTACTTGTCGTAGGGATCTACAAGCTTCAGATACAGTAATTAGAAACTTTGCAGCAGTCAAAGTCTCTTATGTTCACCAAGGTTGTATTTATTTGATTCAGAATACAGTAGTCAAAAAGCCTCTGAATGTTGGTTAGCCAATTTTGAAGCGTTCAAACATGCTGTGGTTTGAGTATGAAATCATATTACAGAGTCAGCTGTATTCCTCCTCATGAAGAGGACACGGCGTTGGAATGATTGTGCTAAGGGACAGGGGTGAAGAGTTCATTTGGAGTCCTGTAGCGGGGGTAATGTAGCGTAATGGAAGCATGTTTTAAACGTGGTTCTGCTGAGATCAGCGGGAGAGCTAAAACTGGAGATAGCTGTTCCTCTCATCTCTTTTAGAGAATCAACGTAGAAGGCAATCTGTTTCTCCTTTTATATTTTATCTTTAAAACTCTTTTCAGCCAGCTAAAATGTTCTTTCCCATTATTCTGTGACTTCAGTACATTCACCTCTATGAGGGAAATTGATTTGAGTGGTTGCAAAGTGCTAAATCGTCTTGCCTGCCATAGTTAGGTAGACGTTTGGTCTTTTCTTGTGTGAGGAGAGGGGTGAGGAATGTCACAGTGAGAACATTTTTCTTACGCTGTCTCTATTCCTTTATTTTTCACTATGTGTGTGCCACTTCTGGTTTGCAGTGATGTTTCTGTACTGCAAGTTTAGTTTATATGGCCAGGCTGAAGTCGGAGAACTAGAGCTGCACCTCCTGTCTTAGAAAGCACACAGTCTTCATATTAAAGGCTCTTTGGGAGTCAGGAAAAGCTGCTTAAACCAGCCAGACAAGAGAAAGTATAGAAAGTATAGAAAGTGTAGAAGTTGTGGAGACCAAAGGAAGAGGGGGCAAGAAAGAGACTGTCCAGATGACAACAGAGGAGAAGTTAAGAGGGAGGCTGCTGAGAGGAGATGAGACAGATGAGCCTGTTATCTGACTGTCAGTGTCTGACATATCTTCATTTCATATTCCACAGTAAATGATTTTGTAGTTCGTTTTGATGACTGTGTTTGTTTGCTTGAATTTCGTCTGAAGCTTCTGGATGTAGTTTAGTGTAAAGAATTAGTTCACCCATAAATACATAATCTGGTAGTATTTACTCATGCATTCCAAACTCGTATGTGGTTATGTTACTGTCAAACACAATTCATATTCTAAGTGACTTTCTTAAGTCGTACGGTAGCTTGGTTCTCCACCGTAACCAATGTAATGATGTCAAACCACAAATTAAATATATCTGATAGAAGAAAGTATTTGTAATTTGACTTCTGCAGTAGATGTGACTGTTATTCTTTAATAATGACTAATCATTCCTCACACAAAGCTATTGTATCAACTTCAAAGAACTTGACAATAAATGATGTAATGACTGCTTTAATGGCTTTTTATAATGTTTTGTTCTTTGGAACTTGACGACAACCAGTGGCCACTATAAACTGTCACCATATGAAAATAAAATCTATGTGACAGTTCTTAAAAAATATTTTTGGTAGAAAGATAATGGCGTATGGGTTTGGAATGACATGAGGGAGTGTAAATTGATTTTTTTGTGTTAATTCTTGATTTAAATGTGCTGTAAAAGATTCAGAAGTTTTCCTAACTTTCACCACACTTTTGAAGTAGATGGTCCCTATCCACAACTACATGTCTTCCTTCTTAAAGCATGCACAAAGAACATGCAGAGATTGACAGGCAAACAGCATTTCTTTTTTTTTTTTAAAGCACAAACAGCTCCCTCAACTTTTTCCCACCTTCTTACAGAGGCTTAGGCTGTCACAGAGAAATGTGTGATTTCTCAGGACACCTATTAAAGTGATATCTTGTCAGGTAGTAGACGAATCCCAGAAATCAATTGTTTTGATTTTAAACCTGAAAGCGCTCACTAGGGTTGGGCGATGTCAACCAATTTGGCATCGTACGATGTCTAATGTGAAACATTGCAATGGACGATGGTATCGTCATAGGCGGGGGGTTGTAACTGCAACACCAAGCCTTGCCCCACAACTGACAAAAATAACAGTGTTCGCGCGAGCAGGTGACAGAAGATCGAGCGTGAGTGCGATGGACGATCTGGACGATAGCATTGTCTATCGACCCAACCCTAGTGCTCACAATACAGATGGTTGAGCATAGGTGTGAACAGTCTTCAACACATGCTTTTATTGGACACATACGAATTGCAGTGTTTTGCTGTAGGAGAAATTTCTTTCTTTCCAGTTGTCTGACAGTCCCATAGACCATCGAGGGGCTCCTGGAGTAATGACATAATGGTATAAAGTGTACTGAGATGCCTCTTCCGGCACGGCCAGATTGGCTTTAGCAGTAATTGAAAGATATTAGAGCTGTAATTTGCTCTGAACAATCTCCACCGTTACCAGCCAGGAGCTGCCAGAAGGCTATCAGTAGATTGAAGTGGCCTGAACGGTAAGTGGCTGAGAGACCTATTAGGAAGAAATGCAAAAGCAGAGAAGAAAGTTTAACGGCTTGATGGAGGAAGAGTGAGAATACAGTTAGTCGACCTTCTGCTATCTTCTCCCTTATGACTATTGGGTTTGGGTGATCAATCTGGCACCATGGAGCGGTTCTTCAAATAATCTGTGCACTGGGGAGAAAGGCCTGCGTTTTAACCATTTGCCATCATGTGATGGAATTAATGAGACTTGGAACCAACGTGGGCCTGAGAACATGAACAAGCTTTCGGCTAATGAGAGTGGCTTAATGGGTTTATATATTTTGACGATGTCAACCAGGTTCTTCTTTACATTGGGAAATTGGGCCAAAGCATTCCTCCGCTGCATTGCTTTAGATTTGATTTGCTTAAACCACTAAACCCCAAGCATTCTCTCCTCAGCAGTGTCTAATGAATGCAACAAATCCTCTGGAATAATAAGAAAAAAAAAAAGAATACGAATATCGTTTGTAAATGAATTCAGTGGCTGCTTCTTCGCCGTACACCACCTTCAGACATCCTATTGACAGCGTCTTGTGCATGATCTGCGTTCCCGCAGAGTATACTTCCAAATCTAATCAAAGACAACTCAACCAGCTAATCAAGGGTTTGAATTTAACTCTGCAGGAACGTAGATCTCCGTGTGAAGGATTGAACGCCCCTGGTTTAACGCAAATGAAGATATTTCTGTTTTCTTCCTGTGTGCGCACGTTAGCGAGACGTTCAAGGTGCCCTTCTCTTCTGACTGTGAACTTATTTGCATACAGCCCATCAGTACATCTTTTCCCTATCTGCTCATCACCGCACATGCTTTTATGATGCTCACCAAGGCTTATAATTATTCCCAGACGGTTCACCTTTCTGACTGCTTCTCCTTCAGGTCAGCTCAGAGTTATGAAGCAATAAATGAAGCTGAAGAAAGGATGAATAAGATACCTATAAATCAGATAAATCATTTTGGGCATTTCTGACTCCCATAGTCTGCAGAAGCCCATTAAAGCCTGTCATGCTATGATCATGTCCTTTGAATAAGTGTTGCGTCTTCCGTTGGGGTGACCTTGCCGTCACAGACGTTTTGTTCAGCAGGTTATTTGCGACATTGAAAATGTTAATGCCTCTATAAATTCACATCCCATTGTGGATTGCGATCCCCCGCCTATTGTCTTGTACACAATTGCATTCTCACCTTTGCATTGAGTGTGTGTGTGTGTGCGCATATGCACACCCATGCAAATACACACTTGCATAAGCCATAAAAAGGAGGCTGTCGAGGTGCACTGGTGCGTGGTTAACGGCACTGTTGCCCTGAATCAATAATCAACTTTCCCTTGAGTTAGTAAAAGATATTACCATTTCACCCAGCTCATTAAAATGTTAATCACTTTTCTCATTATTTGGAATTGAAAATTTTGATTTACTTAAAATGTCTGACATAATTAGTTTAAATTTGAATTAAAGGGCCACAGTGCCTTCTGTGTCCCTTTTCTGTTACTCCAGCATGAGTTGCTTTAGAAGATCAGTCACTAAAAAAAACTGAATAACAATGAAATATAGTTTAGCTATATGAGATGTTTATTAATGTTCTTATCAATATAAGGACAAGTCTATTTTAGTATATAAATGTGTATATTTTAAAATATAGTTTGTTTTGTATTTAAAAATATAATGTTTAATATCTGATATTACTGTAATTTATCATTCAGATTTCCTTTTTTTTCATTTTGGGAGATTTATCATCATTCACAGTATATTCAGGGGAATGTTTCTTTTCTGTTACATCAACAGACACTCAATTATTTATATTTGACCAGATTTCGAACTGTGTGTAATTGCACCAATGCCCAAAGCAGCTGAAAGTTAGACAAGTAAATGCAGTATATCACTATATATATATATTGTGACCCAGATGTTGGTATAATATGGTATTACTGTTTCTCACTCTTAGCAGCCTGTAGCTCATTTAACTGCATAACCGGGACAACACGCTCTTAAACCTCTCTTTATCTGCAGCCCAGCCAGCCAGTTCTTCAAAGCCCTGAAGATAAGTGCATCATTTACTCAGTGCAGATGCGTCCTCTCTTCTTGCATCACACCAAGCGTTTACGCACACTTACTGAAAATCTCCAGCCTGTCTCATTTTCTTGAGGTAAAGAGCTGGGTGAGTGTGCATTTGAAATCCAAATCAACCATGTCCAATCCAAACTCGCTATATTCATATCCTTAAAACCTGTCCAGAGATTTTTATCTGATGCACATTTTAACCCACTCAACCCGAGACCAGAATTTGGAAAAGGCACAATTTACATTCAGCTGAAGAATCTAATTAAAACGAGAGAGGGAATTAGATGAATTAATTAACGGAACGTCTACCCATAAAGCTTATTCAGCCACTCAGGATTAAGTATTTAATTTTTTTTTAATACTTTTATGTATTACAGGTCATGTTGCAGTGCCAGCACAGGGCAAAGTTGACAATCTGTTGTCTTCAAAATCCAACTCATTAAAGCAATGTCACGCTCATGACTAAACTCCTGCTAGTGCTGCTTTCCAATTTCAGCTTTTCAACGTGAACCTCAGTGGCCAGACAGGGACAAATATCAATATATTTAGCAAAATATTAGCAATTTATATATAGCTTGAATGATTTTTGAAACCAGATGGTATGGTTAAGATAGCACAAGCTCAAACCTTGACCCGTTATCCAAAAACAATCAATATTTACTCATGTTTTTGTTAAATAAATTCTAAAACCATTGTTTTTAATGCATCATCTATATTTTCATGCATTAAACCATTAATGTTTTTGAGAGCATTAAAGGACCGTCTAGTCACTGCCAGAGAGCCTTAAATAATGTACATAATGCATCTCTCTTTCGTGGTCCCTTCTGCTGTAGTGACATAATGGAGGTTGTGTATGTTAATCTCCTCAAGCTTATGTCAACCATATTCAATAGACCAGGACAGGGCGCATATGCTGCCACCTGTGCCCGTACACAACCGCCTCCGCCCAGCCTGCTATTCTGTAGGGAAAACTCATTCACCCCATCCTTACATCCCGCCTTCTCTGTGTTGAAATGGAACGGGTGCTATTTGGTTGCATCTGCTGCCCACCTGGATGTCTGCCTCTACCCTCCCTCCTCATTTTTTGCATCTAGGCCAGACCCATGGGCATCCTTACACTCACAGACCCTGCCATTCAGATCCTCCGCTGCTGCCCTCAGCACCACCTGTGATCCTGCAGTCTGCCTGGGCATTAAAGGAGTAGGTCACCCAAAAATTAAAGTTTTTTCACCGTTTGCTCATTTTTTTTGTAATTTGATTTCACTTTCTTTCTTGTCAACCAACATTTTGAGTTATTAACTACCTAAATTAGATGACTTCAGAAGTGTTGAATGTACAGTAGTCTATGGGTTGTATACATTGTCATTTTTTTGGTCCCCATTCAGTCAATAAATACAACCTAGGCTCATTAGAAAAATGTTGCTCTAACAGCAAAATTCAAAAACATACTTTTCTGAAGTAGTAAGCATGTTGGTACGGCATTTCACTTGTGAAGTGGAGCAATCAAGGATAAGTCGCATAGAACATGAATCACAATAAAATAGCTCAAAGACCTGTAGAAGCAAGCAAAAATGCCATGGTTACTTCAGCAAATGTGTTTTTATCTTAGGTTTGCTAATTTGAAAATAAAATACCACCTACACTAAACCTAACCAATTGTGCATAAACCTTTTAACACCATTCACTAGACATTTAATTTCCAAACTGTAGCGATATGTACAAAAATCAACATAATCAATGTTGCCAGGTTTACCCTGTTGATTGCGCTTTAGTGTATTCACTTTGAAAGTGTCATAAAACATTGCTCAAGCGCAAATTTCCAATGACTCTAGGTTGGGAATGGGACAGTTTGGATATCTTGCTAAATCTTGTGTTAGTAGACACATTTTGGATGAACTACTCTTTTAACAAAGCTGCTTCCTGCTTATTTTGCCCCCACGGTCCAGCTGAAGGCATGCCCTGTTTGAATGGCTTCCTTCTGTTTCTGTTCACCCTTCGTGGCCAGTTATGTTATTAGCTTGGCTCCTCTTACGGCTGATTTCTCACCGCGAGTCCATGGTGGTTGCTCAGTCTAGCAAATAAATGGATTTGACCTCTCCTGATGACTCTTTTGTACTTCTAATGTCCAGACTGGCTCAGTCTCTATGGTATTTGTGGTTGTTTAATCAGAGGGATTTTTTTATTGGCTCGTCATGAAGGATATCGCGCAATTCCATTGTGGTTTACAACCAGTCGCCGCATTAGTGCTTTGCAGCCTTTGTAGCCTTTGTAACCTTAATCCTTCAGCCCACGTGGTTTACGACAGCAATTCCTCACCCACACATAATGCTGTGACACACTGGCACAACTAACTGTTAGTCACACACTATGGCACATGTAATGAATCATAAACTCGTTTATTCTCACACTTTCTCACAATATAACATTTCATACACTCATGCAGGGGCACATTTAACACACCTCAACAGACTGATCAGATGGTAAAGCCTGTAACTGTGGCCATCCTGAGGAGTTGTTTAATTGGTCACCGGGGTTGCCCATCTGTGGTGGGCGGCGCTTTTGAAAAGACAAATGGAAAAGTTAGGAGGAACACGAGCAGGGGCGGGAGCTGCTGAGGGTGCGACTGAGAGATGAGATGGAAAAAGAGGAGCAGAAGAGGACGGAGAGCGGGTGACAGAAGGACTGAGAGGGGGGGCACGCTGATAAGGGAGGAAGTGGGTGCCAAAAACCCCGGAGCACATGGGGCAAAATCTTGGTCCTCATAATTTTATTTATTTTTTTTTTTTTTAAGCTAATCATGAATTAATTAATTTCATGAATTAATCATGATTTTATTTATTGTTTGACTACAGAAGGATTGTACAAACTGGAACAAAACTATAAGAACATCTATTACATTTATTAACATGGAATAACCTTCTATTTTTTTCCAAAAGCACTATGTAATTGTTTATAACAATGGTCTGATTTGGTTTTATAAGTCAAGTAATGCAAAATCGCTAACACCTTTAAACACAGTGTTTGTTTTCAAACATAGTTTTTACAATATTCCAATATTTAGCATGAATTAAATTAGCAATTTGCATAGAAACACAACTTTTGGCTCAATCAGTGTCTGGCCTGACACTGACCTGTGAAAAAACAACCATGGAGATTTTGCACTTGACCTTTGTCCAAACTACTGCGAATAAATCACTCTCCTTCTGTTAGGGAAAGTTCATCAGAAATTAGACTTCTGTGCCTCTTAAAGAGTAAAGTTCAGTTCTCATGCATTAAGCAGCATTTACATTGATCAGTGTTTATATGCAAGTAAAACTTTCATTTAAATGTATTCATTCTGCCATCTCTAATTAAACAGCTCCATTCGTATGGGTCAAGTATAATGATGACTTTATAAACTTTAATGATTTTAAAATTTTAGCTGCATAGTATTTCAATGAGTGGATAAACTTGCAGAGAAAGTATACAAAAATGTCTTCATTTCTGAGGTGAACTGAAGCATTATAAGTTTGGTTTGAAATGAGTAAATGATGACAGAATTTCCAGATTAAAGTATGACATTACATGAATAGTGCATCAAAGCTAATGCATAAGCAGACATCGGCTCACTGTAAAGGCAGCATTGGAGCTCGTTTATTAGCTGCAGTGCTGCGCTCTGATTGGTTCTCTGGATACAGTTACTGTGTTTTGTGGGGAATAGTAGTAATCACTCTCCAGTGTGTCTCTATACCTTGTACATTTCTGCTGATCCAAGCAGTCGTATGGCGGGGCGGTCAGCCAGACTCACTGATAAACCCTAGCAGGACAGCTGAGTTAGAGCTTAAGAACAGAGACAGATTCCCGGAGGGGGTTGAAGTTTATCAAGAAATATATAGAAAGAGCAAAAGAGAGATGTACTCACTTCTGTCCTCCACTGTTTACTTCTCTTTCTGTTTAATTCTCTATTTTTCTTCCTCTTGGATCCATTGTTCTACATCAATCCTTTGTGGCCTCTCATCCTTCCACTTTTCCATCTTGCTCCCCTTCCTGCTCGTGTCCTCTTTCTTCCTTGTTCTTGCCAGTTCCTTATCTGCATCTTTCTTTGGTGTGTTGGGTCTTTCTTCAAGTAGGAGCATCAATTGTCTGATTCATTTCTGAATGGGCCTTGGAAGCCACAACAAAAACACATTATGGTAATGAGACGGTGACTAGATGTCACAGATGTATTATCAGTAATTATTTTCGTGCTATTTTTCTCCAGTGCGTTCAATTACAGCACTGAAAATTCTTTATTCGTTTGATGAGATTTACAGATTACTGCTTGCCTATTGATTTGTTGCGGTCCCTCTTATTGTCTCATTCTTCTGGAAATCAAATTGAAGAACTTTGCTTGATGTTTTGGGGAATAGAGGTATGGCTAATGAGCTCATTGCTGTAATCGGATTACAGGGCTCTTGTACCCCTAACATCCCATTAGATTTCCCCCTTAATGATGGGCTGATTATCCCAATGATAAAGAGCTGGTAATGCAGCACTAATCCCAGCTCTAAGAGCAAACGGGGTCCAGACATGCAACAAGATGCTCTTGACAGACCTCTCCATGTTTTATTCACATGTTGATGGTATTTGGAATAGTTATTTATCATAAACAGTGCTTCCATCAAGGTTTTTGTTAAGTGGAGAACCTCCCGTGACTGTCAATGGCTCATTGTCCCATACGGTTTGTTCCTCAAGCTGGAAAATGTTTTAAACACCTTGTGATGTGTAAAAAAAGATTATTACTAGCTTAGTTTAACCTTGACACATTTTAGCAGAGTGTAATATTTTAGCCATCATCACATGACATCAAAGCTTGTTTTCTAGCCATGAAATAAAATCGAAAAGATTCAAATTAATCTTGGGGAAGTAAATCTGCTGCTTTGAGCCTTTTGATTAGATTTAAAGTTGACGTATTAACTCTCAAACTATAATTGTCTTCAAATTTGCCAAACAGATAATTCTGCCCCAGAGTCATGCCATTGGTTGAGCCAGTGTTGCGGTGTCAAGCTGGGGTGCGCCTCACTTAAAGCATCGTTAGCCAACTATGGTCGCAGCTTTCGTTGATACCACCATAGTTCAATATATATATATATTTAAAGCTGCAGTCCATAACATATTTTGGTTAGGTGGTGTTTTGGGAATTTGGGATGGAGCAATGTCTCTACATTATGAGCAATTACAGT
This sequence comes from Enteromius radiatus, assembly GCA_032357445.1. Lineage (NCBI taxonomy): Eukaryota > Metazoa > Chordata > Actinopteri > Cypriniformes > Cyprinidae > Enteromius > Enteromius radiatus. The sequence goes on along the minus strand of JAUCMS010000153.1, from coordinate 6,752,010 downwards.
TGATTTGTTTTTGTAGATGTTTTCTAATTTCCTCATCTATTGAATGTTTTCAGTATGTTATTTATGCTCTCATTCACATCCATTTATTTCTGGCCTTTTGACAGTCTGTTAGTCCAAGGAATTTGTAGAATTAATAATAGTATTTTTTAATTCTCTTTTGATTTTTTACTTCTGTCTCATTTCTTTTGTCAACTTTAAGTAAAAATTGGCGCAGCTTACCCCATTCTCACCTACATATTTTAATTTCCATTCCGCTCTGTCCAGGTCAGTGTTTCATCAGCTGCCAGCCAAAACAACATACTGTAACATACTTTCTCTATCCTCCCTCTTTCTCTCCTTTTTTCTTTTCTTTCCACCCTGTCTATAGTTTACTCTAGAGTTTACATGGAAATATGACTCTGTCATTGCTCACTTCATATACAGTATATAATAGATTTTTTATGATGTTTGTTTGGAGGTTGTGGACAAGCACTAA
>JAUCMS010000153.1:6739066-6751435 GCA_032357445.1 Enteromius radiatus | reverse complement strand
ACCATCATCTTGCAATTGTCCTGGGCAAGAATAAAAGTTTGTGGACATCAGTACGAATCGTGAAGCCCTTATTTTTTTGAGCTAACCGGAGTAGCAACACTGTCATTGCTCACTTCATATACAGTATATAATAGATTTTTTATGATGTTTGTTTGGAGGTTGTGGACAAGCACTAATGGAGTCCAAACATCTGCCAGAACTCTTCAGTGTGTCAGGATCTGTCTGCCTCTTATTTGAAAAGCCCAGACTTCCCTCACTGACTCAGCACTCTGGTTAACCATGTTACAGCTGCAGTTGTCTGTCTGGCATCAGCATTTTTTCCACTGAAGTGGACCAGTTGTTCTGTCTCTGGTCTACAAGCATCATTTTTAGTGAAAGTATTTGCAGTAACTGAAGACCAACAGTTGTTCACAAGCTGAAGCTGGGGGAAAGCCCCCATATGCCCTCTCAGATCTTTTCCCTCTTTGTGTGGCGGCAACAAAGACAGCAGACAGACGATGACCGCACTGCTGTGTCAGGTTGCTCTCTGCACTCATATAGACACACAAACGCATATGTACGCAAATACAGGCTGTGTGCCCAAGGCTAAGATTGATGGCATTTCTAATTGGGGATTTTCTTTTCTTTTCTTTTGTTGTAGTCCATTGTAGTATTGAAAAAAGAAGAGCTGTGCCCCCTGGGGTCAAGGATGGGCATATCAGGGTGTGGTTGGCGGTTGATGTGTGTGATGGGTCTTTTTTTACTACTAGCCTGCCATTATCATCAGTTTCGGGTGATGTGATCACAAGTGGTCAGGTGAGACAGATTTAGACTTGGTATTAATGTCTCAATTAAGTCTCCTGTGACCACTTGTGATCTGATATTAAGGTGATGTCCATTATTTTGTGACTAAATTTGTCACATAACTATTCAGAGGAGAGAAAACACACACATGTTGGTATTTGTGGTTTATAGGGACTCTCCATAGGCGTAATGGTTTTTATACTGTACAAACTTAAGTGGTATATGTACACCAACCCTACCCCTTACAGGACACTTTGAGATTTAAAAAAAAACACCATTTAGTATGTTTTTTTTAAGCCTTTTGAATTATTGTACATTGGTGTCCTCATAAACCACCTTCAAACTGTAATACCTCTATACTCATGTCATTAAACAAATTTGAGTCCCCATAAACCACAAATACCAACACCCACATATATAAAATTGTCCACAATCATATTCAAAGGCTTGTTTCCATCATTTTAAAAAGGAAGTAATACTTAGAGTAAATAATTATAAATGCAGTTGCAAAAAATTAATTACTGTAGTTTTAGGAACTGAATGTTCTTCGGGGATTCCATTCTTTTAAATACATTTAAAACATTGAAAGCATTAAAACATTAAAAGCTGGAGAATTGCTATGGACACCCTTTCCCAGAAGTGTTTGTGTCAGGGATGATGTTTGCAGAGGATTATGGCATAATTAGCATGAGATCAGCAGGGAAAAGAATTCTGGGTAAAAACATGTTGTGGACGATTCGGCTTACTTCACTTTCCAGTGAAATAAGCACACGTTTTTTACCTCTCAGCACACGTTAGCTTAACTTGCCATTACTTCCATGAGATATTCCTGAGTTTTGATTCAATAGGGTGTTACTTAAGTCTATCTTCTAAATGTACTAAAAATGTATTTTTATTGAATAAAAACCATAAACCTTTACCAGTGTAGTACAATTCCCAAATGAATGAATCTTATTAGCCGATTCATTTTAGTGAATCAGAGCCATAAATTATTACCAGTGTTGTCTGATTCCCAAACAAATGAATCTTATGAGTCTGTTCTTTTTAGTGAATTAGAACTGTACAGCTGTACTGTGGTTCAGTTCTCAAACAAATTGATTTTATGACCTAGTTCTTTTGAATAAAAGAATTAGTGAATAAAAACCATCAAGCATAACTAGTGCAATTCCTAAATGACTGATTCAGGCAGTTATTTTTAGTGAATAAAGAATGACCATTTAACTCAATTAATAAACATCTAAATCTATTATATATATTTTTCAGTGTTTTACAATGAAATTGCATTTCCCATGAGTACTAAAATTGTTAATAGATTCATTAAGATACTATGGGGAAAAAAAATACATTATAGTGTTTTTGTTTAATATATATTCAAGTCTCTGCATGCCATTGCTTCGCTTTGTAGTATTCACTATCCTCGCTCTGCATGCTGATAGTTTAAGGGGAGTATATTAATCGTTCGTCTCTCTTCAAAGGATGCTTTTTGCATAAAAGATGGCATCAGAGTTGTTCTGAGGTCATGTTTTCTCCGTCAGCTTCACTGCAGATTTCATCAGCTGATTAGTCTGAGTGGTGAAATCAAAGTGATTTTTATGTCTTCCGTTGTCTTTGATTCGGCCCACAGATGCATCTCATCTGCGAGAATGTGTGGGTTTTTGTTTGCAGCATGTGTGACTGACTCATCGCGTCACTCTAAGTATCATTTTTGTGACTAGGGTGGTAATAGATGTCATATGCTTGACAAATGTATATCTTGTACGTTTATTTTGCAGTGGTTCAATTGAGTGTCAAGTTGATGCTCAAGCCACAATGTGGAAAAGCATCATGTGTAGGTGGTGTGATGTGTTTTATTGTTTTACCTTTAGCTTTCGTTATACATCTGTGGTAAATTTAACTTCAGTGCGATGTGTGTGTTTTTACTGACTGTACAGTATGTCTGCACGTTCACCGTAAAGCTACACAAAAAACTCCATATCCGCTGTGAATTTAGGTTGCTTATGATGTGGATTTGGGAACATAACATACAGTACAACAACTATCTACATAAAGTTGTACTGAGAACCACTTATGAACCATCTGTTGTCAACAAAAGAGAAGTTAAGTCCAGTGTTTTAAGAAGTTAAGATGGCGGATGAGAAGAAATATAATGCATATTAGATTTGTAATTTGTGTTTTAAATAAGTTGTTCTATTTTCCTTAAATATGTTTTTTTCGGTTACATGGCCTGCAATTGTGATTTATCATTACTTAGATGTTAGATGTTACTCCTCAATATTTTTTTCACATTTTCTCCTTTCAAATGTAGATTGAAGTCTAATCAACTAATATAATAGTCAATAACAATAATACAAATGATGACAATATTTAATTATTTCCCTGTGAGTGCCTGGTTTTGTTCTTTTTATGCTTTAATGTGTAGATACGTCCCTATATAGGTCAATATTTATTCCCATTTCTTTCTGCTAAAGGTTTCTGCTTTGTTTATCTGCCCCCTCACATTATGCAAGTGAGTTTAGTCCAACATGTTTGGACAGCAAATGTTTAACACAAACTTTTTTTGAACATCAGTAGTGCATCTGTCATCTGTGGCGCACTATGTAATGTATTTGTGTTTCTTCCTGTAATGCCTCAATACACAGATCAGCATTAAAACGCATGGCGTCTCCAAGACGGGACACAGCCATTTGCAGTTGTGCAGTGGCTGGAGACAGATGGCTGCATGCTGCAGCTTTTGATGCGAGGGCTGTCTGGACCCCTGCAGGGCAGCCCCGTCTCTGGGGACACGCAGGCCCGTCTGAGCCTGGTGCCTGCCGCTTGTCTCCATCTGCACACAGGTATAATGAGCACGTATATCCACAGGGGCGCATGCATTTAGATGTAGCAGTACCGTGCTGAATTGTAGATACGTGTACCAACATACATGTAAAACCTAAACTGGGAAGTTGAGCAACTGCAGAATGTAATTCTAGAAGCAGCGGCCTGTGTGTAGATGGGATGAATGAAAAAGAGAAGCAAGGATCTAAATCTTCACATTGATCTGATGGATGTGTAGATAAATGGTAATGGAAATGAGAGTGCCTTGACTTTGCAGACGCTGTTCTTCCTCAATGCAAAATGGCCATCACTCTTTCTCCGACAGCTCAGCCTTGCCCCATCCCTGCTGAGATGTGCACAGATGAACACGCAAGGGATGTGTTTTATGGAGATGTTCTACAGATTGTGTGTGTGTGTGTGTGTGCATAACTATCATCAGTGCTGGTGTCTTTAAATGCATCTTCTGTGTTTATTTGAAGTCATGCTCTGTCATGCTATCAATAAATCCTGCAGTTGGTAGTTCTAGGGTCATTAGCTATGGACTTCTGATTTAACAGATGAACAGTAGAAGAACAGTCTAATGAACACTAGTGAGACGGCAATATTGTACGTACATTTTTGTAGTTTGAAATGGAAATGGCACATTAGGTCTGATCCAAGCTGATTTAAGTTCTAATTGTAAAAGATTTGAAAACTGATTAATTAGATATTTTTTTAAAATCAATTTTGTGCAATGAGAACAAAAACACTACATGGATAATGTAACTATCTCACTTGTTTATGCTGATTAATGTGATCTTGCTGTGAATAACAACCAGTGTAGTCCTGCTAACAAAAGAAAGGCCTTATATGGCCACATAATACTAGCATTTTAAACAGGATATTGAAGAAAAAAGTGTATTGTAATGGCCTACACCAGCTCCCCAATGCTGCGCGCTTTGTTTCCTCTGAACTGGTCTTGGAGTCTCTGCTAATGAGCTCATGACCTGAATCTGATGTGTTTGATTATGGAGACATGCAATGTGGGGGATCCAAGAACATGGTCGATAACTGTTGTGAACACAAACAAAGCAGTCATGTATCAGAAACCGTATGAATGATTCAATTAAATAGATTGTTATTAGAATGCTGGAAAGATAATGATATGGTACACTCAGGAAAAACAAAAGATACAAAAGCTGTCAGTGGGGAGGTACCATTTAAATAGGTACTAATACATAAATTTGGGGACTAATATGTACACTAAAGGTACCAAAATGTTCTTTTAAGCTACTAATATGCACCCTTTAGGGGTAAATTAGGTCCAAAAGTATACCTTTTCAAAAGGTACTACTCCAGTGAGAGCGAATACAGTTCACTCAAAAATGTCCTTTCTATCATCATTTACTCTCATTTAGTTCCAAACATGGCCTTTTATCTTCTGCATATCACAAAAGAAGATATTTTGAATATTGTTCAGTAACCAAACAACATTGGCGCCCAATCCACTAATACATTTGTCAAAATAACTTCCTCTGTGTTTCATAATAGAATATAGTAAATCATACAGATTTGAAATTGTGTGAGGGTGACTAAATGGCGAGAGGTTTAATCTGTTTAAGCATAAAATACACAAATATTTGTAAAACAATCAAAATGTAGACTGAACTAGACACAGTTCATAACCATTTCTCAGTAGGTCTTCTCTTTTTTTTGTGCCAGGATGGAGATGTATGTCATTCCTAATGAATGACCACGGAGAAAGAGAGACATAACCGAAATATAGCTATAAATCGCTGCAACAGACTCCTCTCTGGAGCGAGACACACTTTTGGAGCCTCTGAGTGACTGCTTGATGAATTCGTGTGAATGGAGGTTATCCAACTCTTAGTGTCGATTTATAAAATATTGTGTTTGAGTTAGTGATGCGAGAGTTGCTTTTGTTAAAAAAACACGGTGTACGTCTCATCAATGGTGTCAGGGTGTCAGCACAGCTTCATGATGGAGAGATCCTGTCCTGATGTGTTTAGCTTCCCAACCACTGCTTTATAGCTACTCAAGAGAGGCATTTTCTTAGCCTTCGTGCTCCACTATAGCCATAACTCTACCCTGGCCAAGGTTTCTTTCTCAGTAGGGAAGGTCAGATTCTTCAGTTGTATAGCCTGTATCCGACTGGCGCACATTTATACAGAACTGGAGAGTCAGAGTTTGTTGTGGTTATTGATTAGTTAGACTGATTTAAGGGAAGTGCTGACGTGGCCAGATGGAGTGCGGGTAAGAGTGCATCCAGTTACTTTCACTACTGGAAAGAGTTTTCTTCCGTGCGCCTCACAGCCAAGAGAGACGGAGAAAGAATAGCAAAGAAATGGGATAATTGGATGTTGAGGAACAAAGATGAAAAAAAAAGTACTGAAAACTAAGGAGTGGAAGGGAATTCAGCTTGAAGACTGATATTGTGACAAGAAGAGAGAAGAATGAGGTAGATGCACAGCGAAAAGGTAACCCAAGAGAACGAGGGAGACAGACGTCCTGCCAATCTTGCAATTTCAAGTTGATGAACCCATAAAAAATAATAAACTGTAAACATGTTTCGTAAAAGTCAACTAGACAATGACTATTATATCTAGCGATGCACCGATGTTAAAAAAAAAAAAAAATATTCTGGCTGATAGTTATGAAGTTCTGATAGTTATGGCTGAAGATGCTTATTCTAGAATTATTTTCATATTTAGGCCAGTGTTAACATTTTATATTATTTTGTAGAAATAAATTAAAAATAAAACACTTAAAACTAAAATTAACTAGTCATCATAGCATTATAATATATAATATAAAAACTTTACTTTTTAAATTTTGCTTAAGATGGCACCCAATACTGCTTTGAAATTATTAGTGTTTCTTTTAAAGATTACAACTTTATAATAATATAATACATATTGCTTTTGGGGGTTGTTGGTGGTGGTGTACTTTGTATTCAAACCGATATGTAATAACAAAATTTAGGGGTCAAACTGTGCGTCTGTCCTGATGCTGAGATGTGGCCCATTGTGCCGAGTGCGCAGGTGTTCCTTTTCCTGATGGTGGACTTCAGTGAATAGACAGCTGAAAGAGTCGCAGGCAGAGGGCCGATTACTCCCTGATGGGGTTTACAGGTGAAGGCTTAAAGGACCGTCTCCACATCTCGGCCCCACAGAGCGCAGCACTCTAAGTGCCTCACAATAGGGCCTTCTGCTGACAGCAGGGTACAGTCTTGTCACGCTCTCTGTCGTTATGAGTCTCTTGGCAGTGGAAAGCCTTTTAACCTGTGTCATGTCTCTGTTTGTCAAGTTGAAGCTATGTGGCAAATGTCTTTTTTTCTTTTCCCCAGTTGAGACTGTATGTTTGCTACACAGGCTGAAGGAATGTACCCTATCAGCTTCTGTTTATATAGTGTTATATAGTCCATTATTATTACTCTTTCTAACAATTAGAACAAATCCATAATGTTTTTTTTCTGATAAATGTTTCATGTTGGAGAGCAAGGGAATATTGCAGATTATCTAATTGCTGTTATTTAATTGTATGTTCTTATCTCGGCCTGTTTTTACATTTTGATTGCCACCATCAAACACTTATCTTTAAAACGGATTACTTCATTAACATTGTTAAATGTAGTCTTTAGCAAATCTTAATGCATTTCTGAATTGAGATCTATTTTTTTTATATTATACATTAATGTTGCATTAATTGCAGCATTTAAAGTTTAAATTGATTTAATTTGACATAAAATAATTTATAAACCAAATGAATTATAATACCTTATTGGTGTCGGCTAAAATTTTTATATAACTATATCATACTTTATTCCCTGGATACATAGATTTAAAGTCATGATAGTGGCTTTAATCAAAATATGGACAACACCTAAAAAAAAAACCTAGCAACACGCTAGAACCTCCTAGCAACATAAAAGACTGAATACCACTCATAACACTTTACAATCATGGTGATGACTGTTGCTCAGACAAGCACTACTCACGTTTTTCTTCTTCTTTAAACATAAATATGTTGCATCTTGAGCAGAGATTTACGAGTCTGTGGGCTAACAGGCAGATTTTGTCCATACTATGTCTCACATGTTCACAACTTCCTCTTTCACAATGAGGTATTAGCAAGGATGTTTCTGCTATCTCTTTCTCTCCCTCAGAAAGCCAGGCAGACTCCATGCTGTTGAGATTAGTGACAATTGGATATGGTGTAATTTTAGAGAGAGTGTTTCTGGGTCTTTGCTTTGCTGGGTGTTTCGGGAGAATTGCTACGGTGTGAACGGCGCAGATGCGACAGAACCACACTGACCTTTTTACAGGACTGGATCTAATGAAGTGTGAACGGCAAAGTGAGATTTAAGGAGCTGTTGGTTTTCACTGTGGAGATGCTCATGCACACCCACACACACATTGTGAAGATGCTACAGCATTGCGTCTTACATTCTCGATTTAATTTTGCTCTCTGAAGACTGCATGCATTGTTTAAGAGAGCTCCTTGTAGTAGTTCATGTTTAAAGAGAAATATTAAAGTAGAGGGGCCAATAGGCCTGTAGATGTGAATGAGGCTTGACAGCAGCTCTGACAGCACCGGGGATGCTCTCTTTAGAGGGATGGCTAATAGTCTCTCATTATAAAGGCTGCTATGAATTATAGATGGAGCCGGAGAAGCCTGTCTGCCCTTAACTACACGACTATCGATCCCCACTGCAGCGTCAAGTGCCAGTACAATTAAGACCTCGCCAAATTGATGTGCTATGGAACCTGTGCCAAATTTTCCATTTTTATTTTAGATATGCTTTATCTGATGGAGGGAATTACCTCAGGCCTCTTTAAATCTGTGACTGATTTGATCAGAAACTGGTCCAGTCTGATTATGCACGCAAAAGATAGTACAATTATATGGATAAAAACTGTACTCGAAACAACCATATCCTCACATATACAGTAAATGTTTTTTAGTTAAAAGAATTTCTAGCTGACTAGCTTTCAAGTTCAATACAGTTCAAGTAGCTATTTCTGTTCATATTTTCTTCACAATTGATATTTTAGCTGGCATTACTGTGACTATAATTCTTAGCTTCAAAAGAACAAATATAGGTGAATTGGAAAAAATTAAAGGCCTTTTCAGACAAAGACATCTTTTGCAAAGTTTCTTCAAATCTGATTGGTTAATCACAATGTTGTCAACAAACTTGTTGCACTTGGCAAAAATTAGTTTAGCAGTGACACACTACTGTATCATGTTGTCATTGTCACATGGCCACTGTTAATTTTCACATACTGTTTTCATTTTCTGTGTAGTAGGGAAGTATCTGGTAATTTGCAATCTTTTATGTTTGTGAGCGCCTCCAAGTCATAAGATTATGTAACTGCAGCCAATCTGGGCATTTGACTGCAAATGCTAATCTTGTTGGTTGGCTAGTTTTTTTTTTGCAGTGTGATATAAAAGAGATTAGAATACCTCTCTGTTTAGTATTTGAATCAGTGGTTTGCGACAGTTCAAAACAGATGCATTAACAGCCGTTAATTTAAAACATACAACTATTATGGAATTGTTTGGTAGACCTGTGCACTAACCACTTTATTTTTCAATGGGGAAGTAAGCTCGTTATAGTAAATGTGAGACTTTTGTTTCATCTGCTGCTATACAAATGTTACAAATAAGGTGGATGTAATATTTAATAGTTTTGTTTGGTTCTGCTAGGGTTGCAGAAATTGCTTTTTTGAATTTATATGCAAGGGACAAGAAACATGTAGAACTTAATGACATGCGTTCAGAATGTGCTGTAATCTGCAAGTTTCCACACAGTTCTGTCAGTGCAGATTGTGTGCAAGCCCAGCCTACTCATAAGTCCAGCTGCGGAGTGTTATATTATGGATGGATCCCCCGCTGTGTCGACTGCTCTCATACCAACTCTGTGGGCTAAAAGCCGAGCCTTTCTCCTTTCACTTCGACACTCATTTTTCAATTATCTAGCTCTTTTTCTCATCTTTTCTCTCTGTTCAGTAGCTTTCTGTGTTTATTCTTGACATCACAGTATGATGAATTGACGCAAACGAAAATCACAGTAACATTTTTGGATCTGTTCTCACAGTGAAAGCCACGAGGGATAGTTAAAAATACATTTCTTTAGATATCCTATGGAAAACCGACAGCACAGAGCTCAACAAAAAAAAACAAAAAAACAAGAGTGACTGAGAAAGGAAGTTTAAAAACATCTGATATCTGTCCACCGAGAGACACTTCCTGCTTATCTATCACTTTCGATAAACCCCTGACTAAAGGTGCAGAAAAGTGGAACTTCTCAAGAGTTTTTACCTGCTTGTGAAAGTATTCCCACGGTCCCTCAAGTAGAAAAATGATTAAATGCAGCAACAAGTTCCTTAGAAACTTTTACACAAACACTCGCGCTCAGAAGCAGCTCTCGGCGAGTCATTGAGTGACGTGATAAAAGTGGTGCATTCCCTATCCTCTTTATTTTGCGTAGTCTTGAGATATTAACTGAGATTGCTACTGTGAGTTTGCACACTTCTCTGCTTTTGTCAAGACTGGGTGGAGTCCCAAAAGAAGACATGAATCAGTATGGACATGCAAAAGAAGAGTTCAGTGTTTGCTTTCAGTCTTTGATTTGTGACTGAATTGGCTTTCAGTCTCCCTATGAAAAGCTTTGTGAACTTTTAGATTTGAGTAAACAGTCGTGCCCTATTGAGCAGTAGCCTGACTGAACCTGAACTCCAGCTGTTGGGTAGTCGATAGTCGTACGTGGCTGATGGCAAAGGTCTGGCCCATTCTGGCCACATATTTTGGTCGAGAAATGTCCATTTAGACAGGAAGTCACCACATACTTGAAATGTAAAATGACTAATCTTAGATTGTTTTGTTTGAAAATTATATAAGTTGTTTATTGGTTGTTTTACCTAATAAAAGGCATCCTTGTTTCCAGGTGGACTTATAAAAAGTCTGTGTGCCTTAACTGCTGGAAGTTGTGTATAATGCCAGCCAATCAGATGAGGAAACAGTATTTTTGTGTGCCGTGTGCATCAGACGGTCATTGAGCGGACAAGGTCTCATTCACATCCAGCTATTTTTACCTGTACACATCAGCTTGTTTTGCTGCTTGAGATTTAAAAAACGATGTCACGTGATCCTTCAGGAAATATTTTTATATGCTCATTTGCTGCTCAAGAAACATGTTATTATCAGTGTTAAAAACAGTTGTGTAACATTTTGTGAATATTTAATAAGACAAATTTCAAAAGAACAGTTTTTAAATTAAATAAATGTCTTTATTATCACTTTTAATCAATTTAATGTGTCCTTGCTGAGGACAGATTTATCTCACTGACTGCAAACTTTTGAACAGTAATGTAGTCCTATGTTTAATTTGGTTTAAAGTGATTTATGCATTTTTATGACACTTTTAGACCAGTTGGAATTTTAAATGAAAGCAAGCTGGTGTATTTAGGTGCATTATGTCTTTGTTTATTTTTTCATTGTTATTTATTCTAAACAGTTCAGTTTTGAGGTTTGAAAGGTTTTTGGTGAAAGGAAAAATGTCTTTGTTATTCATGGGTTATTTTTAAATTCTGTAAAAAACACTGCTTGAGATGCAGATTGTAGTTGAACACAGATGAATAGCTGGTGACTGTATACTGTATGCTGAAGTGCATTTCCTTTATGATTTGCACTTCCTCTTCCATGCCTCCCATGACCTCCACCCCTTCCACACACATGCACACACCATGCTTTATCTATTCTTTCCCTTCTCCGCCTCCATCGTTCTTCTCTCTTCGGCCTTTCTCTTTCCTCCCATATCCACCCACCATCTTTGATTCACCATCCTTTCAATGGCTATAGCCTTTCTATTCCTGTCATTTGAGATTGTGTGTGCAGAAGCATTAGTGGGGATGTGTGTGAGGGCAGTGGTGTGTGAGTTCCTTCCTTTGGCCGTGTATGGCGATTTCTTCATACTTCATGGTAATTAGAAAGGATCAGATAATAGTAATTACTAGATTTTGATTTCTTCTAGGCACGAAATTGGCCCATGCAAAACACACTAACTAGATGCTACAGTGCTGTGAGTTATTACTATTTAACAGGTTGTTAGTTTGTTCTGAGTGGTTGCTAGGGCATTTCTAAACTTATTGGCTCCAAAAAATACATAAAAATACCTGAGTCAAAGAGATATTTGATGATAATGTTAGATTAAGGCCATAAGGTACCGGGAAAGATGATTTAATATTTAATTATTGCTCATTGTGGCGTTTACAGTGTTTTTTTAATCAGTTTTGGTGGAAGTAAGATGAGCAATAACTACTGAAATGTGCTGTAACACTTTAACACATGGACCAGTTCTTTACTATAAAAGGGGTCCTGTGATGTTACTAAAAAGAACATTATTTTGTGTATTTGGTGTAATGCAATGTGTTTATGCAGTTTAAGATGCAAAAAACACATCCTTTTCCACATACTGTACATTATTGTTTCTCCTCTAAGCCCCACCTTCTGAAACGGATCGATTTGTACAAAGGTGTACAAGGTGTGTTCTGTTTGGTCAGTTATCCAGTGCGTATCCAGTGAATACCACAAGCGTTTGGCAAAAATGTTACACACCTTACCATAACGTAATGCTTCCCAGCGTTATGACACCAAAACAATAGCCATTACAAACGAGGCAATTGTCTCCTCCGGCCAGTTGCATAAACTTAGCCTTCATGTTAAGACAGTGTCTTAAGAGCTAGTCTGACCAACTAGCAGTTAGCCAAG
>JAUCMS010000153.1:6722972-6736679 GCA_032357445.1 Enteromius radiatus | reverse complement strand
CCTGAAAATAATGCACACCTCAGAACGTTCGTCAGCCAATCAGATTCAAGCATTCAACGGCCCCGTAGTATAATAATTTAGAACTAAATGAGTAATAAGTTAGCAAGTAAAAAAAAAAACTTCACAAAAAAGGAATTTGTGGTTGTTTTTGTTTATTATTTGTTATTTATTTATTGTGAAATGATAATAATATAATGATAATAATTCACAAGAAAGAAAATGTATATAATAATAATAATAATGCTGTTATAAAATAAATATTTATTTTACTTCAGCAATTTTGTGTATCCTCTGCTTTTATAATGTTTTTATTATTTATACATCGATCTTATTTTGGCCATCAGCCAGACTCTCTAGATATAGTTATGAATCAATAAATACCCCTTTTAGTTGACTACTAAAGCAAACTCCCACATATACTTCTTGCTGAACTTCTGCAGGTCAGATATTGTTCCTGTGTGTGCATTGATAATTCATCTTTGGAGACGGTGGGGCTTAATTTAGTCAGTGCAAACAGTAAGACTGAAGAGGCCAGCTCACCCTGCTGTCGCTTACACTCAACCTAGAGCTTTATTTCTTTAGCAAGGCAATGGAAATGACATTTGCCTCTTTGCTGTCTAAACAGAATGAAGTAGATTTATACATCTCTAGGAGAGGGAGTCTAAAAATGTAAAGCGAGTTATTTTTCCTTCCTCACAGCTCTGGAGATTCATTAGGTATTCTTGAAATGTTCATGATTGAGTGTTTGAACTCCTGAATAAGCAGTAAGTGTGGGCTCGAGTGGGCTTGTGTTTCTGCCACGGTACTTGAGCGGGTTCGTATCAATCTTTTTGTCTGTTTCCACAGAGGGCCGGCTGTCACACTGCTCTCTGCAGAAACCCAACAGAACACTGCCTTAATGTCCGAGTCTCTGCTTTCCTCTCTAGGGAATGTTGCTGAATGTTTAGCTCTTTTAAGACGGTGTTTTCAACCTTCAAAAAAAGAAAGGGAGGAAAAAAAAAACGGCGGCTGGTTTTGAGAGCAGATCTCATTTGAGTCTGGCATACTGATGTCTTCCCCTGGGCAGGGTGGGTTTAATGACAGCATGGAAGTGCTTCCAAATGCTCCCAGCACTCTATAGTCAGAGCAGGCTTCCGGAAAGCCTTGTGTGATTGCGCATAGATCACTGGATAGTAACTAATGACTCCAGTGGTTTGGAGGGTTTTTTTTTTCCTCTCTCAATGGCTGTTATGAATCAAGAGCTCTTGAACCTGATTCATGTGAGTCTCTGTTCCCTCTCAAGACCGATTCTCCATGGCTTTAATTTGAAGATTGTGTGGTGCTATGTGATCTCGATCTCAGTCTTCTCTTTTGTGTGTGTGTGTGTGTGTGTGTCCTCTATTGATTGTGTGCTAGTTTGATCATTATCTGATTCATCCTGAAGCTGTTCTCTGTTTTGGAGATCAAGAGGTCAAGGTTTTTCTGTTTAGCATGGTCAGTTAGCCTTTGCTGATAGATAATTATGGTGGCTTTAAAACATTAATTTCCATTTACCCCATTCAAAAGTAGGATTGTTTCTGGTTAAATATTTTTTGTTAATTATATTAAAAATATTCTATTCTATTCTATTCAGGGTATTCTGGCATCCCTTTAACCCTGCATAGGACATGTTTGAAAAATGGATGGATGGATGTATTGTAAAGCAAGTTTCATTCGTCATATCATATATATTTTTATTTTTTTCATTCTTGATGACACATTCTAAAATGATTCATAATGTAAAGAATGGTTCGTTGTGACGTCACATACCTGGAGTTAGTGATCAGTCACATGACCCACACAGCTCAGATGATTGGCCCTAAAGCAGCCTGTATCTACAACTGAGCACCCTTGAACAAAGATGGCCTTGGTGGAAGCCAATTATATCTTTCTCTCTCCACTCAAGAGTTCCTTTAATCAGTGTTTTCTACAGCTTAAACTAGAATAATGAACCGCTTCATCAGTGCAGGAGAAAGAAATGAGCAAAAATGACCCCTTGCATTACATGTATTGCAACTCCTTGGCCTTTATCTCCTCACATTCTCCAATCCAGTCCTCTTTTGATGTAGCTCTGTGCACATGCTGGTTGTGTAATTGGAAGTGTGTACCAACGCATAATGTTTTTTTTCTCCTCCCATGATGTTCCTCTGCTCCCTGTCTAGAAACATTTCAATTCAACTGTCCACTAAACTCAAAGAGACCTATGTGACTTTGTGTTCAAAGTAGCAGGTGAAACAGAAAGAGCAGAATCGTGGGGCAGATCGGAGGAGATGAGAAGACAAGGTTGAATTGAAATAGACTATATAAATAAAAGTCTGGTGGTGCATTTGGCTGACAGATTTGGTGTCTTTGGGTCTGTCAGAGAGAACGAGAGACCGAGAGTGAATAGATGTACCGTTTTCATCCTCTCTTTCCCTCTCTCTCTCTTTCCACTGTGCTTTTGATGTGACAGTGAATTGCAGCTCTCCCACTGAGTGTGGGGTACTGTATACAGTTGTTGTTCTGACGACCTCTTTAAATCTCTTCTGTCCCTGTCTATCTACTCTCTGTGTCTCTTTTTCTTTTTCAGTCACGCTTTGCCAATTATTTTGCTCTCAGCAGCTGTGTGATTGCACTTAAAATGCTGGCCAGAGGGAGAACTGCTCACCCTTTGAAAGAGGGCAGAATGAAGGGAAAAAAATAGAAGGAAATTTGGTAGATAATGGGATTGAATGAGTCAGGGCAGGTGAAAATCTGGAGGGCGGAGAGGTGTTTTGTTGACACAAGCTGCAAAACGTAGTGTGCTACCTACATAGCGTCTGAGACATCATACCCTGCTGAGGGAAAAAAAAACATAAAAATCAGACTAACGTGGTTTTCTGTTCTTAAAAAATAGACTTCTGCAGTGACCAAGCACAACTCATGTTATTTTTTTAAAGCCAAAATATAGCAAGGAAATCTAGAAGGAAAAAGCTAAAATTAGGTTCAATGACTTTAATGGTCAAATAACTAAAGTGTCATCACCACTAAGATTTTTATAACGCTTTCAATTTATAGTGTAATAATTGACAAGTTGGAAAGTTTGGGATAAGCCCTATTTGGATGGTATAAGCTAATTTCTTCTCAGGAGGATGCAAGTAATTTTCACCAATTACGGAGGGTAGTCTGTGATTTAATTGCTGTCCGAATCCAGCATGTTTATCTCTCATCACCCCCCTAAAAATCCGAATTACCTACTGTTTTTTATTTTATTTTTTATTTTTTTCATATTTTATTTACAAGAATTTTAAAATATATTTTACACAAAAATAAGACGTTTGTAAATAAAATTCATTTATTCAATCATGTGACTGGCCAAGTGAGTACTGCGTTCCTGGGTTTGGAGGAGTCTTATCACTGAGGTGATGTGTACATTTATTTTTACACATGGCTGATGATAAACAATGACACTGTAAAGGTGGAATAGCGAAAAAGATGACTTTTCTTGTATAACATAATGATGTCAAATGTCCCATAGAACCTTCATAGTTGCCTTTAGGCACCTGTTTGCAACACCCTTTTTCGAAACATGTTAAATCCTAAAATAACTCGTATTACTGATGTACTATAAGTTGTAAAATAAAACATGAAAATATCTGGAGCTTATTGAAGGCATCACTGTTTAAAAAAAAAAAATACTCACTTCGGCACAATTGAACTGGAAGTGGAAAAAATACTCAAAAAGTAAACTGGTATTGGTAAACTGGTTAATATATGCAGTATATACAGTATGTAGGTAGTATACAGCAATGTAGCTCACTAGGGTTTGGAACAGAGCCAGATTTTAAAGTGTCTCTGCATTCACAACACACCAACCTGCCTGGTCCAATCCCCCCCCACAGGACTAAATAAATAAATTTACATATCACCTCAGTGATAAGACTGCTCCGAACCCAGGAACGTAGTACTCACTTGGCTAATCACATGATTGAATGAATGAATTTTATTTACAAATGTCTTATTTTTGTGTAAAATATATTTAAAAATTATTTTAAATGCATTCTTATTATTCCAAACACATATTATAATATATAATCCTATTTATTATTTGATTATCTCTTGTTTAAAAACACAAAAATACTGTTTATGTCCTTTATAGACTGCATTCAAGCAGCTTCTCTTTGCTATACTGTACAGTATGTGTCATTTTCCTTCATCTCATGTTTTGAGGACGCTGCTCCATTATTGAGAAGAGCAAGGTGTTCCCCACTTAACCTTCTTCTACTCCTCTAATTGTTAAATGAATCCTTAACTTGTTTGCATTTGCATTAACTGCTGGATTATGTTAATTTTCAGGCTTCACTTGGCAGAGCGGTGTGTTTGATATTGTAATGGAGACAAGGTTAGCAGAGAGTAGTTCATTTGCTGGAGCACCAGGAGGGATAAGCACTCACTCTTTAGCATTTGTCTTCGCTCATCTGCACTGCAAATTGAATTGCAGTTGCCGATAAGAGAATGCAAGCTAGTTCTCGTGTCAACCTCTGATACCTCATTTAGGATAAGCACTGCATGGGTTTTACAGTTAGCCTTTCACCTAGAGCACGATCACCAGCTCTGCCAGCTCATTCACACCTAGGATAACCAGGTGTCACCGGGAATTATGGGCTCCCTGGGCTTTTTATGAACAGACACTTTTCCTTGGTAAAAAAGTAACTGAGAACTAACTGACTTTTTCCACTCATATTCTTTCAAAAAGTGACCAGTGAGCTCCAATTTACATTGAAGTGAATTGACAAACCCTGTTGTCCATATATCTGCATGTGGGTCTGCTCCTACAGTATTTTGGTGAGATTTAATTTGATTTGCTGGGAAAATGAGGCTATAGTGTGAGAGAGTGTGAAAAGCTGTTAATTAATGTATCACCCCTGTTGTGGTTCTGTGGTGATGGTGAATTTCCCCAGCATTCTTTAGCTGTTATTGTAAGTTTATAAGTGGGCAGCAGAATTAAGGAGTCTTCGGGGCACCTGAATCATGCCATCTGCTCAGGTCAGGGAATTAACATAAAATTTTTAAGATTCAGCTGCACAGTAAAAGTAAATTTTTGCTTGTCTGAGCTTTTAAGTGAGTAGATGACACAGACCAGTGGGATGAGAACAGAGTGGTTCTGAACAGAGATCTCAAACCAAGTGCAAACCTGATCTAGAATCATCATCTCTCCCTGAAGGCTGCATCTCATTTCTAAATTTGTGCCCCTGACATCACACTTGCATGTTGGTCCTAAACCCGTCCAGGTATAGAGGTCACAGAATCTGAGATCAGTGCAATGACAATATATAGCGTAACATAGAAATGTCTTAAATATTGTTATTACACTCATGGTGCAACACATATTTTCATTTTTTAAAGAAAATTAATTCACCAAGATTAAAAGCAAATTTGAACAGCATTCGTTGCTTTTTTTTTTTTGGTCATATCACCTTCCCATACCTCAGATCAATTGACTTCTAATTCCAGAAGGATATGACAATTGAGTTGTTCAATATTTTGAAGACTCACATTTTGAGCTCAAACGAATGACTCTAGTGTTAAACAACCATCACAGACCAAGATCCCTCTATTTGTCCATCAGCCCTGGTGTGCTTGTGAATTGAGTGCTAATAGCATTAGATTAGCGCCAGCTTTGCGCTTCAGGCCTGATTTGCTGGCTTAACTTGGAGAGCCAATAGTTTGATGCCATCAATATCTTTATGCCTTTACAAGTTGAGGATTTAATGTTGGCATGGAAACAGCTAGCGGTTTCCATGGGACCTTGTTGAGTAGTTGTTATGGTAACGAGCTCGTTTCTGTAGAATGTGATATCTCATATTTCAGTATCGATCGTGTTTCCTCCAGAGACTCAGAGTTTATTGTTTGTTTAGCATGCGTTTATGCTAAGATGAAGAAACCTTATTGAGTTTTCCCATTACTTACAGTACATCATAATGCATGATGGTTCTATGGAGTCAGTGATGAGTGCGGGGGTGTACGTGGCTCTACCGTAGTGAAGATTGTCCCTCAGGTCCTCGCCTACATACCAACACACACTCGCACTCCTCCACAAAGGAATCTGTGTTAGCGGTTGCTCTCTTTCACACTCCTACACCACCATCTACTCTTCGAGATGCACACAACATAAGACTGGAAGAATAATCAGATGCCCAAATGGAAAAGTCCTTCTATTTTTATCTTCGTGTTTCCCCACCTCGGTTGTGATCAGTGAGGGTGTTGTTCTTCAGGGTGTGAGAGACACCGTGGGCTTACTTATTAAAAAACCCAGCGGAGGGCCGCCACCTCAGTCTCTCAGCCCTCCCATTCAGCCTCATTTCACTATTTTGCTTCTTTATTCTCACTTTGTGTCTTTGTGTCTAACATCTGTTCTTCTTCAAAGCGGCGCTGAAGTAACCTGCTGTTAAACAGTGGCGTCTTTCCTCTGGTTCTTTTATTTCTTACCCCTCGTTTCATTTGCATCGCTGCCGTCTGCTGTTCCTCCTCCGTCACTCATTTCTCCCTCACGCAGTCTTTCTCCCTTTTCATTAGTTTTATATAAGCCGCGTCCCCACCTCGCTCGCTGTTGTTTCATTAGCGTCACGTACCTTTTGTGTGGCTCGTGCGCTCTAGCTCAGGAGTGATAATGTGTGAGCAGACATGAAGTTGAATAATAAAGCTCTCGTCCGCAGATGGTCTGCGCAGGTAAACCAAGAGGATTCATTTTCACAGTGCAGAAATGTCAAAGGAGTGTATGTTTGAGTCCGCTCGCTCAGTTCAATAGATTTTCATTTATTCAGTGGCTTTTGTACAGAGAGGGAGAGAGAAAGGCTGATTGATTTATAAAGGCTTTTATGCAGCTCTCTTGTAAAGGCTCATTTTTAGAGTGAGTTTGAAGGCCTCTGTTTAAGATTATAATGTCATCAAGTGGCCCAGATGAACCAAGTTGCGCATTCTGCAGTTCAAAGCTTAGTTTTATTTAGCATTTTCTTTTGAAGAAAAGTATGCGTTAAATGGAGCTAAGTGTACTGTTCTCTTATTGGTACTGTAGCTGAATGTATAATCGCTTTAGAGATCATATGAGGGTTTGCTTTTATGCTTTTGGCTACCAGTGTGAATCATCTTTGGACAATCTTTTAGGAGGCTTGGAGTAATATATCAAGTCAATGTTTGAATAAACTGACAACTCGGATACTCAGATAATGGATATTTTGATGAATTGAATTTTCTATGTATAAGCTGTTTATGTAATAAAATATGTTTTCATAGTTTGTGTTGTCCCTTATCAGTGCAAAATGATCACAAATTAAAAAGGCCAATATTGTCCAAAACCCCACTTTTCTAGGGTGTTTTCAAACTTTTGGAGGGCAGTGTATATTCATATATATGGTAACAATGCCATGAGTTGTTGCCAGAATTATTACCCCAATTAACGACACTCCAAGAAATTGGATACAGTAAAAAATGTAAACATCCAGCAATAAAATAAAAATCAGTAATACAAATGTTATATTAGGTGATTACATGATTACAATTTTTATTTTTTGTTTAGCTTAATACAAATAAAAATTCACATTAAAATGCCAGTTTTATACTGCACATTATGATACATGTAATCACTTGTACTATAGCATTTAGTAATGAATAATTTGTTTATTTTGTTTATTTAAACAAAAACAATGATAGAATTTCAGCCATTTATCAGTTATGGGCTATAACATCAAACAGTTAGTTGTAGAAACGTATTCCTACATTATTATAATACAACTTACAAACTATGTGTTTAAGCAATTAAACATCTGCATGTTAAACACATAACTTTGTCATTGCTAACACCGTCAGTGTTCTAGCTTCTAAGCTACAAGAATGCATTCCAGTTGACAGTTAATGTCGCTTTAACTGATAATAATTTGATCTTCATTCTTTAACCCGATTGTTGCCAAGCAATCATAAGCCAGTTACATGCATTAAGCACTTGGAAAACCATTTTACCAAGGTGACAAGGTGCACAGTGCACCAGGAACATTTCATTTCACGCTACTTCAAGCACCGGCTGGATGCATTTACATTGGACCTGCTTCAGTGCTGGACACATGCAATGCTGGACTCATGGAAGGGGTGAGAAAGTGCAGAAAGCGCCAGATGCACCTCATCAGGCACTGCCAGCAGGATTGCATTTCTATGCCTCTCCTATCATCAGCCTGAAGCTTAGCCAGTGATGTAAGATTCATCCATAAACACACAGTTTTGTGTTAAACCAATTACCTTTTATGGCCAAACTTATTTTTGGAAAGTCATTTAAATAAATTTTCATCTCTCCTACAGAAATCTACAAATAGTCATGCTTAAATAACTATAAAGTTCCCTTTATTTTGCTAAAGGCTTGCTATATTTAGGATTTTTAATGATTTTTCTGGTAAAAAGGAAACTTGAAGCATTGGAGACACTGTCAACTGTCAGTGCCTCATTCAGATAAATATTGTGGCTGCAGCTTTCAAGATGTCACACAGGTTTATTTCCAGGATTTTGGTTTGTCACAAAAATCCATTTCTCGCACAGTGATGTCAGAGCTGTTTTTTTTTTTTTTTTAAGCCTGTGAGACGCCATTCCCAGGCTGAAGATCTGACTGGTGCTAATCAATGCTAGCACCGCACGGAGATGTCTAGCGGTAATGGAATGCAGAATATCATGTTGTGGTGGCTCGGCGCTAAAGGATGGTAGCGTGGTGTCAGAGATGTGCTCAGCTGGAGTGTGTGAACGTGGGTTCGGGCCGTACATTCGCATAGCAATATGTCCATGAAAAAAGAAATCTGTGTTTGTGTGTTTTAGATGTCTGCAGTCACGGGTCTGCTCTCCTTCTATGCTTCCTCAGCTTCGTGCAAACATGTGTCCATGTGCATCTGCAGCATGTTGTTTACATATGAGAGCACTTTACACAAGAGAAAGATGAAAACTGTATAGAGTGTTTCCATAAGGGCCAAAAACATGCTTAAGGCATGTAAACAAACAGTGTTATATTTACATTTAAATAGATGTGCCGTAATTTAATATGAAAATTGCACCTGTACTGTAGCTTCTCTTGCGGCAATGCTAAGAATACAGTGTATGCTTTATTTGTAGTCTGACACATTTTGGAACACAATGTTGAGCGAAATTGAGTTTGTGTAGCTAACAGGAATCAGTGTTATATTGTATTGTAAAACAAACTATTAGAAGTCCTTTTTGTTCATTGAAAAAAAAAGCTAAAAAAAACAGTCTACAGTACTAAACAGACTAAAGTTGAAATAAAACTAAAACTAAAAATCTTTATTAAAAAGAAGAAGCTCAGTCTGGTAAAAATGACAAAATCAACAACAAACTCATAATTACTAAAATTGAAATACAAAATGAAATTAACAAAAAATCTAAATAAAAATTTAAACATAAAAGCTAATTAAAAATATTTAATATTTACTAAAATAACACTAATAGAGATGCATAATTATAATATTGCCTATTTATACATTTAATTACATCTGATGTCATTTTAAAGTGAGTATTAATATATTAAAATACCAATTATTTGGTAAAATTGTTAAATCTTGATCATCTATTTTGCATACTATACTATACATATTACTGTTGTAATTGTTAAATTAATTTTAAAATAATACAATTTCTTTTAAATAATTGATTTTTTTTTTAAACAAAATAGTATACATTTTTACTACTAGTCATTAATTGGTTAGCAGTCATAACATGAGAGATTGTTTTCAGGCAGAATTTTAATACTGATGCTTTGCTAGTAGCAGGAAACATTTGCATTGACTTACTTGTGCAGAGGTGTTTCAGTCCCAAGAAAGCATATACATCTTTTAGTTTGTTCTGTAGACATACTCTGCTTTTTGAAAAATTCTGAAATATTTTATTGGATAAAGAACCAGAGGCTGACAGAGGGAGCAGAAGAGTGAGCGGTTGTTGAGGACAAAAAGAGGCTTGTTTTTTCTTGAGGCTATAAGTTAATAAAAGGGTTGAGATTGAGTCACCCTGCAGGAGAGAATCCTGTTTAAATGTTAATGGGACAAGGCCTGAATGCCTTTAAGGGTGTGTTTTGCTGTTCATGAACTCTGCTCTCAAACTAACCTGGTTCCTTGGTTTCCTCCACAGTGATCCCTGATACTCTGACGGTGACGGCCAATGCTCAGACTCTCTCGAAAGTGGAGGGGGACACGCTACAGCTGAGCTGTGAGGTCACCCGCCAGACATCCCAGCACACTCATGTTTCTGTGGGCTGGTACCTGAGACCCTCCGATGACCCCAATTCTGGTCCACGTGACCTGGTTACCCTGTCACGGGACTTTGTTCTACGGCCAGGGGGACAGTACCGTCAGCGTCTGTCTTCAGGAGACCTGCGTCTGGACAAGACCAGTGCCACTTCCTACCGTCTCACCATCTACAAGCTGCAGCCCACAGACCAGGGAGAGTTCTACTGCGAGGCCTCAGAATGGATCCAGGACGCGGATCGCTCCTGGTACGCCATGACCCGGAAAGAGTCAGAGAAGTCGTCTATAAAAGTTCAGCCCACAGGTGAGTGAGAATTGGTTGGAGGTTTGTCGCAACATCTTTCAGAGGTTAATTGCTTTTTTAAACTCTAATAGCTCATTATAGATTGATTTAATTAAACACAGTGAAGAGAAGAGGTGTTGGATAAAGAAAATCCAGTTTTCTTCTCAAAGGTGGAAAAACACAAAATTTAATAATATTGTAGCCAAAAGAAGACATTTTAGGACTTTGGAAATGAATCTAAAAATCACAGAAATATTTGCATATGCTGTTGCATATATTCAATCTTATGTAAATTAACATAACAAAATTAACATAGGAATGGTTTTATGAACAGTTTACAGCCAGATGTTTTCCATGCGTTTCTTGATGAAGTCACACTGTTGTGTCCTGAGAGTTATTTGTTCAGGTGATTAAAAACATTTTCCCAAAACATTTCCATTGGATAAATAATATGTAAAGTAGATTGTGAACATTATAATCTCACTGTACAGTGGGTATGGAAAGTATTCAGACCCCTTAAATTTTTCACAATTTGTTATACTGCAGCCATTTTCTAAAATCTTTTGTCATTTATTTTCCTCATTAATGTACACACAGCACCCCATAATGACAGAAAAACACAGAATTGTTGACATTTTTACAGATTTATTAAAAAAGAAAAACTGAAATATCACATGTCACAAATACCCACGTATACTGTAGTTCACCCAAAAGTGAAAAATCTCATCACTCTCAATTCGTTCCAAACCTGTATGACTTTCTACCTATACCGAAATATAATGTTGTGAAAAATGCCACAATGTTTGTTTGTTCATAATGAAATTCAGCTGTCACTAAAATGGTTTGGTTCAGCATCCTTCAAAATATCTTTTTTTGTGATTCACAGTAAAAAAGTCAGAGAGTTTTCATTTTTGGGTGATCTATCCATTTAATATTCTCTGAACAAACTCGACTTCTATCACTTACAATTTTATTTCTGTTTATATGAGATTAAATATCTGTTCTGACTAAGATGAAAATTATTTCAGACAGTTTGCACTTCAGAATTCCTTGCATGCGTGTAGTTCATCCCTGTTAGACAAATGACTCAACCATGTCATGCTCATGGTCACCTTGCTCTCTAAAACAGAGCATGCATGACTCTGCTTCCCTGCAGAAATCCTTAAATATGCCCTGTGAGCTGATCACTATCTAAAATTAAGCACATTACCAGAGTCCCTGAGCGGTGGCTGCTGATCCTCTTAACTTCAAACGCCCTGTCATGGAGTATGCAGGCATTGACTCTCACAAGTCCACTCCGTTCGTTGATAACGTTAGTGTCATGAAGGTCATCATAGAGTGAAGTCTCTGTGGTCTCTCAGCATCAGGTAGCAACAAGCCAGTCGCATTGACTCATCTAACTCCAACACATCAGTTGAGTAATCATGGCTGACATCTGCTTGATGACCAGCACTTTTCAAGGGAAAGAAATGTAAATTCTGTCATCATTTACTCAACCTCATGTCATTCCAAACTCACAATTATGTTCTTTCTTCTGTGAAACACAAAAGTAGATTTTTTTTGGCAATATTTTAGCCATTTTTGTTTATACAATGAAATTCCATTTAGTCCAAAAACTTGAAAAAAATCTAAAAAAGTAATTGTTACATGTCTACCCCTAGTGGCAGATGTTCTAAATTTGTCTCAAAGCAGCTATTGTCCTGCTTAATTACCATGACAAAATGATTGAATAACGTATTTAGAAATATATATCCACAAAAAACTGAAAGACAGCTAGTATTGAAAAAAGGGCTAATTCTAGGTCTAATCAGCTTATAAATGAACTATAAAATAATTATTTTGGCTGTGATTATTCATTACTTCCCCTGTTTTACAAATGTAGTTTAATGAATTACAATGTAGTGCAAAAAATATTGTTAACTCTAACTCTAGTTTGTGCTTATACTCATGCATTACATCCAGTCGGGTGGTCACATAGGGTTTAGCCACAAAAGCTCCTGGGTTACTTTTGGTCCTCTGGTCTGATGCTTGTTGGAGATATTGAAAAGGTAGCTTAAGACAAATGAAGTCACATTTAATATGATGAACAGATCGAAAACTATACCCCAATTCACTCTCAAATCAATTACTATTCAGAATTAATAAAAATGTGTTGACATGTTTTATGTTGTCTGTGGGTATATATGATGATTAGCGTTTTCGTATATCTGGACTTTGTTCAATTTTATTATATGGACAATTAGTCATTTTTCCAAATTAGCTTCTTTTGTGTTCCTCGGAAGAGAAAAGGATGACATAATTTAGTTTTAGGGTAAATTATTCCTTTAAGTTGTTGTCTACGTTAATTGTGTCAGACTTTTAGCAATGAGAGCAAAGAATGGTTAATGTCACTAGCTGCATTTCCATTACCCTTCAAGTCGTGCAAATTACAATTGTGAATTGAAAATATGCCTAATGGAAATGCGTCGATTTCAAGAACTCCCATATATCGCAAAAAAGTTTTTACGCTTACTTGAAGTGGTTTTTCAGGCAATTCAAAAAACGTGTATTTTGCAAAACTGCAATGCAAACGTTTTTTTCCCGCATTTACAGGTCAAATGGCATACGTAAAAAGTCATATGATCATTCTTCAGTGTATTAGAACCCCCAAGAAACACTTAATATGTGTTTGTTCAAGAGTTTAAGTGGCTTTCCCTGCCATTAATGGTTAGACAGTTTAAACTGCACACGTCTGCGATGTCGTTCAGCTCTGTTACAACTCTGAAGCTGTTTGCAGCCACTCGTTTGATGCTTGTGTTTATTCCTCGCTGGGTACGTTTCTTAAGTATCTCCGTGCTGCTTCTGTAAAAATAGATTCATATACCTCCTTTGTATAAATATATCCAAAATCCGTCAAATCTTGCCAAATTTCATTGCTATGACTTATCGTGAGAGGCAAAAGATTACGTTTTAGCCGCATAATGTTGGTTCATTGAAATGCCATCATTTCACAGTACTTTTTTATTGATATTTATCAGATATCACCAAAGTTTTGTGCAGATCTATAATGGAAATGTTGCTACTGTCAAATCTGATGTTCGATGTCTAAAAACTAGTGCTGGGCAATGATTAATCGCGATTAATCGCATCCAAAATAAAAGTTTTTCTTTACATAATATATGC
>JAUCMS010000153.1:6701115-6722872 GCA_032357445.1 Enteromius radiatus | reverse complement strand
TATATACAAATATATTATGTAAAGAAAAACTTTTATTTTGGATGCGATTAATCGCGATTAATTATTGCCCAGCACTACTAAAAACCCCACATTTGATTTGAGAGCTAACACTAAAAAGCCAAATTTTGACTTAGATTTTACTTTGTCACACACTGCAGTCATGTTGGGTGAGCTATTTTTTAACACTGCTCCATAGATCTGAACTTTTCCTCTCTCCCATTCTCCAGAATAGCCATATTTCACGGGACAGAGTCTGGGGCAGAAAAATGCCTCCCTCATCTCCGGCTTTACTCCATTACTTTCCAATTTATTACAGAGCCGTCGCTCCGTCTTGAGCATAAGACAGCATGTACAGCAGACGTAAGTGCTGTCTCTCTCTGACTGACTGAACACACAGGGCTGTAACTCAATCTCAAAGCACATCGGCCCAGCGGTTTGATTGGAATGGGAGGTGACAGCGCACCTCCTCATCAAATGCGCTGCAGGACGGGAGCTGCAAGTGGCATGTTAATTCAGCCCTGTTATTGGTCAAGAGTCCCAGGGGGTAGGTGGATTGGATGAGTAGAGGACAGGTTGGGATTTTAGGGTGTGGATGTTAGATGACTGTCTCCCAAGGGCACCTCCTCAGAGTCAGGCTGCAGATGGGGACAGAGCCTAATAATGTGATGATTTGTGGTCTTTAGTGGCGTAGGATCAGGGTGAGGTGAATGCAGACTAGACAAGCTCCTCATAGAGACGGATTGAAGACTCATCTGTTTCCTTTCAGCTTGATGACCAGTGATTCTTGATATTTGACCATATAACACCAAATAGCCACTGAATCTTCGACTGTAAGTAGAAGTGTAAAATGACAGAAGTGTCAACATTTCAAAAAGAAACAGCAGAAGACATATGTTTCCTTTTTAATTTTACGATTCAAAAGCATTAATGTAACTGAACTGAGCATAAAATGATATATTTAAAGGAATTTTGGTTACCAAACTGTTTTGATGGCCATTAACTGATCATAACATGTTTCAGGAACAGTAGCAAAACTCCTGCAGCTTCAGAGGGAGTGAAAAAATGGTCACATTACACTAAATAGCCTCTGTTTTGGCACATGTATCTTCGATTGTAAGTGGACATAAGTGGAAAAAGTCCACTAGATGTTAAGAGAAGCTTAGAGTTGAAATATTTCAGTGGTTTAGTTGCTTACGATAAACTCATTTATAATGTTTATCAGTAAGTGCCATTTTGAATGTCTCAGTGTGTGGGGCTATTTACAGTAAAAGCCTTTAGAGATCATTTGTTTTTTTTTCATAAGCATCTTTCAGTCAAAATTTTTCTTACAAACTACACTTACTAAAGACATAACTTTCAGTTTGCTACAGCAGTTTGTCAAGCAGTATTGTTATTGTAAGCTACAACTATTAAAAGAGTTTTGTCAATTGAATAAAAACATAAACACATTAATGAATATTATAGTAGTATTTTAAAATGCTATCAAGACCAAGTGAATAAAAATCATAACAGTAAGGAATAGTAATTATTCTAAAATAACAAAGATATCAAGGTCAAAAATGTATTTAAATGTTGTTTTATGCAGTGATAGAGTTAAACAGAGATCCTCAGTTTCCAGAGATTCAGTTTTAGACATGTTTTGTGCAGTCTTTAGGTCATGCATATTTACATATTTTTCTCCTTTTCTTTAAAAGATGCTGGCAAACTCCATACGGGAAGGGATTATTAAAAAAACTGGAAACTTTATTAGTAGGTGGTTCTAACATAAATGTTTAATGGATTTTAAAGGGAGTCAAGGTGAAGTCATTACGGCCTGATCCTTCAGTATGCAAGCCAGGCTTCACCTGACTGAGATTCGCATTAGAAATTCCAGAGAGCATTTCAAGAGCAACACTGAGACGAGAGAAGACAGATTTGTCTGTAATCCCCTTTTCTAGCTGGCTGTGTCCAAGTCCCCTTCCAGCTAGACAACACGATCACAATGTTCTCTGTGTACTAGCCAGTGGCCTGTTAGGCTCAATTGAAAGTGCACATGTCTGTGCAGGAGTGATTGGGTAGCTGTTTTGAGGGATTGCAGCCAGTTTATGTATTTTCATTTGTACTTGACTGAATTGAAACTCTGGCTTAAGCTAGTCGTAGTACTTTTGGAACAGCTTTGTTTATTATCTTTTACAGCATCTTGCATCAGCGATAAACCAGTAACCAACTGGCCATGCCAGTTTATGACCCTCAAGCTGGTCAACCAGCCAATTACCAACTTAGTCCAACTAGAAACCAGTAGCCATTTTCAAAAAACCCACATTAAACTAGATTTTCCAGCAGGGGAGCTCGAAGCTGCTGAAGAGAGGCCCACGATTACGCACTCGGTCATGTGCGATTATTTCGTTTTGCATATTTATGTTGACATTAGCTCAGTGCACACCATATGCCATGCTCATAACACGTGTAAACGTTTGTGTGTTTTCTCTCATCTGTCTGTTAATGTGTTTATTGCTCTGGTGAACTGTGGGGAAAAACAGAAGTTGTGCAGTAAGCATTAATAGGACATCAAATGGCTCATTGAAGCACATACTACAGCAGATCGATGGACTCATTTTGTGACGAAGCTTTTGGCAGCGAATCCCACACAGCAGCTTGTTCACGCAGCCCCCTTCCAGCTACCACAGTTATTACCGCTCCCACTCACCACAATTGTCTCTTTCTCTCTCTGGTTAGCTGTCATACAAATCTATTGTGCATACTAAATTCAAATCTAATGGCGTCATTCATGCTGTGAACCCTCAATCCTGACATTTCCTTCCCATTCTAAAATCTTTATTCATGTGACTTTGAAAGTATCCCTTTCCTTTTGAATGCCAGACTTGTCCACAGTCGTCATATTGTACTGCACTTGATTATATGACAAAGCTGTAAAAGGAGGAAGAACATCTTCATAATTAGATTCTAATAAGATGTCAGCCCCTGAGGTCTAGGGTTCAGTGAACATAGTGACTTTGTGCATCTTTTGTACAAAGCACATTTGTACTCCTGTCTGTCAATCATTTCTTTCAGGACACATGAAGGAGAAATGAAAAAGCAGAGGCAGCATACTTTCTCACACTACAACATCACTGCAAACTGTGGGATTTTTGTTGTTGAATAATTTACGTTTCATTTTTATAGTGGTAACATTTTTGTCTTTTCTGTTTTTGATCTCCTTTGTTTTTGCACTACTATCTGCTTTAGATATTTTGGCTTTGATTACAGAGTACAGTGGGTCCTTGATCAGTGAATGCCCTTGATGACTGCTGTACATGCTTCTCGTGTGTGTGAAATATTTGCAAAATAACTAAAATATTTGCATTAATTTTAATATGTTTCAGTTCTCACATATATACATTTTAATTATTATTTAAATAATATTATTATAATAATTTATAAAATAATTTTTTTAGCATCCATTACTCCTGTCTTCATTTTCACATGATACTTCAGAAATCATTCTAATATGCTTATTTGCTGTGCAAGACACATTTCTTGTCAATGTCAAATTCTTTTGATTTCCTGTTCTTTTGATTATTATACTGGCCCAATTTTTTTAAATGGTTGTATTTTTGAGTGATGAATCAGAGGGAGATAGACCATGGAATAATAATGATGAATAATTTACATTTGAATACACTGTACATTAAAATCCTTGCAAGTATTGCTTCATCCTTTATTTAATATTAATACTGTATTTCACCAAACACTAATTTATACTCATTCATTTACTGTCATTTCAAACCAAAATGTACTAGGGCTGGTAAAGGATGTTTATTTATATGTAATGTGTTGATTAGCCATTTATGCTAATTATGAAGCACAGATATGGGCATGAAACATCAGTCAGATGGCAATCAATTTTTTTTTCAGACAGATTTTGATTTTTGAAGACCTCTCGTCCACTGCAGTCTGATGTAGAACAGTGAGGTATTTGTGTTCACCTAATGTATTCCATCGTCTTTCCCCATTCATTTCCACGTGCAGCCCTTCATCTCCACTGCTAATTAATCTGTCTGAACTGTGCAGATTTAGTCCTAATACTCAGACCGGCTCCGTTCAGGCGGGCAGTAATGTCCTAATGGAGCATCACGCTGCTTGAGTACCACAGGAGGAAAGGAAAAACAGCCACCGGCCTTTGTCTCCCTGTGATCTGTGAATTCCTCTTTTAGCACAGGCCTGTTTACTGTGCTGTTATTTTGGAGAGCAGCGCACAGCGTGAGACACAAATAATGGCTGCATGTAAAAACACACATCATCATCATCCCCCCTGTACATTTCCCTTTCTCGGTGTCAGTGCCATGTACTTACGCAGTTAGAGCGTTTCTCAGGAAGTGTGTTGTAGTAATTAGAGCCCAGGGGCAATCACCTCTGAAGAAGCCAAATGAAGTGAAGAAAGTGCTTTTCTGATGAGGCGCACAAACTGCGTATCATATGGAAATTAGTTCTATAAATGAAGAATCGTTTGCTTTTGATGTGAGTGTCGCTTTGAATTTAGTCCAATGTGGACCGTTTTGTCATGGCTAAATCATCTTTTCTCTCTTTCTCTCTGTTTTTTACCCTCAGATCGGGACTTTAGTATTCAGGTGACCACTGAGCGCCGGGCCTACACGGCTGGTGAGCCGCTGGAGCTCCGCTGCACCATTGATGCTCAGAATGTTCCAGAGCGCTTCTTCTCGGTGTCGTGGGTCTTCAGCAGCTCACCCGTAGCCGTGATTGGGCCCAGCGCCGTGCCCCTACTGGGACCCAACTACGTGGAGCGGGAAACCGCTGGCCTCCTGACTGTGCGCAAAGAAAGCTCTTCCGTCCACCTGCTCAAGTTGCAGCGTCTGCTACCGGAGGACTCTGGGAAATACATCTGCAGAGTGACAGAACGGGAGAAGACCCTCACTGGAGATTTCATCGACCGCAGCAAGCGGTCCCGTAATGTTCAGATCACCGTAACCCCTCTCAGTGAGTATCATGGTTCTTCATCAGCCCTCTGTTGCTGACTGGCCCCTAGAGTTGTCAGCTGATACCTCTCAACAGCGCTCTTATTAAATGAAAAGATGAACCTTTTATCTTCAATTCAGATGCTCGTTACTTAAAGTGGATTATTCTGGACTAGTTTAGCTTATGTGAATGTTTAGAAAATGATTTTGTAATATTGTGGAGGCAAACGGGTATTGAAGTTCATATTTTTCTTAAGGTTTCTAAAGCACAGAGCATGCACTTAGTATCAGCCCTTAGTTTCTCAGATGCTTTTCAGCTCTTGTGCCAGGTGCTCTCTCTCTCCCACTGTTAGAAGTAATGACTAAACAGGATAAGAAACAGTCATGTGAAAGCTGCTTTCTAGATAGTAAAACTTTACCATTAATGTAGTGTGACAGAACACTACATAATTTTTTTTTTCACATTGAGGGTGTTTACATGAACAATAAAATATTGACAGGTATCAAAAATTAGCTCATTATAAAAGCCTGATGAGACAAGAAGAAATGTTTTCACTACAAAAAATGCTTTCTAAGACTGGATTTTTTTTGTCAGGTTCCCAGCCAAAATATCTAAAAATTCTGAAATCAAAAAAAAATATTGTCTTGTTTTCAGAAAAAAATAGTCAAAATTAAGTGAATTTTTGCTTAGAACAAGATAAATAATCTGCCAATGGGGTAAGCAAAATAATCTTGTTTTCTGTTTGAAATGAGCTTATCCCATTGGCAGATTATTTTGCTTGTTTCAAGTAAAAACTCACTTAATTTTAGCATGTTTTTTTCTGAAAACAAGACAGTAATTTTTTCTTGTCTAGAAAATCCTACTTTTTTAATACATTTTTGGATGGGAACTTAACAAAAAATATCTGGTCTTAGAAAGCATTTTTTGCTGTGTTGGTATGGGATTGCCCCTCATCCCCCCTTTTTTAGGCATTTTTGCTTTATTGTGATGACAGGAAGCAAATTTGGGGGTGGGGACGGGATGATTTTCAACAATAAAACCATATTATCATATTAGAATGATTTCTGAGAGATCATATGACTAGCTGCAGAAAATGTAGCTTTGCTATCACAGGAATTTATAAAATTTTTATTTTAACAAATTTAAAAAGAAATGTTTTTTTTTTGTTATAAAAAATTTGCAATATTACTGTTTCTACTGTATTTTTAATTAAATACAGTATTAGTGTACATTAAGAGTTTTAAAAATATATAAAAAAAAATTTTTGACCCCAACATTTTGAGCAGTACTTAATGTTATAAACTTGTCAGTAGCTTGTATTGCAGTTCACTGTTTGAAAATGCTTCAAGGGGTCATATGGCATTGCTAAACAGAACATTAACACATTATTTCCCACATACTGTACATTATTGTTGCTCCTCTAAGCCCTGCCTTTCCAGAATGGGTAGAATTTTGCAAAGCTCATTATTCTAAAAAAAAAAAAAAACATAACCCCTTACCATAATGTGGTGATGTGTCCCAGTGTAGCAGATTCTGTAGACAATAAAACATGCGTACGAGTCAGAAGCGCCAGACTGTCTTAACAAAGTTGGAATTTCCCCACTTTATAGAAACAGCCTTTGTGCACAGCCAGCATAGGCTACTCTCAAGGTTCAGTAATCAGTCCATAAAATGTGCTGCACACAGCTGTTCCTGTTTTGATACAGTGTAGTTAATACAACTTAACCACTGACTTCTAGTTGGGTCATTTTTCAGAAGCTCAAACAAAGTAGCATCTCCAGAACATGGCACAGGCAACAATACTACAGCAAGAAGAATAGATCCGCTTCTTTCTTTGTGTAAACATTTGGGTGGTGTTATGAAACATAGTGGCATAGGCATATGGGGGCATGTTAGGAGGGCTTTTATAAAGAATATCTCTTTGGGTTTGACACTTTAGACTTTGCAGCTTTAGAGTTTGTATCACTAACAGCTTGTAACACTCCAAAGAGAAAGGAAAACTTGAAATCACGTAATATGACCCCTTTAACTTGTGATTTAAATACTAAGCTAGAGTTTCAGAGTAGCTGCATTGGTAGTGTGCTTGTGAGTGAGCAATACAGTACTGTGTCCTGTCTAAAATCGTTTAATGCACAGCATTTTTTCATAACTTGGTTTTGTGGAGGCCCGAAAAGCCCTTGAAATAGCATTGCATTTCAAGTGAGAGTTACTTGAAAAGCCAAGTCTAATAGGCATGAAATGAAAGCGGGAAAGCCGTTGCCTTCAGCGTAGCCTTGGTAGATCCCCAAGGTGGATGTGAATTTGCCCAGGCTGAGAAACCACTATTGAGCTCAATGAGTTGATGAAAGCTAGATGGGTAGAGGAGGTTAATCAAAGGTTAGTTAAAAATACATCTGTTCTGCTCAGACTTTGGCCACCCAAATCCAGCCTCCATCAACAGTCCTTTCACACGCTGTAAGTTGGAGATCTTTCTTTCTGTCTCCACAGGGGCATCAGCTTTTATAGGGTCTTGAAGGATGTCTGGAAAGTATCAGTTGCATCGACACATCATGTTTTTGTAGTTATTTAAATGGTTTAGCTGCATCAGCATGTTACATATTTACGTAATGCTTTGGCCCACCCTCAAAAAAACAAAAGTTGGTTAAGTGAAGGAGACAAGCTTTTCTGCTACATGGGCAAAAACGTCCAAACCCCAAGTCATGGTTACCATAGATTTAATCCTGTGTATTGCTGCACATGAAGCCTCTAGAGCTGAAACTCGAATATGGTAAGGGGCGTTTCTGACACATGCTCCAAACGGTTGACCAATCACTGCAGAGCAGGTTACCAATCAGCGCAGACTGGGGTTTCAAAAAGTGAGGCTTTAAAGTCACAGGAGCTACAACGGGTGCTTCAGGCTGAGGGTGAAAAGAGCACCGTATGAGGAAAAAATGTTTTCTAGCAGACCCCAAAAATAAAATTATGAACTTGTAAGTGAAAATTTGTTGGGCATTTTAACATACAGTATATCAACTAGTCACAGTCCCACCATTCATTCTTGTGCCAGTTTCTCTCTTAAAGAGAGAGTTGACCAATAAATGTGAATTCTACTATCATTTATTCACCTTAACATCATTCCAAACCTGTATGAATTTCTTTGTAACACATATATTTAGAATATTCATAAAAATTTTGATTGTGCTGACTTTCTTTCAAATATGTTCTGCAGACATTCTGCAAAATATATTTTTTTGTGTTACATAGAGAAAATTTTTTTAAAGCATGAAAGAAATGGCTAAAAATAGGAAAAGTACTCTTGGAAAGGTTTGTGACTGAAGCACTTTATTACACCATGCTTTGGTCTTTTCATCTTTGCCCCCGCAGGAGACCCTGTGCAATATTTGCAGGGTTATTAAAGCAGTAGATTGATAGTTGCAGTATGGATTGGAGACAGCACAGACTTTAGCCCCTTCTTCACCCACTTTCTCACTCTTTCTCCTCAGCTCAAGGCCTCACTGACTATGTATAGATCTTTCAGTCACTATATACGACTAAAGCATCTGCATATACTGTAGAGACACTGAGAGACTGGACTGGGTGGAGCTAAAGCCATACCCCAGCTCAACATTGTGTAAACTTCTTATTTCATCTCCTCAGAGAATAGGAGCACATTAGAAATTGAAGAGGTTTCATTCCCAGATGCTTCGCTTTTGTTATGTATGAAATCAAAGCCTCTTGTGTTCGTTGCCTGGTTGGTCATGGTGGTTTTCTTCTCGACAAGTTCTGCTAGAGCCCCTTTCTGAAGAGAGCTTTCGGTGACCCATGGGAAGGGTGCAAACTTTGTCTCTTTAAAGTCCCATTTTTGTTTTATCACATGCTGCATTTATAGGGACTTGGTGGTGAGAAATCCCTGTCGAGAACTTGAAGGCTTTGATCTACACTCGTGCTTATGAGATCTCTCAGGCTCTAGACCTCTTGATGAGAAAACTATTCCCGAAGTCCTGCTAGTTTGCAGTAGAGTGCAGCAGAACGATAGAGAAGAAAAGAAAAGATAACTTTCAAATATTGATTTTAGTCATCCGACCCGTCATAGACAGCAATACAACTGAAATGATCCCAGATCCAGAAATGTAGTAAAAACAACGGTAAAACAGTCCATGTGACATCAGCAGCTCATCTTCAGTTTTGCGATGCTAGGAAAAAAATCATACAAACATTTTTGAACAATAGTGTATTTGTATAAAACTTTGGTTTTATTTTACTTTTTGTTACCATTTATTGACACTGTAGCTTTGAATCAAATGTGGTAACATGATTCAAGTTGGGTGCTTGGTTCATGTGGAGGGAAAATATGAAAAAAGACAGCTTACAAATGTGGGCAGTCCCTGCTGTTTTATATTGCTAACTACAGTGCTAATCCACCAAGCACTGTCCAGTACAGGCGGTTCCTACAATACTCGAGGAGCCTGGTGCAGACAGGAACTATGTGTTCTTGCCTCAAGCCTTATCAGCATCCGTCTTCAGTGACTTTTGCAACTGACTCACAACCAGAGACAATACAGTAAAAGAAAACAGACCATTTATAGAGCAATGAATGGGAGAGACTGAAATGCTAAAAATGGTTACTGTAGGTATGGAAGTCTGACCTTTAAGTTAAAAAAAGAGAGCTATTGCCATGTTGGTAAAGGCATCACCTCAATATATTGCTCAGAAGTTGTGCATTAACTTGGCCACCCAGCTAAAAAAAAAAAACTAAACCGATGATATGATTGCATTGCTAATTTGATTTATGTTGCTGAAACAGAATAAGCTGTTTTCATGCACCTAACGCATACAGGGAATAGCATTCTAGTTTACTTGCCTTTAAGGGATTGTATTACAAAGACAGTTTTCAACCAATGAGAATTTGTAGAGTTGTTTCTTGTACAGCTTGTTCTGAGTAATTTACTCATACATAATGTAAATGTACTCCAATCAATATGATAAACATAGCACTAGTGTCATGTTTCCAAAGTTTGATGTCTCATTTCCTTTGTTGTTTGTCTCTCATAGGAAGTAACATCACTGTGTCATTATCCAGTAACACTTCAGAGATTATGGAGGGGGAGACCGTCCAGCTGACCTGCATTGTTAGCAGCACTGTGGGTCCGCTGTCCGTGTCGTGGCTGTGGACGGATAAGGAGGGGGCGGGTCCCGCTGTGAACGTGGCTTCAGTGGATCGGGAAGGCACTGTCACTCCTGGGCCCACCTTTAGGGATCGCAGCAGCTTTGGAGAGATCCGGGTGGAGCGGGTTCGACCCGACACATTTACCTTGTTCCTGTATAATGCCTTCCCCACAGATGAAGGCCAATACAGATGCAGCGCCACCGAGTGGTCCCAGAGCGGTACTGCACCTGACTGGAATTGGCAGCAGATTGGAAACGAATCCGCAACCAAGACCGTCACTGTAAAATCAGTTGGTAAGACCACATATGTTATTTGGGAAGAAATGATAATAATTAATAATAATAATTATGATATAACTTAATTTTGGTATTAACTTTGTTTGTTATATTCTTGGCCAGATTATATATTCATATTATATATTAAATTATATATTCACATAGGTTTAAAGTTTGGGGTCAGCTAGACCTTTTTCAGCATAATTTATTCAATTAAAAATACATTAAATACATTAACAGTGTTAAAGAAGATTTCAAAATCATTAACAGCACACTGATGATGATGATGATGATAGTGATGATAATAATAATAATACAATTGTTGCTAGACAACCATTAAAATTTTATTTCTGAGGAATTATGTGACAATAACGACTAAGAGTAATGATGGGAATTCAGCTTGGCAATCACATGAATAATCTACATTTTGGAATATATAAAAATATAAAGCAGTTGTTTTCAAAAGTACTGAATACTGATATTTCACAATAGAGCTATTTTTAATATATTTTACTGCAGTAGCAGCTTAGGTAAGCTTTTTTTTTTTCAAATTTGTACAGACCCCTAACCTTGAACGCTATATAAATGTGTATGTACATGTTTGCATTTATAATATATTCCCTTTATATATGTGTAAAAAATGCGCTTGAAGTTCAGTGCCAGGGGACAAATATTTCCCCCTTTATAAAAAGTTAATTTCTGGCACTGGATATGCATCTATAGTTTATTTATTTGTACTCGTGTAGAGCATTTTTACTGACAACATCCCATCATTTTTTTGACATCATAAATTTTCTGCTTCTTAATGCATATATACAAACTCACACTTGAGCTTGCATAGTGGCAGGAATTTGTACCCACTCAAGTGGAGTAGAGTATTGAAGTGGCATGTGCACTGTAAAGCTGGATCCCATATGAAGACGATATAACCCACTCACGCTCATGCTTATATTGCATCCTGTACAAGAGGAGCAGTGGAACACTACCGCTGTCAGCATTCCATCACAATCAATAGCCGTGACTTTCCAGTCTGCTCTTTAACTGTGTATGTAATGAGAACACACACACACACACACACACATTGCAGTAAGGAAAACATGAGTGGATAGCAAGCTGGCAGATGCTCTAAATAAACACATTGTGTGACATAGCATGTGTTGCGTGGCAATGAGTGGTTTTTAGACAAGATACTGGATCAGTTCTTGATAACATACAATATGTCTGTGGTTTTGTTGGTGAAGTTTGTAACTTTTTTGATACTTAAAATAGTTTTTACACTTCCAACTTAGTTTGTAGTGACAACTCTAAGTCATTCATTCGTAGATTTTATTCGTACAGTTGTCCTCAAACATATGCTCTTGTTTGCACAGCCTTGCGTAGTGATTCCTATACTAACTGTTGTTAATTTGTTAATTTTTTAAGTTTTGTAAAATATATATTTTTAAATTAATAAGATCAATGAATCACCTAGTGGCATTCACATTTTTATTCAGACTAATGAGAAAAGACTAACAAGTGGGCGGGCCATATGCTAATATTTCATGTTTATGTCAGCATGAAATGGCTTGCAAAGTTTGACTTGATGTCAACATGAAATCTTAAATAATTTGTAATCCCAAAAGATTGGAAACATTGTTTGTCAAAGATTTGGGAACCCTAAATACAACAAGGTTGAGAATCTCATACATAATCAAGGTTTCATGCATCCTGCCTGTTTGATGAGATGACAAAGACAGGGCTTTTTTTTCCTTTTAATTATTTATATCCATGCTCTTCCTCTGTGATGACATTGATCATTTTTACTTCCTCTGCTGTCAGGATGAGCTTCGTTGAAGTGTTTCATCAGCTGTGCTTTTGATTTGAAGCTCAAACAGTGGCAGCATGACACTCTCGATGTCTGCTGTTTTGGCTTCTACTGTAAGTACAGACCTCTCCAGGTGTGTTGCAGGAGTCACTTTGCTCGAGTGGAATGTGCACGTGATCATGTTATAGTCACTCTTATGCGTCCGTGTGGGCATAGACGCTGTTTGTGTCCTTTGCTCTTGCCCTGTGACAGGTGTGTTGGTGGTGCGGAGCAAAAATAGCAGTGTTGAGTTTTCCAGCATTCATTCTGGGTGACTGTATGGATGAAGGACCAGGGCTGGGTGTGAAGAAGGGCCAGGTTTGTGGTGTTATTCTGCTGAGAAAGTCTTAACATGCTCATTAGTGTCTGGCAGTGGTGTGGGTGCTGAGTGGCTGCAGGCCACCCTGTAGCGGTGGAATCGTTTGGCTGGGTTACACATGACACTAAGAGGTGAGGCCAGACACACATTCTGCCATAATTTACTTTTTTTGATAGCTAAGAAAGCAGTTAGAGCTCCCAGCATGTTAATTGGATGGCAGATAAATATAAATTGTAGGTTTTATGATGCATCTGCTAGTGAGCACGCTATAGGAGATGATTGGGGAAAATATTTGTGTATAAGGTTTACTGTAACACAGACTTTTGGAGGTTTAAATAAGAAAAAATGAATAGAAATGGAGAGAACTAGATGGGAGAGGAATAACTCGTCTTTGAGTACCTGTATAGCCGTGTTTAGGATTTTGGACTACTTGTATTGATCATTGTTTATAGCATATACAGCCATGTCCGCTGCTGTTTTCAGAAGTTCAGGCTGAACACGCTACACTTCTCATTCTATTGACTTACCGGGCTTATAAAAATTTATTTCAAAGTTCCTGTTTAGTGCAAATTTGTACCATCTTTCCCATACAAGCTTGATGTGTCATGCTGTGACTTGTAAGCTAAATTCAGTGTACACTTTAAATCTGCAGCACTGCAACATTGTATTTAATAGTAGTGGAGCAGATTGAATATGACAGTATGACGCTGTATTAAGACCATTACGGTCTTTATAGAAC
Source organism: Enteromius radiatus (assembly GCA_032357445.1). Taxonomy (NCBI): domain Eukaryota; kingdom Metazoa; phylum Chordata; class Actinopteri; order Cypriniformes; family Cyprinidae; genus Enteromius; species Enteromius radiatus. The sequence continues at coordinate 6,709,597 of JAUCMS010000153.1, read as the reverse complement.
CCTCACATGCTTAAAATCTTCAGTTTGATTTATTTTTATTTTTATTTTTATAAATTAATGCTTTCATTCAGCAAGGATGCATTACATTGATCAAAAGTGACAGTGAAGACATATAATATTATAAATGATTTCTAGGTGATACTTTACTTAAAGCTTTTATGTGTAATGTATTGTTTTAAAGCATTAATTATGCATTGTAATTCACCTTATAATACATTGGACTTTAAGAATAATTGTAATAAGAGTTTAAATACAATACTTATCATTGTTACACATTTTGAAAGTATAATGCATTATGCATACAATGCATTGTAACTTTGGTTACAGTTATTTATATACAGATATAATATATCACACTGTACATTATGAATACCTTTATGATACCTTAATAATAAGTGTTACCAATTTCAATTAAATTTCTATTAATTTAATGCTGTTCTCTATCTGTTCATCAAAAATTAAAAAAAAGAAAATCGACAAAGAAACAAATCATTGAAAGATTTCTCAAGGATCATGTGACACAGAAGACTAGATTAATGATGCTAGAATTCAGCGTTGCCATCAAAGTAATAAATATAATATATAAAATATATTATATATATATATTATATAACATATATTATAAAATATATTTTAAAGTATACTGAAATAGAAAATGTTATTTTAAATAGTTTTTTTTTCTCCATAATATTGTACACTTGTATTTCATGCAGTTTTATTACCTTATCATGAACCATAAAATTTAGCAAAAATAGTAATACTTGTGTGAAGAAAAACAAAAAATTTAGATAAAGATATGTATATTGGAAAAACAGTTGTAACAGCAAAGAGAAGAAACCAAAGAAGTTGTATCGGGCTGATTCTTGACATGAAAAGGCATCCAGAGGCCGACTGAAGCTCTCCCCTCATGTCAGTCTGTGAGATTTGAAATCTCTATTCACTGAGCGTGAGGGTGGGTGTACGCCACATGTTTTTCTGAGCATGTCTGTGTGTCTGGAATAATCAAACACACTACAGCTGTGGCTGTCTGGCTCTGCCTGGACTCGCTCCTCTCAGACGTCAGCTCACGCTGCTCCTCCACCCACTTCCTCAGATGCCATGATAGTCCCTCTGATCATTGATTACCTATTGAAAGCCATACAGTGGGTCGCACAAAGTAGCAATAGGAGAAATGTTGTAATGTGAGAGAAAGGGTCTACGTGAATGCCCTGGCGATGGTGTGTCCATAAAGAATCGCGCTCAGCGTGTGTCCTGCAGCCCTGCTCTCTGGAGAAGATGGCATTGATCATGGCTCCCTGCTGTCTGCAGTCAAACACAAGATAGATAGAAAGAGAGTAAGCACTAGAATCCATCAAAACATGAAAGATATGCAAATGTTCTCTCTCTGCCTTCCTCTCTTTATTTCTCTGTTATCATTCCTTGTAAACTTCCTATCATTCTTTGGAGATCTATAAGTCACACAAGCTCAGGCCTGTCCTGTATTTCCCTCTTGACAATTATTAGCCTTATTTCCTTTTAACCTTTCACTACATTTGTACTACTTTAGTAATACATTTGAATGTTTTAAAAAGATATCGGTCATCTTCATATTGCTCCAAATTTGTGACTTACTTTCTTCTGTGAAACATTAAAGAAGATTTTTTTGAAGTCAAACTGTTTGGTTATATCTGACTTGCATTAATGAAATAAAAATGTGTCGGACATTTCTTAAAAGATCTTCTATTATGTTTTTCAGAAGAAAATCAAAGAAGTAATACAGGTTTGGAAACATAATGAGAGTTAATACATTTAATTTAGGCATGAACTTGCCTTTTAAATGTTGTAATGTGGTTGAAATCATAAGCTTTAAAGTGAAAACTGTTTGCAAATGTTTGTCTCTTTCTCGCTCTTCTGAACATGGGTACATTTAACCAAAGATTGTGCTGAGAACCTGAGAAACGAAGCTCCATCTGGTATTACAGTATTTCAGTCCATTAAATAACAACCAAGCTAAATATGACCTTTATTATAAGCTAATAAGTTTTTGTATTGTTTGAAATTATGTTTGAAATAATTATTGCCCATTTTGTCACTGTTGGGACTGATAACAGCATTAATGACATTTGGTTTGAGAAAGAAAATAAGTGTTATCACCCATCCCTAGTGACTGAAAGTAAAGATTTACTGTTTAGTCAGTGAGTTATTATTGATTTATTCCTTGGTTTATTTGGTCAAGGATTCCTCAGACTGATTCAAATGTTAACTCTTGGGTTTGTGAGTCTCATAAATTGAATCACACTAAAAGCGAGAAAGATTTTATGATACACAGTTTTTATGTGATCACATTCAATTGTGACTTCAAGCTCACAACTGAGGGAAAATACGATTTTTTGCTTTTTTTTTTGTAAAGCTATAGTTTTAGCAGCTGAAGGGCTTTGCAGGAAACACTGATATAGATCCACCGATAATCCATTTTTGAGGCATTTGTTTTTTTTTTTTCAATATCTTAGCAAAAGTAAGCTCATTAAATGGTAGAAAAAGCATCCAGCTGAGTGGATTTCGTGTGTTTTTTGCTTGCAGGATTAGTTTGCATGTGCTCAATAAACACAGGATGTGTGTGTAATCTGCTCTTGGCTGCTTTCCGACGTTGCTGCCCACAGGATTGAGTTGGCATGCTATAGGTCACCTTGTCCAAATTTTATCAAAATAACACAGAGTAGATTAACTACTCGCTTTCCTCCCAAACAGAACAAACCCCTGCTAGCCTGAACTCTGGGATTTCTCAAGGGAAGTCTTTGAGGCTCGTTAGCATGCAGACAGAGTAGTTTGATAATGTAGACATCTTACTTTACTGCCCTGTTCCTTTAATAGATAGTTTGCATGATTGAAGGACACAGAGGCTCTCCAAATGAGATTCACGTTCTCAACTCTGCCAGGGCCTGTGGTACTTCTACTGAGATCTGGGCAAAGCTTGTGCCCGGTGGGTGTTGTGTTAACCTGCCCTCTGTTACAGCCCAGCAGCGTGGCATCATTAGGGCACAGGCAGGTAGGCTGGAAATGGATCTCGTTGTCTCCGGCTCCGTATGGCCTCCAGCTGCTGTCATTCGCATCAAGCACAAACACTCAGAGTTTTAGAAATGTCTTGCAGAAATTTGCTTCCATTTCAAATGGAAAGACAAAACAGCCGGGGCACTCCATTGTAATGAGTTTATATATCCCATGATCTCGTATAGTATGAGCAATGCAGATGTAAATTGCTGCTGAAGGGTGCCAGTAGCAGCTCACCAGGGGAAAGGCTTGTTGTCTATATGCCCATTAGCAGATTCACATACTCATCAGTATCAGCTGTGAATTAACAATTAAGTCACCCGCAGTTCCCTCATCATGTTTACTTGTGTGACAGGGTTGAGCCGAGGGGGCAGTGCTAGCTGTTAACCAGATCTTTGTTTTTACTGTCAAGCAAAAATAGAAAATGGTTGCACAGGAGAGAATGAGCACTTGAACAGTGTTGCAATTGTGCTTGAAGCATTGTTGCAATGCACACACATTTATTTTTTTATAGATATATATGCATATGTATGTGTGTGTGGGTGTATATATATATATATATATATATATATATATATGAGAGAGAGAGAGGGGTGGGCATATTCATTTTATATCATTCATTCATTCATTCATTTATGTTATTTTTTACATTTATGTTATTTTTGTCCTACTCAGTTCAGTAAAAATGGTTTGATAATGCTACATAAATGTACTGTATGCTACTGCTAATAATGATTATTATTATTATTTTAGTTATTACTGCTCTTATTGCTAATTACTGCAGTTATTATCTTGATGAATCCAAAACAAAGGATGACGCTGTTCATCATTAATAGTCTCATCTCAATTTTGTGCTATGTAATTGTATGTTTTATTTCGTTTTTTTTTTATTTTGTGTTTTTGCCTTTTTTTTCTGCCTAATAACATCAAAAAAATTAGCAGTATAACTGTCCTATTTTTTTTTTTTTAATGGTCATTGTCACTTTGAAGTTTCGAATTTCTGTATGCTTGTCAAAAACAAAAGACTAATAAACAATATAAAACAATATCAAAAAATTGAATAAATTCTGATTAGATGTGTCAACACATTAACTGTATTTTGTATTAAAGTTTTGTGACATTGCAAGTATTTTTAACTTCTGTACATATTCTCATTTTTGTACTTTCATCAGAATCTTTCTTCTTCGTGTCGGCCTCCTCCCGTACGCCCAGCGTGACCTTTGGCGACTCGTTTGACCTGCAGTGCATTGTGAAGCCACGGCACAATCCCAACGTTCCTGCTGCGGTCACATGGCGCTTCCAGCCAGCAGAGGGTGACGGAGAGTTCCGAGATTTGGTGACGTTCACACGGGATGGCACCCTGCAGTGGGGCGACCAGCTGCTGGGCCTGGGCACCCGTACCACAGTGGATCGCACGCCCACGAACACCAACTTCCGCCTCAGCATCACCCGAGCCGGACGCAAGGAGGCCGGGACATACCAGTGTGCTGCTCTGCTTTATCGGAGGAATTACGATGGCACCTGGAGCACGGTGGCCAACCGCACCTCCAACCCGCTGGGCATCAGTGTACTGCAGCCTGGTGAGTCTAAAAACGGCTTCCGTCGCAGGAAAGGTACATGTAGGCTACCTGACTGCTTGACTGAGGGCAAGAACCAACTATGACTGTTCTGATGGCACTAAATTGCAGATAAGTTTCACTGACACCCGTTAAAGTTTGGGTTTGTAATGTTTGCTCATGGCGGAATTCTGGAGTCACTTAACACTCTAGAAAATTAGCATAATTAAGACATCTCGCACTTTATTGTCATCACAGAAATAAAGATTTCACTGATAATACACCATGTTGTAGTGTGGCCTAGTTTCACAGCTTACACCCTCACCCTCACTAGATCTTTCTCTCTCTCATTCTTCTGTCATGTGTGCATGTGTGTGTTTCACGAGATATTGGCCTCTGTGCTCATAAGAGTAATTGAGATGATTGGCGTGTGTGTGCAGCTGAGGCAGGCCCTCCTAATGGCCTGGAGTGTGCGGGGAAGAGGTTGTTAATATCCTCCAAAGCGATTAGAACAGAAGAATATGAAGAGGGAAATGATGGAGGGGGGTGAGGTAGAGTGAGGGTCATTAGAGCAAAAATTGGAGCTCATTAAATCTAGTCCCTCTGGACTTCAATCCCTGGACTGAACAATGTCACTCCCAACAGGAAGACCCCCTCACTGACCTCACACACTTTTATTTTTCTAACTTTCTGTTCACTTCTGTTGTTTTAGAATGATAATTTATCTCACTTCTAACCCTAAACCCTCACACATTTATTAAGACGTTATTTAGTAAGTTTTTCAGGAATTTCTGGGGGTCACCAACCGTCTGAGACCTGCAATATGGTCATTTTAGGTTTTACTGTCCTTGTGGAGATATTTGGTCCTCGTAACGTAAACAAAATCTTTCACAATCCAAATCAGATTTTATTTTTTAGACATGTGCTGGTGTCCATAATGAACATACTATTCATAATATTCACTAAGATAAGCTGTTTTTTCCTCAGTGTTTCTGAGAAAAGCAGTGTTTCTCACTAAAGTCAGTCTAATTGCTAGTTTTGTATGGGTAGGGTATTTTTTTTAATTTAATTATTTTTTAAAACAGACATATTGTATTATTACCAAGGCTGCATTTATTTGATTAGACAGTTATAATTATATTGGGGAATTATGTTATTACAATTTAAATTAACTATGCATAAATAAATATTTATTTATACATACACTGCCCTCCAAAATTCTTTAAACGTCCTAGAAAAGTTATGTTTTGGACAATATTGGCATGAATTTATTTTTATTTTTGTGATAATTTTGCACTGATAAGGGATAACACAAACTACAAAAACTTATATGATTACATAAACAGTTTATACATAGAAAATACTTAATTTTTCAATTCATCAGAATATCCGACATTAGCAGCTACAGCTCTGCATAATCTGAGTATCAGAGCTGTCAGTTGTCTTCAATGATAATGTCAAGTTACTTTAATGTGCAGTATTTGCACCTAAAATTATTAAAGGATTTATGCTGATATCATCCAAAACCACACTTTGCCAGGGGTGTCTCCAAACTTTTGGAGGGCAGTGGTGTGTATATATATATATATATATATATATATAAATCTATATATTATATAATATATATACTGTAATATAAGATGTAATTTATTTCTGTGATGGAAAAGCAGAATTAAGCATCACATTAGTACCACATAAATGATTCCAATATGCTGATTTTACATTTCTTGTTATTATCAATGTTTAAAACAATAGCATTTTTCAAAAAGAAGAAATCTTTTCACTTCAATCAGTGCATCTTGGCTGAATAAACGTAGTAATTTCCTCAGAAACAAACAGTTGAACTACAGGATATGTGTTTATACTGTATGTATGTATGTGTATAGTATTTACTTATTTTATTAGCCAAAGTAATAACTTTCCACTAGCATGTAATAACCATCATTATCAAAACAATTAATTAAAAGCTTTGTTACAGTTTGTTAATTGATTCTAATAATGTATTATGTATTACATTTCAAAACCGGCAAGCTATCAGTCAGCTTTTTCTACATTCACTCCAGGGTTTCTCCTGAAGCAGATCTATAGTGCACCTCATTCCAGAAACTATATTGTTTCTGAGCCAGACCATCTCCATAGAGCTCATTGACATGGAAACACGCTCCTGCCTGTCCCGTGTCAAGCTGTGGTCTCTACACAGCCCAGTCAGAACAGCAGGAGATGTGTTCATTCTTCACCTTCAGTGTTTGTTTTTGTGCATGTTAGTGTGGGTGTATGTGTACATGTATATTATGTTGACATTATTTGTAACCTTAAGCCTACATGCCATAAAATTGATTTCAGTGTTTGGATGCATGAGAGCTCATGCCGTTTTCTTCCATCTCTCTCTCTTCCACTGTTTTCTGACCGGGTGTGGAGCAGAGCCCCTTAGTAAGAATCAATGCAAGAACTTGGCAGGAGTTAATGGTTGTGAGACAACCCTGGGGGGGAAACATGCTCTGCTTTCCCCTGCAGGCCTGCTCCTTGCCCTCCGGCTGCACGCGAATCAGTGCAGCCCGCCGGAGACATGCTTGTAGGTACACTAGCTCATTCCAGCCTGAGGTTCCCTTGTTACAAAGCATATCTAAACAGGATTGTGCTTTTGTGTTTGTGATGCCTTTTTGAATGTGAGATGGCTCGAAATACACAGACAGAAAAACAATACAATATAAAATGTCATGTGCTTGAGATATATTAAATCCATCAAAACATTTTTAAATTGATGCTGTTGACATTACCATTATGAGTTCTATTAGCATTAACAGTATTACCAGCATTATCGCCAATTTATTCCTTATTATACTTTTCCTTCCGGAAAATCTAAATCTTTATTGCAGCTGACGCATCACTAACATTTTTCAGACAACAAGCTTGTGTGACTTTATTTCTTCCATGGAATGCAAAAGGAGAATTATACTGGTTATTTTCCATGCAGTTAGGACCCATAGAGACCAAGGCTTTTAAGCTGTTTAAAGACACAAAATTAACATTATAGCGTCATAAATGTTTTCTGATTCCCTTTGATTGACAAAAACTATACTGAGAATATTCCTCTTCTTTGAGCACATGTATCATTGTGCCAATGGAAAACTAGATCATTCTGAAACATCAGAAAATCTTTCAGACTGCACAATTTATTAAAAAACATCTTACTCAAAACAACAATGTGTCCTATTTAAATCTCGAAAACCTCAGTTTCTATTCAAAGTAATTGGGTGGAAAAGATTGACCAGTACAATTATTTCGAATTTCCTCTCTTGTGTTCCACAGAAGACACAAGAGTTTGATACAACATGAGGGTGAGTAAATGACAGAGTTTTAATTTTGGGCTGAATAATTTAAGTTTAATATTTTTTATATGATTGTGCATTTCATTTACCTCTTAGCTCCTGCAAAGTTAAAGTAGTTTTGTTCGCAGCCTTTATTTTTTCCCTGAACGTCTTCAGAGTATAGTGTTGTGGATGTAAAGGTGAGAGCCCAGGTTCCTGTGAGCTCTTTTGCTATGTTGGACTTCCTGCTGGGCAGTCTGACACATTGATGTCTGCAAGACAAGATATTCTTCCAGGTGCTGAGAAATCAAAGTTGTATTGCCTTAAGGTTTTGTTCCAACAAAGGTCATACAGGAAGTATCAAACCAGAAAGAATAAAACAGAATGCAGAAGACAGTTATGCTTTGTGCAAGTCATTGAGAAAACACTCAAACTACACATACTGTATTTGAAAATTGAATATGGCTGTTTTCTTTGTAGTAGAATGATTGTGTTACAATAATTATATTAAAGATGCCATAGAATGGAAAACTGAATTTACCTTGGCATGGTTGAATAATAAGAGTTCAGTACATGGACATAACATACTGT